>CM031949.1:50698535-51131035 GCA_018749465.1 Paracanthobrama guichenoti
CCTGAACATGCTCACCATCTGCGTAATTCATAAACATGTTACGTTCCCAGACGAGCACCTATACAACAATTTATAGATTAACATGACGGTACGTGCTAGACAATGAGTTGAACCAACGTAACTCCACAAAAACTAATGTTACATAAATGTATCCACTAACCATTCATAAACGTCCAGGTGCAGTCGAAAAGTTGCAAACTCTTCCTGAGGCTCTCATTTGTGTCTGGTTCAAACATGTAAGGCTGGATTTCTGACATTTTGACTGAGTGAGATTAGCCTGTTTTGTTTGTTGTCTGAAGCTCATGTAAAGGATCTGCCCTCTTCTGCAAGGGAGGCGAGGAGCAGCAGCTAATTTGCATTTAAAGGAACGCACACAAAAACGGCGTTTGACAAGCATTTGACAAGCTATAATAAAATATGTGGGGGGTATTTTGAGCTGAAATTTCACAGACACATTCTGGGGACACCAGAGATTTATATTACATCTTGTAAAAAGGTGCATAATATGTCCCCTTTATGTACAGTAAGCAACATGATAAAGCTTTCATACCATATTTTTACATATGTTGGCAAGGCAAATGTGACGCACTGAGGTGCCATGCTGAGTTGCTAAAATTCTTTAGGATTCACAAGCTTCTTGCTGCAATAGATTGACACTAAATGCTCTCATCTTCACATGCACAGAATTTTCTATTTAATTTATACTAAAATATAAGAATAATCATAATAATTATTGTTTATGTATTCATGTTTATTTATTTTTTCTTACAGAGACAAATCATTTATGCCATTAGTCTTCATTCTGTTGCACAGAGTTTCATTCTAAAGCTTTTCTTACTGGATGGAGATGGTGACCACATAGTGAGCTTTATGCTCTGTTGCCAGTGCAGTGATCTGTAGTGGTGATGAATATACTTTGCCCTGAATCTGTCATGTGCTGGAGGTGGAGATCTGCTTTGGAAGTTGGTGGTGATATGTCTGAAATTCAGATTGATGTTTGGATGTCTGCAGTTTTCACGCATAGGTATGCACACATCAGTTTCACAGTTAATTCATTTCCGAATCCTCACAAAAAAAAGTGTTATAACCAGGCCAAAAAAATACCAGTAAGAGTGTTGTGCTTCCAACTGTGTTTAACACATTTTACAATCCATTCCACAGAATTCTACAGAATTTGCTCTAAAAATATCAGTGTAGATGATAAGTAAAACAACCCGGGCAGGCTCATTGAAAAACACCAAAAGCCAATACATACATTTCACTGCAGTTTCCAGCTGAAATGAACACTAGAGCTTTTATTCTTTTTCACACAAATTATGATTATGGGCAGATTATCAATTAATAAAGACTTATTTTATACATTCCTTGCACAATACTATGTTGTGACCTCAAAACACTTTTATCATATTGCAAATCACATAACCAGCTCCATATGAATAGCTTTCCTGGCATAGTAAACTTGTTTGGAAGCTCACCTGGTACAGTGATGTGGAGCGCTTGGGTACCATGAAAGTCCCATGAAACACAAATCACGATAAAAGAGCTCAAAGCCTCAGCAAAGGTTGCTTCAGCAAATGTGCTTTTATATTATGTTTGTTCCTGTTAACACTGTCAGTTAGGTTTAGTGTAGGTGGTATGTTATTTTCAAACATGATACAAGATTAACCTGGACATTTCATTTCCAAAGTGTCATGATATGAAAGGAAATTTCACTTCTGTGAAACATGCCATAAGCAATGCAAGATAATTTTACAAAAATTAACTCTCAGGCACGTTTTTTTTCTTTCTTTCTTTTTTCCTTTTTTAATCTAGGCTGTAATGTTAACCTGTATTATCAAGAGAGAAAAGATGACATTGCTTAAACCAAAACCAAACAAACAAACAAACCAGCCCATCCCACACGAGAAAAAGTAACGCAAAAGTAACTTTCCATAAAAAATAACTAAGTAACTTAATTAGTTACTTTTTTAGGGATTAACACAATATTGTAAAATTGACTTTCCCCAACACTGGTAATATGTATTTAAACAGCACAAACTCAACCTCCAAATCTTTGGAACTGCCACCTTAAATACATTTCTGCAGCTTTGAGCCCCAATATACTGTATTCATCCACTTCACACCCTTGGAAAATCAAGGATTAATTGCCACGAGTACTTCCCATTGGTCTCAGGTTTTTTCCACCAGGTTCTGTTTGATGTGAAGCCAATTTCTGTTTTTCCCATCGGGAGCTAGAGCGGTAAGCAGCTGCCAGGATGGCCGCCTGCCGTCGGAGCGAGGCCAGGCGTGAGCGGCGGAGGGGTGAGAGCCCGCGTCAGAAATAAACTCACTGGGAAGCGCGAACAGAAGGCGTTTGTTTATGAACGCCTGGGGCAAAAAGGAGAATGGACACAATTTCATGTTTAGAAGCTCCCTCCAGGCTTGTTTATGCCACGTATTCACAGTGTCTCCTTTGCTTACTCGGGTGTCATGCCAGCGATCGCGATGGAGAGCAGTTTCTCAAATGTACACTTCAGCATCCGTCTGCTGTGGTTTGAATGAATGTTAAGCTGCCATGAAGGTTAATGTTCAGCATTGGTCATGGTTTCATTACTTGCCTTTTCCTGGCAAATTTGACCCACAGTTCATCCTCTCAATTACAAAACCTTTGTGTGGTCATAAATTTAATTTATAATCCTCTACTAAAAGCTCACAGATTTTCACATCGCTGCACTAATTGCCTCCAATGGACATATCAATATAATTGATCTTTATACTTTATATCATAAACTGTAAGTTTTGATGCCTTCATATCTGTCATTCTCACCGTCCACAGTTGAAGTTTGTTTAATTCATAACTGAATAGGCATTGTAAGATCAAAGACTTGACAGAATCTAAAGACAGGCATGCAAACAGATCTGTCACAGATCAAATGCAGCCACTGATGCAGCTCTCTTATCATCTGAATATATTAGAGCATCACTAAAGTTTTATTCCTTTTCTTTCACGATCAGAACATATGTGCCCCCAATCCGCAAGATCAGACATTGTGTACTTAAGAAGCATTATATAAAGGAAGTTTCAGAATAATTTAAGACTATGCACATTTCTATAAGGCAAATATATACACTGATCAGACATAATATTGTGTTGGTCCCCCTTTTACTGCCAAAACAGCCCTGACCTGTCAAGGCATGGACTCCACTAGACCCCTGAAGGTGTGCTGTGGTATCTGGCAAGTCCTGCAAGTTGCGAGGTGGGGCCTTCATGGATCGGACTTGTTTGTTCAACACATCCCACAGATGCTCGATTGGATTGAGATCTGGGGAATTTGGAGGCCAAGTCAACACCTCAAACTTGTTGTTGTGCTCCTCAAATCATTCCTGAACCATTTTTGCTTTGTGGCAGGAGCATTATCCTGCTGAAAGAGTCACAGCCACCAGGGAATACCATTTCCCTGAAAGGGTTACATGGTCTGCAACAATGCTTAGGTAGGTGGTACGTATCAAAGTAACATCCACATGGATGGCAGGACCCAAGGCTTCCCAGCAGAACATTGCCAAAAGCATCACACTGCCTCCGCCGGCTTGCCTTCCTCCCATAGTGCATCCTGGTGCCATGTGTTCCCCAGGTAAGCGATGCACACGCACCCAGCCATCCATGTAATGTGACAGAAAATGTGATTAATCAGACCAGGCCACCTTCTTCCATTGCTCTGTGGTCCAGTTCTGATGCTCACGTGCCCACTGTTCAGCCCCTATGCAGCCCCATACGCAACAAACTGTGATGCACTGTGTATTCTGACACCTTTCTATCAGAACCAGCATTAAATTCTTGAGCAATCTGAGCTACAGTAGCTCGTCTGTTTGATCAGACCACACAGGCCAGCCTTCGCTCCCCACGTGCATCATTGAGCCTTGGCCGCCCATGCCCCTGTCGCCGGTTCACCACTGTTCCTTCCTTGGAGCACTTTTGATAGATACTGACCACTGCAGACCGGGAACACCCCACAAGAGCTGCAGTTTTGGTGATGCTCTGACCCAGTTGTCTAGCAATTACTCAAATCCTTACACTTGCCCATTTTTCCTGCTTCTAATACATCAACTTTAAGGACAAAATGTTCACTTGCTGCCTAATATATCCCACCCACTAACAGGTCCCATGATGAAGAGATAATCAGTGTTATTCACTTAACCTGTCATAATGTTATTCCTGATCGGTGTGTGTGTAATATTTTATATATAGTGACCTATTATAACAATGTGTGCAGGTATTTTTAAGCAACATTAGTCAGAATTGCTTTTGCATTCTTTGATTAAACAAGGCCACAGAACTAATATATCTAGAAATGAAAACAATTTACCTTCCCTACTTGCAATCTCATGAAGTGCCAAATAGTGAATTTAGCATAAATCATCACCAACCTGAATAATGAAGTAGAGGCAGCTGTGGGATTTTATTAGGTCTTGCAAAGCAGTAAAGGTTTTTTTCTTTTTCTTTTTCTTTTTTTCTCTCTTTTGCAAAGCAGTAAAGTGTTCTTTGGATCAGTGCAATTTGAAGCTCATTCTAGTTTCAAATACACTGATATACAACACTGGCATCTAGTGGCTAAATTGCAATGCTACAATCCTGAGCACATGCTCATAAAACATAATTTACTACAGTGGAGGAGCCCCGGGGGCAACTGTAACGCATCAAATTTCCTCAGCTAGAATGAGGACTCTTATTACTCTTACTCTTTTATCCTGTAATTGGAGTAAATACTTTCACTTTTTGCATGCATATATAAGCCATTTTTACATATAAATGTTCCTGAAAGGAATCAAATGTGAAATAAAAGTAGCTTTTTTTTTTCTTTTTTTTTTTGCCTGTTGCATTTTACCTTCAATTCAATTTCTTTTTGAAGTTTGTGATTTATGACATAAAGTGAAAAAAACAAGAAGTAAAATCTTATTTTTAAAGTAAATTTCATATATGGAATTAAGTAAACTCTAATTAACTAAGTTAAGTACAATTAACAAAGAAAATAAGTCATTTTAACTTGGCCAGTAAAAGGTTGAGTTATGTCTACTTAGTTTCCTTTGAAAGACTTTTTACACTAAAAATTTAACACTGAATTAAACAACACTTTTTACATTTAACTTAGAAACGTATAAGTACATAGTATATCGACTTTATAGAATTTAAGTGGAATCTGAACACCGAGACCTCAATACTTGGTACACAATACACAGTGATGGTAACATTCAATGGATTGTTTTTGAGTATGAATGTCTCATTTTGAGTAAAAAATTAACTCCAAATGTCCCAAAATGGGAAGTTACTAAACCTAACAAAAACAATGATATGTGTTAATACAGCTGGAGAAAATAAAAATGAATTATTATTCAAACCACAGTGCATGATGGGAACACCAGTATCAGAAAAGTTTAATAGTTTTACTTATTTTTTTAACGTTGATATTTACGCTTTAATTTATACAAGCTTGAATTGAGTACTCTAGAATTTACTTTGTTTTTAAAGTCTTGCCTGAACTAACTTTTTTTTTAGTATTTACTTTACCACATAATAATTTTTATCAGTGTGTATTGAATTTTAAATACTTCCTGTTATATTCAAATACATTTATATGGTTAATAAAAGCATTACATCATTGTTGACAAGTGCCTTTATAAAATAGTCTCAGAATCATTTATTCAACAGACTGGATCATTTAGGAACTAAACAAGTTGCTGAATTCGTAATCACAAACTAACATTCTACTCTTACTATTTCTTGCTTAGAAAGATTCGGTTCCACATTTCAGCAAATCGTCTTAATGAAGCGAGTCATTGAATCATTTGCAGATTCGTTCAGAAATGATGAACCATCCAAGAATGGAACAACATGTTTTGCAATGGTTCTACTTTTTTCATCGACAGTGCAAAAACTGACAAAGTAACTGGAAATACTGAGTCTAAAATGTATGTAATCCGTAGCATATTGTTTATTGAACTGCAATAGCCTACTGCACAATCGGACTACCCCTGGAAGATGTCGTTGCCATTTGCAACATGTCATGTGCTTCTATTATGAATTCGCTATTTGAATTTGTGTGATATCTCTCAGGAACTTGTTTTATTATATCATATATTGCAAATGAACAGGTCAGTTTAATCGATACATGTTTATGTGTCATATTTCAAGAGTACCTGTAGGTGTTGTATTGTGTTACTTTGCATTGAAGCACTGAATCAGCATCACTGAGTGTGTTTTTTTTTTTGGGTTGTTGTAACAGGTTGACTGGCAGTATGTTGGTTGTTATCTCTTGTTACGCGGTAGATTAGCTAAATAATTGATGTGGGCATCCCCTCACATCGACTCACAGGGGAAAGCAGTGTGATGGTGTGTGTGTCTGAGTCTGTTTGCGCGAACTACCATTTGAACTGAAAAATTATGTTGGGTGTACACAGAGTAGGAAGTATTCAGAATAGATGCCAGCAAAGCATCACAATGCATAAATGTATCTGTAACAAGCACCAATCACACAATGAGCAGCTGTTCCTGCGAATGGAGATTATCCTTTGTGCTTTATCGATTTTTCCTCATTTATCATCTCCTTGAAAGTTTGAGTTAGAATAATGTGCAGGATCTTGTTTTGAGGCTGTAAAAGCAGACTAGTGTGTAGATGAGTTTACCTGTTTGGTGTCTTCACCACAGGCCTTATTTCAGGCATTTAAAGTCCCCATGAAATCAAAATAAATGTTTTTTGTCTTTTAGTATGAATATGTTAGCCTTACTGTTGTCTATAAGCTAGTGTGCTCCAAAACAATGACTTCCGCAATGATTTGAACAATGATTTTGATGACATCACTCTGCAGCTTCTCATCAGATTTCCTATCCAATCAAATGCTCTGAAGAATCTGAAGTGTTCCGCCCCCTACATTATAAAGAGGCGCAGAAGCTGCGGCTAAAATCAGTCACTTGTTCACATGTTTACTATTTTCTACATGGTGAATGGCACATAGTGCACTATATAGGGGTTAGGGAACGATTCAGACAGTGTAAATATGCTTTCCATTGGGGCAAATGAAGTCTGTGCACACACAGTCTGCTCCACAGAGAGCGGATCATATGTGTGAGTCGGAGCATACCATATTTGAATTGACCTATCGGTAAGCCCCTCCCCTCAAACGCATATGAGCCAATGGCAATTGAGTATAAGTTGCACAGGGACTGGAAATCTGACATCTTTAGGTATTAGCGCCATAGAGAAACATTGCAAGATCCGAAGCTCTCATTGGTTTGATGGTGTTTATACTACAAAAATGGTAAAACAATGTGCCTGTGGTACTTATAACACTGATTCCAGGTCCTGAGAGGATGGGCAATGGAATTTATTTTATTCACATGGTGTATTAATCCAATGATGTGGACTCCGTAACCTGGTTCCCTAACGATTCAATCCCAATCCCAATCCCAATGAATTTTCTGGTTGTCATACTCTCATTAAGTTACAGTCTATGCTAACGGACAAACCTAAATAGCTAACTGTTCTCACGTCATGTACAGTGTAGGTCAAAACACATAAACGAAGGTCTAGTGCCTCTCCATATTAAACTGGTTAGATGTAAATGAATTTAATCTTACCCTGTGGTAAATGATCAGTGTTGATCCCGGATGTTGTCATCTGTGATCGTAACGACTGTAACATGAGGCTTCTCCCGCTTGCACTGAGATCTGTAAACCCTTGCTTCCATATTAATCTTGTTCCATATTTATTTTAAAATCTTTATTCCACCATGGCATATTTAAGTCCCACTTGAATGCTCCTCGACGAGAGGTGGTCCTTTTGTGTCTAAAATTGATCAAAAACACATTGAAACAATGTTTTCACACTGACAGCTGTCAATGTAAGACAGTTAGAAACTCTGTTTGTCCGAGTTAGCAACAGTAACTAAGGGCTTACTGATAGGTCAATTCTGCACAGGATGCTATTTTTAAAGCGATATGGAGGATATTAGGAGGAGAAATCCTTATGTCCCATCCTGTTTCAGTGTAAATGATGTCAACACATTAAATAATGCTACGCGTTTCAAATCCTATTGATTTTGGGATGATGGAACTGGACATGCTAAAATGTTAACTAATTTCTAGGCTTCGGCCTACAAAAATATCTCATCCCATACAAAGTTAATCTCACTAAGTCTGTTGTGAATTTAAATCTTGAACTTAATTGAGCTCAAACTGGCTGATGAAGCTTTTGCTCCACATTATAGTCTCGCGTAGCCAGTCCTTCATACTGACGGCAGAAGATCTGGACTTTTTCGCAGTTTTCACTGGTCAAGGACTGCCCAAGGGGACATTTGACTGACCAACCATGTGTAATGTAATGCAACCAATCACATTTTGTTTTGTTCTGTGTCATGTTTAGAGGCGTGAAAATGTAAAGTTGGCGCACCTGCAATAACAGACTGGCGTGCATCTATAAATTATTCATTCAAGAACGTTGTGCAAGTTTACTGCAACAATGGAGCCGTGAACTTCACATACTTCAAAATCCAGGCTTTAGTTGATCTGGTACACGCTCATTGTCACAGTTGTAACATGACTGTGTTCTTCTTCCACGAGAGAGTCTGGCCTCACGGCATTTGTTTCCAGATGGACCGTCAAAGAACGCAACACACACGTCTTGCGTACATCCTGTAGAATTCAACCAATCAGATGACGACTTTGAAACTCCTGAAGTGTTTCCAGAAAGGTGTGCCATATGCATCAGATGTTCAGCCAACGGTCCGTGGACGTGACGTCTGAGGCTGAGACTACCACATTAAGACACCAGGCTAAAACAAAATGGCTTTGCATTATTAGCTGCTGTTTTGAAGGGGACCAAGGTTGCTGTTAATGGCTGCACAGCATCAGCTGATGTTCACAGTTCTCTGTCTAGACCGCTGAGTCCATAGACAGCAATTGTCAGACTCGTGACCACAGTGACTTTGAAAGCGCGATAGAGGTGGGACCAGAGACCTCCACTGATTCACACACACAGTCATAATGAGTTATGAGACCTCAGGAAATTAGGGCAAAGCTGTGCAAACTCTCTGCAACACAAATAACATGAAAACTTTGTAGGCTTAACATGTATATATGATTTCTTGATCAGTTTGTCTCATTATTTATTAAAGATATTAAGATGTTTTCAGATAATATATCTTGCAGCACTATTTTACTTACCCAGGCATTTCTTTTTTTTTTTTTTTACAGCATTTATTATTATAAATATACTTTTGTTATTTGTTAATTCATTCATTTGTTTGTTCATATTACATAATCTTAATTTAGACAACCAAAATATTAAAATGAATATTTGATATTAACATTGACCTATAGATTAATAAATGCTGTAATTGTTAAAGTTTATAACATGAAAACATAAAATGTAGGCATAGCAGTGTTGTAGCTCAGTAAATTAATTCTCTTTTGCTTTTGAAGATGATTTCTAATGCAGACAGAATGCTGTTATCTTCTTATTTTCAGATAAACAGCCCCTTTAGATGAAAGGAATGCATCCAATTTTAAGTTAAATCCGACTATTGTGTATTTAATGGCTCAGGATTCTGTCAGTACTGGACTAATTAACTCTCTTGAACTCAGATCACAAAGCAAAACACGGAGCACCACAACATATCTTCAAAAAGACAGTAGCTAGCTGGATAAAAAAAAAAAGATTATTACACATAGGCTATAGTCCAATACTGTACCGGCTGAAAAAAGTGTTCATGTCCCAGATCTTATAGATTTCAACCTGATTTTGTTTAATGATCTACAGCTAAATAGAGAGAGCTTTGGTGAGAACTAAGTGAATATTTAATTACTACAATAGTAATTTCTCGCTAGAAATTACATCAAAAGTGGAAAATGTCGGTCAATGTACATTTACACACAAACTGACCACCAACAACAACCTTCAGATGCCATCTTGTTCTTTAGCTCAACTGTCACGGAATGGAACGCATAGGATTGTGGGATATCAAAGGCAGTGAATGATACATCTCAGCAGTCTTCAAAAATTAACCATATCTTAGCTTTCAGATATAGCCTTCAGAAAAAAAATATTTTCATGACTTAATTGTTAGCAAAATGTTCTTAGAACATATTATTAGCTGGGAAGGTAGGTCAGAGAAGACATTAAGCTGGGCTTTTATGAGCAGGCACAGAGCAAACTCAAAACATGCACAACAAATTTCCATATTCTGTAAACCAGGTTGCATCACTTCTAGTTCAGTTGTGTTCTATGTGCTTTGTTAAATATAGAGCCGTTTTACTCGCGATGCCTTCAAAGGAGCTACAAAAGATGAGCATATCCGATGTCCAAATCATATACAGATTGATGTTTTTATTTTCCGTCTATTAACATTCGGATATTAAAATTTAACTAAACGGCTATAATGAAAATAACTAGCTAAGTAAACTGATTACCTTAAAAGACCATAGATATCGCCGTCAGTTCTTACTACTGTTAGCACTTTCTCTGACAACAGTGATGAGACCTGTTTTCTTGTTTGTTAATGTGACGTTCCACATTAAAGCCTCCTCACTGTGTAAAGACTCTTGTCTTAAAGGGCACATAACACACACAGTTTCTGCCAATCTCATGTTAATCTTGAGTACCTATAGAGTAGTATTGCATCCTTCATAGCTCCGAAGAGTCTTTAGTTTTATCAGATTTATAAAAGACAGATATGCTGTACCGATTCTTTCCGAAAATAGCCAAACTCGTGAAGGTGTTCAGTGGGCGGAGCTAAATAATCTTGAGCGCACACACACACACTCCCTGGATAACTTTCGATTCACTATACGTTCGTGTTGTTGAAATTGTATGCACTCACACGCCGATTGCCAACAAAACACACATTTAATGCAGTTTCACTCACCGTCTGCGGTTTCAACTCATGACTGGGAACAATGATTTGCTGCTCCGAAAAAACAAACTGCATCCACTGTTTCCTTAACGCTGGGTTATTTGGGAAGCTGAACAAGGTTATCGTTCCCTCACAAACAAAAACACACTTCTTTAATGACATTGTTGATTTCGTGGTCTCAAAACAAAATGACAGCACTGCTAACGGCTCCTGTAACCGAACATAGCTCGTCGTTGACGCTCTTGCTCTAGTTCTGGTTGATGTCCACACGCACCTTTCTGAAACTTGTTGGAATCCTGAAGGAGTGTATTTGGCACAGAAATACTCGTTTTTTTCCAACTCATTTTTTTGAAATTTTGGCCATGTTTAGCATGAATCCAACTATTTAACAGTGTAAATTTGAACTTTGCTACTTGAAATAGCATTAGCCCCCCCTCTAATAATACATGTAAAAATCATTTGTAGTAACATAACTATGTGTTTTGTTGGGTGTCTTTTCAAAATCCTTGAAAAACTAGTATTGTTTTAGTGATCATATTTTCAAAATGCATTTACAGAAAAATGCATTAACATCAATGCACTACAGTCTGTCTTGTACTATAGCAGATATGTGGTTGTGTGGTGTCTATTGATTTCTCTGGATATGGGTTGGTTTCATCTTGAGATCGATATATACGTTTCTAACTAAAGAGCAGTGGTGCGCCAGTTAGCTTGCATTTTCATTTAAGTGACAGCACTAAGTGAACCATGTCATAAATATCATCGATTTCATTTAGTTAATATCAAAAATGCATCATGATGGCCCAGACTTATATTGTGTTCATTGCATTTCTTCACTACTATTTGTTCTTGATAATCTCTGTGATTAATCAGTCACATTAGCCCAAAACAGAAACAGCAGAGCGAGAGGAGGATAATGATATTGTGAAGCTCTTGAGCTGTGATTGTTTTGTCTTACTGGATTTCTCTCTGCAGCCTGATAGATCAATCTTTTTAATGCACCTGTGAATGTGAACCTCCCTGTGTGAATTCAGGCTATTTTGTTCAGAGGGCGAATTCCACTGCTGGACTGAAATCCAGCTAATATCTCTGTATGCTCTCTAAATGCTGTCATCGTCCACGGTTATGTGCACATGAAAAATATTGGTCATTCGAAATTTGGTTCTTTGTCCCTTTTTTGGGGGTGTTTCAAATTAGGTATGTCATGAAAAGATGTTGATTTGATCAATATTCTGGGTTCCTGTAATACAGCTAGTTGATTGGATTAATATGTGCCATAATATTAGCCATCACTGAAAAAAAAAAAGTGTGTTGGATTTATATGATTTAATTGGATTTATATGATCAAATTCACCTATGGGGACTTGGCACCTGCACACAGTGCCAAAGCAACCAGTACCTGGTTTAAGGACCATGGTATCCCTATTCTTAATAGAAAATCTATGGGGTATTGTGAAGAGGAAGATGCGATATGCCAGACCCAACAATGCAGAAGAGCTGAAGGCCACTATCAGAGCAACCTGGTCTCTCATAACACCTGAGCAGTGCCACAGACTGATGGACTCCATGCCACGCCGCATTGCTGCAGTAATTCAGGCAAAAGGAGCCCCAGCTAAGTATTGAGTGCTGTACATGCTCATACTTTTCATGTTCATACTTTTCAGTTGGCCAAGATTTCTAAAAATCCTTTCTTTGTATTGGTCTTAAGTAATATTCTAATTTTCTGAGATACTGAATTTGGGATTTTCCTTAGTTGTCAGTTATAATCATCAAAATTAAAAGAAATAAACATTCCAAATATATCAGCCTGTGTGTAATGAATGAATATAACATACAAGTTTCACTTTTTGAATGGAATTAGTGAAATAAATCAACTTTTTGATGATATTCTAATTATATGACCAGCACCTGTGTATATATGTCAATCAGTGGCGAGTGGTGACTTTTTTTTTTTTTACCCAGGTATGCTGGGTGGCGCGTTATGTCAAAAATGCGCCTGCACGTTGGATGGGTTTATAATAAGTGTGTTCGTGTTCGCTGTTGACAAAGTGTTAGCTGCTCAGTTCCTTACTCTCATAATAATAATAATAATAATAATAATAATAATATGTTTATTTTATATAGCGCCTTTCAAGAACCCAAGGTCGCTTCACAATGGAGTACAAAAGTACAATCAGTGGGTGTACAACAAATAACTACAGATAGACAACAACAATGTCATAAAATCAAAAGAACATTAATACAATAAGTGGTCATAAAGCAAAACATAGGAAGTCATGACACATGGCAACACAGCTAAAAGTTTCTTAATATATTTGACCATTAAAAGTAGCCTACATTTACCTTTTGATGTCTTCACAAGCACCCGTAAATGCTGTTGACTTGAGTCGGGCGCGATGCACGAAAGGGGCGGAATTTTTGTAATTCCGCTAGGTGACACTAATGTCACAGAAACGACATGCTTCACCTTTAAATGGTACGGCCCTTCGGCTGAGGACACGCATCTAAATCAGAGATGACAAATAAGAGAATAAGTTTAATATAATAAATATTAGTAGATTATTATAAATAAAATATCATTAGAATACATGTAAATATAATAAAAAAATTCAAAAACAAATAAAAAACTGTGGCAACGTCTCCAAGACACTTGAGGAAACCTTCCTGCAGAACTACAGGAACAGGTAGGTGGGTGTGTGTGTGTATGTATGTGTGTGTGTGTGTGTGTGTGTGTGTGTGTGTGTGTGTGTGTGTGTGTGTGTGTGTGTGTGTGTAACGGAGGCCAGCTAGTAGTTGCTGTGCAAGTAAACCTCACTCCTCTGATCTCAAGAGACACTCTAGTGACTGACGCTAGGGGTTACAGCCTTTAGACTCCTTGTTAGAGCATCTGACTCTCATGCCAGCGGACCCGAGTTTGAGTCCCGCTTAGAGCGGGGCGGGTCGAACAGGAGGGGTTACATTGGTGCCGTGACCCGGGTGGGAGTGAGGTTTAGGGGGGTGAGTGTAACAGAGGCCAGCTAGTAGTTGCTGTGTGAGTAAACCTCACTCCTCTGATCTCAAGAGACACTCTAGCCACTGATGCTAGAGGTTGCAGCCTTTAGCCTCCTTGTTAGAGCGGACCCGGGTTCGAGTCCCGCTTGGAGCAGGTGGTTCAAACAGGAGGGGTTACATTATTTATATATTTTTATATATATATATATATATATATATATATATATATATATATATATATATATATATATATATATATATATATACACTCAGCTAAAGGATTATTAGTAACACCTGTTCAATTTCTCATTAATGCAATTATCTAATCAACCAATCACATGGCAGTTGCTTCAATGCATTTAGGGGGTGTGGTCCTGGTCAAGACAATCTCCTGAACTCCAAACTGAATGTCAGAATGGGAAAGAAAGGTGATTTAAGCAATTTTGAGCGTGGCATGGTTGTTGGTGCCAGACGGGCCGGTCTGAGTATTTCACAATCTGCTCAGTTACTGGGATTTTCACGCACAACCATTTCTAGGGTTTACAAAGAATGGTGTGAAAAGGGAAAAACATCCAGTATGCGGCAGTCCTGTGGGCGAAAATGCCTTGTTGATGCTAGAGGTCAGAGGAGAATGGGCCAACTGATTCAAGCTGATAGAAGAGCAACTTTGACTGAAATAACCACTCGTTACAACCGAGGTATGCAGCAAAGCATTTGTGAAGCCACAACGCGCACAACCTTGAGGCGGATGGGCTACAACAGCAGAAGACCCCACCGGGTACCACTCATCTCCACTACAAATAGGAAAAAGAGGCTACAATTTGCATGAGCTCACCAAAATTGGACAGTTGAAGACTGGAAAAATGTTGCCTGGTCTGATGAGTCTCGATTTCTGTTGAGACATTCAGATGGTAGAGTCAGAATTTGGCATAAACAGAATGAGAACATGGATCTATCATACCTTGTTACCACTGTGCAGGCTGGTGGTGGTGGTGTAATGGTGTGGGGGATGTTTTCTTGGCACACTTTAGGCCCCTTAGTGCCAATTGGGCATTGTTTAAATGCCACGGCCTACCTGAGCATTGTTTCTGACCATGTCCATCCCTTTATGACCACCATGTACCCATTCTCTGATGGTTACTTCCAGCAGGATAATGCACCATGTCACAAAGCTTGAATCATTTCAAATTGGTTTCTTGAACATGACAATGAGTTCACTGTACTAAAATGGCCCCCACAGTCACCAGATCTCAACCCAATAGAGCATCTTTGGGATGTGGTGGAACGGGAGCTTCGTACCCTGGATGTGCATCCCACAAATCTTCATCAACTGCAAGATGCTATCCTATCAATATGGGCCAACATTTCTAAAGAATGCTTTCAGCACCTTGTTGAATCAATGCCACGTAGAATTATGGCAGTTCTGAAGGCGAAAGGGGGTCAAACACAGTATTAGCATGGTGTTCCTAATAATCCTTTAGGTGAGTGTAATATATATATATATATATATATATATATATATATATATATATATATATATATTATACATTACACACACACACACACATATATATATATATATATATATATATATATATATATATATATATATATATATATACATACACACACACACACACACATATATATATATATATATATATATATATATATATATATATATATATATATATATATATATATACAAATAAATTGAAACAATGCAAATTGATGACTTTAACAAACACATAGACTATCGATTTACAGCCTTGGATAGTTAAAGTAGGTCTGTCTTTAACAGTTAAAATAAATTTCCCTATGGAGAAAATAAAATACTATGAAAATAGTTTGCATGAAATCCCCCATATGCCAGCAAACCAAACAAAGGAGAATGATGATGATACATAACAGAGCGTAGGCGCCAAAGCTGCTGTGGATCCGCTTACCCTGAACTCTCAGTGAGTGGCAGATTAGAAGAAAACTACTGTCGTTTGGCAAATAAATAAATGAAGCAGAGTTACATACATATTACCAACATTTAATCATATAAGCTTTATGGTACACCTCAAACGAGGGAATTTATAGTCATTTATAGTGTTAATACTAATCAGCGAGTCCACGAATGGCATGGGTATGCAGAGCATTTGCAGCTTAAATTAACCGCATGCCCCTGAGATATATATGACAGGGTCATGGGCGGCCAAGACTCACTTGATTTTGTCTATTGGGAATTGATTGGATGGTTGTGGTTTGCTATTGGTTGATCTCATGTGAGTGACAGGTTGCCCCACCCTAAACATGTCACTATAGAAGAGAAGAGATTTTGCTGCAAGAGACAGGGGAAAGATAGTTTGATTTAAATACAATGAGGCACATGATGTGCATGGATAAATCATTTATAATAAACTACAATATTCCCCCCCAAAAAATTTGATTTCATGGTGACTCTAGATCTTAACATGTGCATGTAAACATGGTAATTATTGTACAGCATCTGAACTAAATCATCAGCTGACAGGATCAGGTGCGTACAGGGTGCGAGTATTCTCAGTATAGTTGTCCCTTTTGATTTGTGTATATGCAGCACGCTGAGTGATTTTATGGGAGGTTCGGTGGGAGGTCTAAATGTTGCTAAATATGGCAGCAGATCAGCAGGGGAATCTGTCTGCGATCCAACACTTCATTATTGGCTCTGTGTGTGTGCATATGTTACAGCGAGGGCAGAGAATGACAGCTTGTGTGTGTGTGTGTGTGTGTGTGTGTGTGTGTGTGTGTGTGTGTGTGTGTGTGTGTGTGTGTGTGTGTGTGTATGTGTTCCTCAACAGAAAATTATACTTCCCATGGGTCCTGTGAGTAAAATGTCCATCATTTGCATGAACGATCATGCCGTTCTCTGATTGGCCACTCTCAGGTGCAGATGCTGATGATGTTTGGCCGTCCCCTAGTGAGAGAGGGGCGGATAAAGGCTTGAGCCCACCAGCAGACAGTCTGATCACCGGGAGTATCTCTCATCCTCCCCTCCTCTTTTCTCACACGAAATAAGAGAAAGAGTTCAGTTGCGTGAAACCTGAGCATCTTTGTGTTTCTGTGAAGCCGGCGAAGGTTCAGCAGCTCTTCTAAGCCCACAAGGTAAGAAAATACTCTCGCTGGAGGAGAGAGTGCAAGACTCTTTTGTGGGTTCAATTATGCTGTTTCATTTAAAACAGAATTAACAATGTAGTTCAGGTACATTCCTGAAGGAGAACAGGAGCTTTTTGCCTCATGTACCTGTAGTTTGATGTATTCTTCAATGTGTAGATGTTAAGTTCATCTGTTGCTTAACTCCTACTAGTTGCTATTATATAGAGGAGGATATTCAAACCCTTCTGCCATACAATACAGTATTGGGATCTGTATTATGAATCCATACTAAGATGCAATTTTTCTCATACTTTATATTAGGTGTCTTTTATGTACTTTTAGGTGCCATGTACTTATTGTGTTGATGTATTGCAAAACACTTTTGCTGCTGTTGAGGAGGATACGGGTGGTTAGGGACAGGTTTGGTAGTATTGGTAGGTTTAAGGGTGGGTTAAGGGGGTAAGGGAAAGGTCAACAGTGTAATTATGTAGGCCTATGTAATTACAGAAATGAATTACAGCTGTAATTACATGCAATTACAAGTACAATGTTAAAGCATGTATGTACACCAGTGTTACCCAACCCTGTTTCTGGAGAGACACCAACAGTGCACATTTTGGATGTCTCCTTTATCTGACCCATATATTTCTGGGTGAATTCCAAAAAGTGTTTTTGCACCCTTGAAGGGCACTTCAGGAAGGGGATGCCATTTGCACTGTGCACAGTGCACTGAATCTCTTCACAGAGAGCCCTTCCATAAGTCCGTTTGAGATGGGAACAAGCAACGAGGAAGTAATTTAATAATTTATGGTCATGTGATCCAGGGTGGCGAATCCTCACGATTCAATTTAAATTTAGATATGGCGGGAGAGTTAACATATTAACAGAGTAATTCAAGTTGTTTTGTTGTGCTACACAGACACATTTTTTGCCATGATTTTCATATTTAGTTTAAAGGGTGAAAATCAAGTTTTTAATGTTGTTTATACGTCTGTGTGGTGTTTTTAATGTGCTTTAAGACAAACCATGTGCAAATTCATGTCAACGGCATTGCTGAGTATTTTCTCCTTGAAACTGCAGTGAACCAAAGACGGTCTCAAAAAATGCTGGTGTTTCTTGTGTCACAAACTACCTTGTAACCAATCCCATCACAAGGGGGACAGGCTTTAGCATATCGTTAATAGACCATTCTGAAGCCAGGTTATACCAGTATATTTTTCTGTTGAGGTGAAAAACCAAGTAAATTTAACAATATAGCGTGTGAATTATGCGTAAGATGTATATTATGATGTTATGATGAACTATGCCTTTGAAGTTGTTCAGAGTGTTTCTGAGGATACTGATTTTTAGAAGGCAGCTGTCTGACTCTGAGATGGCGAACGGGAATGTGATTTGTGGAAGATTAGCAGCACAATATTAGCTGCTTGATAACGTAGTCAAGCCAAAGGCTAATCATATTAATTACCGTTATGTGTCCCACGTTGTAGAGAGTGATTCATGAAAAGCATTAATGTTCTGATGCATCGACTTTGTAGACGACCCTGTATGAGTGAGTGGAGGCGTGGCTCATTTGCATATTCATCCACATACACTAAATGAAGAAAGGGTGTAGAGTTGCATTCAAGCTATTTTAAGGCATGAATATTTTTTCACAGGAAAAGGGGGACGTTAAAAAGTTGCATAGGTAAGAAATGTGTTTAATGCTTAACTTAAAAAGTTGAGAGTAGATCGGGAACACACACATACACATATAAAGCATATTTTAAAAACTTCATAATAAATGTACATGTATTTGTTTATCATTAACAGCAATAATAAGACATTCCTGTTGTCACTGCCTAGCTTTCTCATGGTAACATTCCACGTGAAGCTGAGGAAATCACATGGTTTTGCATTGCTTCCCTCACCAAGTGCGTTCCAAACGGCTTCATTATAACACACAATTGTGTCTGTTCCCTCCAATGTCCTCATTTTAAGGGCTCTGACTTTCAGAGTTAGTAGGGCATAGGGATAGTCACTTGCGATTTCCAAGGAATTTGCCCCTGGTCTTGGAGTCTAATGAGCTGCTGAGTTGAATCGGGTGTGTTTGATAAGGAAGAGTTCAGAAATGTGTTTTGTTGGTGTGCCTCTAGGAACGGGGTTGTGAGACACATGTACACAATAAATGCAGTATCAAATGATTAATTTAAATGTTTTTACATAGTAGTTAAAGACACTTAATATAAAGTGGGACCACAATCTCTCTATTGGGTGAAGGCTTAGGAACCATATAATGAAAAGCATAATAATATTTAAATTTTTTCTTATAGTTATATTGAAAACAAAACAAAAAAAACAACCTTTTTTAGGTTAGTTATTAGTGCAGAAGGTTCAATGACAGAACAGTCATATTTTATTTAGCCTCTGCCCACTGGGGGAAAAGAAAGTATAAATTATTCCTGAATCTTAGGAAGTCAGGAAGAAAGTCTTAGGATGAAGCTATGTAAGATCCAATGACATCATTTTAACAGCAGCTACTGTATTTGAATAGTCGTGGTGTGACCATGTCCAGCCCAGTCAAGAGGACTCAGTGGGACGAAGACCTGTCTCAGTTTCGAAAGAATCACGGCCTTTCCAAGAAAGTGCTGCTCAACTGCTGTCTGGTCAGACGGATCATCTCCTGGGCTTCCCCCAACAAAAAAGGTAAATCTCTCTGAGAAAATGGGTGTCGTTGTAAAGTAAGCTAGCACTCAGATTGAGGATGTGAAGTTTAGTTCATATGGGTATTTGTGAGAGTCTGGTGGAACTAGTGGATTTTTAAACTGTACTACACAAAATTGCATTAGATATTAAGACTAGTTTTAATTATATATTTCTGCGAATCTTACTCAGTTGGCAAACATTTTTAAAGTACAGCATTTACCAAAATGTTTAAATTAAGATGCCAATATTAACATTAACCTAGATTAGCAAATCTACTACTACTCTCTACTCTTCTGTTGTTAATTCATGTTAGATATTGTAGCAACTAATGATAAAAACATATAGTCTATAGAACTGAATTAAGTGTTACTAAAATAATTGTAATTATTAAATATTAAGAAATGAAGTTGTGAGTTTTTGAGTTTGGTAGGACTAATGGATTTTTTACGTACTGTACTACTTAAAAACATAAACTTAAAAACATAAACATAAAAACTTAAAAGCATTTCTTAAAAACATAAAGTCCATTAGTTATTTTCTTTACTCAGACTGCATTTGCTGACATTAAAAGTGTATTTTAATGGTATAGTTCACCAAAAATTAAAATTCTGTCATCATTTACTCACCCTCATGTCATGACAAACCTGTATGACTGACTTTCTTCTGAGGAACATAAATGAAGATATTTTGAGAAATGTCCCCAAATTGTCCATATGATGGAAATCAGTGGTAACCAAAACATTGGGTATGCTTAACTCCACTTTTAGACACGTTCGTGACCTTCCCTCACCGTTTTGAAATGCGTTCAACATCAAGTGGAAGTTTATTTGGACAGACACTTGACCCCTAGATTATGACCA
The DNA here is from genome assembly GCA_018749465.1 of Paracanthobrama guichenoti. Taxonomy (NCBI): domain Eukaryota; kingdom Metazoa; phylum Chordata; class Actinopteri; order Cypriniformes; family Gobionidae; genus Paracanthobrama; species Paracanthobrama guichenoti. Next base: position 50,719,070 of record CM031949.1, read on the forward strand.
AGGGAGCGAGTCTACTCATATGTACGTTTCAGGCAGATCCATAGACCACAACACCATTGTGACGTCACAACAGCAGCTCGCAGTGCTCGCACTTAATTTACCCACAAATGATCAAGGGCTTCGGGTGCTCCATTTAAACCCATTGCAAGGGTTCCACCAGTAGTGGGCACTTGTGCAACATTATGCCGAGTTCATACTGCACGATTTTCAAAACTGGTCAGATCTCTGCTCTTTTCACACTGCATGACTATCTTGGGTAGCATTCAGTCACTGCTGCGTTCACACTGCACGATGGATCAGCGACAGGGGGTTTCACACTGCGTGACTTTAGGAAGAGTCACCGACAACTCTCTCCGGTGCGCAAACTATGTGACAAGTAAACAACACGAGATCACGCGTGCCTCAGACCGGAGTTCTTGCGCAAGACTGGAACATTTATTAAAAATTATCAAATGCAGAAAGTTTGCGATCCAAGTTGTATATGTGCTGATTTGCAGCGAAAATGTGTTTGGGGAGACACTAGGGAGCAAGGATTGTGTTCTGCAAAGAGAGTTTGAGGTAAATAAGTAATTTTGCAATGTGCTGCTGCTGCGGCTGGACGTGCAAATGTTTGCGCTTTGTTTCTGTTTGACAGAATTGTAAATATATCTATTAAAATACTGATATTCTGGTCTATAGCTCCTCCCTTAACCTCCCACTGTCCTGTATTTTGCTCTCTCATTGGCTGTAGGTCAACGATGATGTATTTTTCAGTCAGAACACATTTCATGCAGCAGGATTTTGAATCTGATTTTTGAATCCAAAACCTGTCGGCGAGTCAAAATCGCAGTGTGAACTATATATATATATATATATATATATATATATTGCATATGTAATGCTGCAGTTTGCAGTCAGTTAGAAAAATACTTCTGATGCAAGTTGGCACAACAACTGGTGATCTAATTTCAGGAAGTGACACTTGGAGCTCTGAATGATGCTAAAATAAACATTGTAATTCTTCAAATCTCATTTGAAACTATTATCTGGCACCAGACTAATGAGTTGGCTGAAAAGTAGAGTTTTGTTTCATCAGAGAACCTGTATGTGTCAAGTACATTAGAGCTCTTTTCAAACACTCTTTTACTTCTTTGTATTAGTTTACCTTTAAAGGATAGTTCACCCAAAAATGAAAAATCTGTCATTATTTACTTAAACTTCAAAATTCTTACCTTCTTTTGTGGAACAATGTTGGTAACCAAAACACTTTGGTCACCATTGACATCCATTGGACACTTTTTTTTTCTTTCTCAAAGTCCTCTTTTATGTTCTGAACTATATGAGGGTAAGTGAATGATAGCAGAAATTCCATTTTTGGGTAAATCGTCCCTTTAATACAGGGGTTATACAATAAAAGTGCATACTTTTTCAGATTTGGTTGGAATCTTTAGAACATTCTTGCTTCCTCTGCTTATTGAAATCAAGCCATTTGACACATTGATGTCTAATCTGCTGAAAGAGGGACCTCGGGGTGGTAATGTTGATGTGATATTGATCATTTTACTGCCGTATGTTGGATTTATGTTCCGTTCGGTGTTTCGAGTGATCAGACTTTATGGTCTTGTGTGAAGTGACAGGCGTAATAAATCATTCTATTATAGTGAAAGGGATATCGATGAATTTTACAGTTGTAAATTTAGTTTCATTTGCTAAATTACGAAAGAGAGTCTTTGTGGTGTGGTTTGCTTTTAATGTTACTGCATTGGTTTAAAGTGGATTCTTTCGATCTTATTCCTGATTACAGTCTCCATACAGTGTGAAATGATGAAACGGCTTCTAAATGTAGCTCGAAACTGCCAAGTTAGTGTTGCTAGCTAAAAAAAACCCAATTCTGGCTAAGTTCATGGAAACCGTTAATGGAAACGATATTAATGAAAGTAAAGCAGATGCTGAGGGAATGTTGTTCAAAAAGATTTCTGAAATTCTCAAGTGGGGGTAATTCAGTATGGCATGAAAAGAAATTGCATGCTTTATATAGATACAGTATGTGGTTCATTCCAATATTAGCTGAATATGTAGATGTTGTGTGCGTGTGTGTTTGGAAGTTTATGTTTGCGTGATGGAGGCTCATCCTGTATTTTATATGTGTGTATATGTATTTGTGTCTCTATTCACAAGACAGTTATTATCTAAGGTGCTGTGTCGCTGTAATCACACTGGCTCGGGAACAGCTGGGCCCTTGATAGTGTCAGGTGCTGCTGTCAGTGTCCAGCCTCGCTGAATGGAGAAACTCAATGGGTTTATTTGGCTGGCTCAACACTGGCATGTCTCAGTGCAGCATAATCTGCTTTGACTATATAATTGCATTCAAAAGCATAACCTTCAAGATGGATTAAACTGAAACAGCAGAAAACTGCATTAGTAAAAGTGGTATTAAGGCATCAAAACTGGCTGCGGATGTTATATATCTGCAATACAGCCGCATAACGCTGACTTTTATGAAGCTGCATAATTGCAAGGCAGAGAAGGTTTATGGTCATTGCATAATCTCATTATTGAATATTTTGGTTCGTTGTACAGCTGCGGTTCAGTTGCAGATTTCAATTATATTTATGTTAATGGCCATTTTAGAGTCATTGACAGGACTGGCCTAGTGAAACGGGTCTTGGCGTTGGGGCAAAAATGACAGCAAAATTAATAATAAAAAAAAATGTTTTTATTTTTTTAATGTTTCTGACAGGATATAGCTAAGCAATACCACACATGCAAAGTTCTGGTTTCCCGAATATCAGCATGAATGGAAATTTGATATTGATTTTTATAAGAAAACAAAATTTTTACACAGTTTTATTCAATAAACAAGAAGTTAATATTAGGCAACTTGCATTTTAGACGCAGAATATTGTCTGGTTTTGCTCTATTTCGCCAATGAAAATATTCCAAACAGAGAAACACAATGATGTTTTGCTACTAAATGAAGCTGCGTTTTTGAACAAATCTGTCTAATGAATGACTCAACAACTCTTTCTAATAAAGACAGTGGCTACATCCGAAATAGCATTCTCTCTTGAGTAGGTACTTATTTTGAAATAAGTAATTACTTCACAACCACTAAGAAAATATGTTCTATATAGTATGAATGTGTGTAGTATGAAGTAATCCATACTATATTCTCAATGTTGTCATTATCTTGTGACCTACCAGTGTCAGTTGCCATTCATAAATCCTCTCCCATGGCATAAAGTGTCCATGAATGTGAATATGCATGAATATTGCCGGAAGAAGTAGGCCATTTATAAGTACTGTAAATTCGGACATAATCTTGTTTTTTGCCTACTATATAGTAGAGAAGTATGCGATTTCGAATGCTGCCAGTCGCTTTCTTTGATTTGAACGAATCATTTAACTGAATGATTCAATGACTCGCTCATTCAGACAATGATTGTCTCAATTGTAAAGGCTGCCTCTGGTCATTAGCCCATTATTTCATTTATGAGTAATCCGTAATTATTATTACAGTTAAAAAAATGGTACAAAAGCTGCCACTGGGATGGTACCCTTTCAAAAGGTTATATGTACTAATATGTAAACTTTTGGTACCAATATGTACCTTTGAGGTACTAATATGCACTATTTAGGTACGAAGGTATCTTTTTAAAGGGTACCACCCCAGTGACAGCTTTTGTACCGTTTTTTAAATTTATTTCTGAGAGTGAGATGTTTCAGTGTAGTATCTATGTAAGCAATGTAAAACAAACAGGACTTAAAGTCGGCTTGACATAAAACTCACCTATTTTGTAAATGCATGTTATAGGTATTATTGTAAACAAATCATCATTGCATGTTTTTTTGTTTGTTTTTTTAAATGACAATGCAATCGTCTGGTGATGTTTTCTGAATTCTCCAATCATTTAGCCTGCATAAATCCAGTCAAATCTAATGGCGATGAGGAGAAAAAGCAATATTGACAATTTGTGATGAGCAAAGCTTCAACTCTTTGATGTGAGCTGTTATCTCTTGCTTAGTAAGTAAATAAAAATAATAATAGTATAAAATAAATAATAAAAAATAAATATATAATGACATAAATAAATGTTATATATATATATATATATATATATATATATATATATATATTAGTATGTGTATATATAAAAACACAGTTTATCATATATACATATCAGGCGTAACATTATGACCAGTGACAGGCAAAGTGAATAACACTGATTATCTCTTCATCACGGCTCCTGTTAGTGGGTGGGATATATTAGACAGCGACTGAACAGTTTGTCCTCAAAGTTGATGTGTTAGAAGCAGGAAAAATGGGCAAGTGTAAGGATTTGAGCGAGTTTGACAAGGGCCAAATTTCTCCTTTTAAGGACAAAATGTTCACTTGCTGCCTAATATATCCCACCCACTAACAGGTGCTGTGATGAAGAGATAATCAGTGTTATTCACTTTGCCTGTTATGCCTGATCACTATGCCTTTGAAAGTTTGCTGAGGGCTCCTGGTTGAGAACCACTGGTCTAAATACATATTAATGATTAAATCTAAAATGAGTCATTTCTGGACGTCAAAGCATCCATGGAACTTCTTAACGTGCAGAAATGTTCAGATGACTGTGGTACCACTCTGACCACTGGATGGAGCTGTATCCATATGTTTCCTCATCCACTCAGCCAAACAGCCATAGAGTATGACTACCAACAGAAAACTTTTTTTTTATTCATAAGCATATTGAACAAAAAAGCAATCACAATTGAAAGAATTACAAACAAGGACTGAGATTACAATCAGTAAGTTAAAGACAAAGGAAAAGAGAGAATATAAATTAAAATGAAATAAAATGTTGGGGTGTAGGAAGAGTTTTACTACTTTCTTCTCATAATGACGTAATATATAAGCTCTCTTTACAGGTCCTGGGAAACATGTTTGTATTAAACAATTCCTCAAAAATGTGTTAGAACATTTTTGTCACCTAAGATCTTGTATTTTAGGTATTATCATTGAATATTTCAATTGTTCATTTATCAATTTAATCATCTGTATTGGAATGTTCTTGATTATTTTTTCATACATTTTAGAGGAGCAACTTAGATTGTATTTACCACAAAAACCATCATGACTCCGTAGTGATTTTACTTTCGTCCATCCAAGGACACTAAGTAAGGTAGTGATTGGTTGTCACGTCACAGCTGACATTGTGATTTTTGGATCACACGTCACTTAAGGTGTGGTTATGAGTCCATCAGATGACCATCTTCCCCCTCTCTTAGTTTGGGACACTAGTCAAGGTCTTTTTAGATTGAATGTAAAGTGGGGAAAGTTGGTCTGCTGATTTATCTGAAAGATTGGTGAGGTTTCTAGCTTGTAGAGCCTCTTCTGTATTATCAGCACAAGGAAGACACAATTGTAATAAAATTACAATAAAATGATTTATTAACAAAGATAAACAAGAATAACTAACACAACTACTAAATGATTACAATGAACGATAAAGGAATAAAGTGCATAAGATGCATAAAATACATGTGATTAAGTTGAGTGTGGCTATGGAAGAGTTGCCTTATCTTATGGAAAGATAAACTATTGTTTCTCTGAAACTAAGGTGAAGAACCTTATTATGCGTCAAACAAATATCCGAAAGATTATTTGTTATTAACTAGCATCAGTTATATTACCTCTAATGTAACTTAGAAAATCATGTAATGATAATATACAACAATACCAAGGTCTCTGGACGCTCCACGTCGTTGAGCAAGCAGTCCGATGGTGGTGACTTCTTCCACTGGTTGTGCTGGGAGACAATGCAGTGGGGAAAGGAGCTGGAATCCTTTTCGACAGCCTTGAACACAAAGATCTGTGGGATGCTGATCTCCTGGAGCATCAAAGGGTCCTAAAATCTGGCACACGCAGATGAGGCCCTGGAGTAGGTGCAGAAGGTCTTTAATCTGGAACACGCAGACGAAGGATCCTCCAAGTGAAGGTTTGCTCTCCTGAGTTTAACCTTGTTGCAAATGTCTCTGTCTCTCTCTGGGACAGACACTCAGAACTTGGTCAATCCGCTTTTGTCTCTCTGGCATGGAGACTCGGGACGTGCTGTAGTTGTCTCGCTGGACTAAAACTCTGAACGTAGTGTTTGTTAATGTCTCTTTCCTCACAGGCTGGAGGCAAAGAACGTGGTCATATTTGTTGCTGCCTCACAAGCTGTAGACTCAGATCCTCGGATCTTTTTGTTGTCTCTCTGGATGAACCAGAGGCTCAGAACTTGGTTGATCTGTCACAGTCTCATCCTTGGTGGGACAGACTCAGAACTTGGTGAACTGTTCATCTCTCTCGAGGAGAGGCCCAGAACAAGGAGTGTCTTTTGAAAGGGTACCTTTATCCTTTTTCGAATAGGAGGGGATTGCAATGTGGTGCTTGTAGTGTTGCAATTGGCTGCTGGCATCAGAGGGGGCACACCGTGTTGCCCACCCTTCTTTCCCCTGTGGAACTCATTTGCATACTGTACACAGTTAGAAGTCTTTAAAGTGTCTTTAAAGTTTATCAGTGCATTTCTCACTTTCCAAACCACCATCAGAATACCCTTGGCAATATTCTAAACAAATAGACACCAAACATGATGGAAAAAGATTGAATTGTCATGCATTCATTCATTTGTTAATTAACAGCCGAATTGGTGTAAGATTGGCTGTCACTAAGAATACTTATTTCTCTGAATAAGTATAAAATTGAGGTGTGTATTTTACATCAGTCTTAAGGTTTCCAAATATAGTTATGAATGGATTTGGATGGATCATTGTGGTCTTTGTTTCACTCACTACTGCTGAGGTCCTGAGGAATTTTTATAGCAGTCACAGACCAGGACATTAGGGATCAGTTTCTAGATGTGTGAAGGGCAGAAACTGCATGTGGAACAATGAGAAGTCCTGTCCTTCCTGGGCTTGGTACCAGAGGTCTTCTTCTTGGCCTCCAAGAGGTATCTGGCTGTTGCCCTATCATCTTTATCTGATGGTGTTGGACAGTTTGTTTGTGTTAGTCCACCAAGATCCAATCAAAATGTAGCAAACCTTTGTTCACTGTTACGGGCCATAAACTGGACCCTGGAATGTGCTGTCCACTACAACTCAATATATTCCCTACATTGTCCATAATATGTGTTAGTGGCCATATGCCTTTTTACCACCATTCATTGACAAACAAGGATTTCCTGTTCACTGTTATACACCCGTTATTCCAGATTGACATGTTATGAGGACTAAAATTGTGCTTGAAAATCAATTTCCAATATAATAATACTTCATGGAAGGCAGAAAGCTTTACAGGGAGTTTAGAAAGCTCAAAGTCACATTGCAACAAAAAAACATATGCCACCACATTTTTTTTTAATACAGCAGAAGGAATCTCAAACCATAAGGAGGACTTCTCATTAATGAAAGATTGAAACCATCTAAGTTTGATGACCCCAACCAACAGAAAAATGAAGACTAGGGCTAATAAGGATTGTGGTTAACATTACTATAAAGAGGTTTTTTTACCATTTGTTCTACTGTATAAATATCATGTAGTCATACCTCAAACCACAAGTTACAATCAGTTTTCAACTCAAATCCTCAGTTGTAGAACTCATATAGCAGCTTTTTGGCAATTGCATATTTAAACCAAAACCACGCCTGAATTATCATTTACTCACCTTCATGTTGTTCCAAACACTTTTTTTTTTTTTTTTTTTTTTTTTTTTACTTCTGTGTAACACAAAAGCAGAAGCTGCTGTCTTCCATACGATGAAACTATACAAGGAAGGACCGAAAATACCCTATAAAGAAGTGTGCTTAATTGTATTGAATGTGCACTTGTAGTGTACTTCAAATCTTATGTTTAAAAACGTACTACAATGGTACTTGCAGATAATATATTAATGAAATAAAAGGCCACTTCTGTATTTAAAGAGAGTACACTTTCATGACTTTAACACACTTTTAAAAGTGCACTTTGTAATATATCAAGTTAAGTTTTACTTTAAAGTACATATAAATCATATTTTAATTAATCTTTTGTCATACTTTAAATACACTTATTTTGATGTGTTGACTAACATCCTAAAGCACATCTAACGTACTTATTATAATTTTAACTGTAATGTATATAAACGTATATATTTTAAATGTGTACTAAATTGCAACTTCATTATTTAAAAGTAATTACAAATACCTATATTTTACAGAACGTTTACCATAAATGCTTGTCAGTATATTCAACAGTACACTTTTACCATATTTCAAAGACAACAGAAAAACAGATGTACTTAAATACTACTTTAATGGGTCAAAAAGCACTCTGAAGTTTATTGCGTTTAACATAAATGCAAAATATAATACATTTCGTTTGCGATTAACATGCAAAAATTATATTAAGTGTACTACTTTTTTACAAGGGTATAAAGCTCCAACATAAAAATTAAAGCATCATAAAAGTAATTGCATGCTTTAAAAGTATATATAATATGATTCATTCAGAGTATTCCAAGTCTTCTGAAGCCATATGATAGCTCTTTGTGATTAACAGACATAAATTTAAGTTGTTATTCACTGAAAAGCTTGACTCGAAAATCACTTTCATTGTGTGGTCTTTGACGTTGTGCTATACTGTACACAACTCTTGTGTTTCACGGAAGAAAGTCAGTCATACAGGTTTCGAAAGAGGGTGAGTGAAAGGTGAGAGCAGGAGGTGTTTCTTTTGACATAAGGTTTAAAATGAACTTTCATTAAAACTGTTAAAGTGCCTTTCTAGGATGTTTTGCATTTTGAGCACCTTTTTGTCCAGTAGGTGGCAATGATGGATTTGCAATACAAAGTATCATATTACAAACAGTTTAGATATTCTGATAATATAGTGTATTTTCAGACTTTGTAGTAAATAAGAAGTGGGAAGAAGGAAATGTTTAATGCATGGATTGGCATGAAGTGAGTCATTCATCATCTAAACCAAAGCCTAGTTAAAGTTCCTTCTTTCTGACATTAATGCATAGTTATGCAGGGTTGCAAAATATTGCTTTTAGTACTGTATTCAACAAAAATGGGTTATTTTTTTAAATACTCATTTGAAGTACGAAACATCTGAATACTAATATAAATATATTTATGGTAATATTCACATGATTGTGTAAGGGAGTCATTCACAGCTGGTTTTCGGTTTCATTTACAGATCACACTTTTTATTTTTTTTTTTTATATATATATATATATATATATATATATATATATATATATATATATATATATATATATATATATATATTTTAAATAATAAATATAATATAATATTCATTAGAGAGAGAGAGAGAGAGAGAGAGAGAGAGAGAGAGAATGTGGATATTTATCCTTAAATATTTATCTTTGTTAATATTGAAACCATATTTAATGTGGTCATACACTCACCTAAAGGATTATTAGGAACACCTGTTCAATTTCTCATTAATGCAATTATCTAAGCAACCAATCACATGGCAGTTGCTTCAATACATTTAGGGGTGTGGTCCTGGTCAAGACAATCTCCTGAACTCCAAACTGAATGTCAGAATGGGAAAGAAAGGTGATTTAAGCAATTTTGAGCGTGGCATGATTGTTGGTGCCAGACGGGCCGGTCTGAGTATTTCACAATCTGCTCAGTTACTGGGATTTTCACGCAAAACCATTTCTAGGGTTTACAAAGAATGGTGTGAAAAGGGAAAAACATCCAGTATGCGGCAGTCCTGTGGGCGAAAATGCCTTGTTGATGCTAGAGGTCAGAGGAGAATGGGCCGACTGATTCAAGCTGATAGAAGAGCAACTTTGACTGAAATAACAACTCGTTACAACTGAGGTATGCAGCAAAGCATTTGTGAAGCCACAACACGCACAACCTTGAGGCGGATGGGCTACAACAGCAAAAGACCCCACCGGGTACCACTCATCTCCACTACAAATAGGAAAAAGAGGCTACAATTTGCACAAGCTCACCAAAATTGGACAGTTGAAGACTGGAAAATGTTGCCTGGTCTGATGAGTCTCGATTTCTGTTGAGACATTCAGATGGTAGAGTCAGAATTTGGCGTAAACAGAATGAGAACATGGATCCATCATGCCTTGTTACCACTGTGCAGGCTGGTGGTGGTGGTGTAATGGTGTGGGGGATATTTTCTTGGCACACTTTAGACCCCTTAGTGCCAATTGGGCATCGTTTAAATGCCACGGCCTACCTGAGCATTGTTTCTGACCATGTCCATCCCTTTATGACCACCATGTACCCATTCTCTGATGGCTACTTCCAGCAGGATAATGCACCATGTCACAAAGCTCGAATCATTTCAAATTGGTTTCTTGAACATGACAATGAGTTCACTGTACTAAAATGGCCCCCACAGTCACCAGATCTCAACCCAATAGAGCATCTTTGGGATGTGGTGGTCGGGAGCTTCGTGCCCTGGATGTGCATCCCACAAATCTCCATCAACTGCAAGATGCTATCCTATCAATTCCAAAGCTATCCAAAGCAGTTCTGAAGGTGAAAGGGGGTCAAACACAGTATTAGTATGGTGTTCCTAATAATCCTTTAGGTGAGTGTATTTTGTCATATTATGTTATATTCCCCTGCTGTCCATGAGTATCTTTTGCAAGACAAACCTGAGACCCAGTTTGGAGTCACAACCCACTGGTTGAGAACCATGAGTATAAAAGCAGTTTGTTTATGAATGTCTTATTGTAACATTACCAGAGACTGTTGTTTTTTGCCCTGAGGTATAGTCAATGTGCCGTGTCACAATTTTTAAACGCGATACAATCCAGGCACCACGTGATTAATATCAGTATTTTTGTGAGGTCTCTGCTGTCTCCCTGATGCCTCTTCATGTTGATGAATGGCCTCTGTCTATAGATTAAGCTCAGAAGCACAAAATAAATAAATGATTATGCCATGAATATGGAGATATCATTGACAGCCATTGTCATTTAACTTCGATAAAGTGAATCAGTAATATTTCCAAGTGAGGTGGTTCATTAATACACTGTACCAATTAGTCTTAAGATCCTTTGGTCACACTTTATATTATGTGTCTTTACCTATTATGTACTCACATTAAACACTGTTAGGGACAGTGTACTTATTGTGTTTATGCTGTATTGCAAAACACTGCTGCTATATATTGAGGTTGGATACGGGTACGGTTAGGGACAGGTTTGGTTAAAGGATAAGTTGACTTCAAAATGAAAATTTCCTGATATTTTACTCACCCCCATCTCATCCGAGGTGTTTGTGTCTTTCTTCAGTCAAAAATATATATATTTTTTGTATTATGACGTTTGTATTAGTCTTCGCACGTGTGCTTTGTAAACACGGGGGCGGTACTTTCGCGTACGTCTAGCACGACCTCTCCGATGTGATTACATAATCACTGGCAAGCCGGAGAGCAGCTCAAGATGAGCAATTTAGTTTAAAAGGTTGTTTTTTTGGTTTTTTTGTTTTGTTTTTTTAAATGACCGATTGTTTCGCTAGATAAGACCCTATTCCTCGGCTGGGATCGCGCAGAGCCTCTGAAGCCATTCAAAGCCCTTTGAAACTGCATTGATTTGGACCTTCAACATTTTGGTTGCCATTGAAGTCTATTATGTTGAGAAAAATCTGAATGTTTTTTTCTCAAAAACTTCATTTCTTTTTGCCTGAAATACATGAAGATATTGTATGAGATGGGGGTGAGTAAAATATCAGGAAATTTTCATTTTGAAGTGAACTAATCCTTTAAGTGTAAAGGAAGGGTCAACAGTGTAATTATACTGTAGATGTAATTATAGCTGTAATTGCATGCAGGTTTTTACTTATTTATTGGTGTCACAGTCCTTTATATGCGCTCATAAAAAGCTGTTTCGAAGAAATAAAATGTTCTTTTTGTCAAACTGAATACAATTATAAAAGCAAACAGGAGCTACTGACCTTTCGTTTTTATTGACCACAGTACACAGTTAATGTGATTTATTGATAGGAAATGGTTTAACAGCAGGAGCTGGACTAGAACAGTTGGAATTAACAGCCAGTTCATTTTACAAGTATAATACTAGTGCAATGATTTTAGCATACTTGGAAAATATGCTTGAACTTTCCTTAAGTTTATTATATAAAATGAACTTGAAGTAGGCCTATATCTCTTTTTCGTAAGGGTAGCTATATTGTGCAGTGTATTGTACAATACAGCATTTGTTGTACAATGGTTTCTAAAATGCATAGAATGTATCTTTTGTTAGTTAAATGCATTGTTGCAGAATCTCTTGCAAATCATGGTAAGTAGTCTGCTCAAAACACAGTGGGCATGTAGAAGTAAATATGGAAGCTCATTTCCACTACAGAATAAAAAAATTAAAAAGGTAATTGCGACTCTTTATCTCACAAATGTGACTTCTTTTTCTTGCAATTCCGAGTTTACATCTCATAATTCAGACTTTTTTCTCAGAATTGCATGAATTAAAGTAAGAACTAAAGTCAGAATTGTGAGATATAAACTTGCAATTCTGAGAAAAATCTTTTTGTTCTCAGAATTGGACTTAACGCAATTAAGTTTATATCTCTCATTTCTGAATATCTCTTCAAAGTCAGAATTACAAGATATAAACTTGCAAGTGCTAGAAAATGTCAGAATTGCAAGTTTATATGAAAGTTTATATGATACTATTACATTTTTATTTTTATTTTTTTATTTAATGTTTATGTTGCCTAATTTACAAATATTTAATTTACTAAAATAAATAATCTATATTCAACATTTATATATTTTTAACTGATGCAAATGTTTTGTTTTAATTTGTTGTGCACTGCTTGACTTTTTAGCACATACAGTAGTGGCCAAAAGTGATGTCCGGAGGGGATATTTGCACAATATTTGACAATGACAATTCAGGCTCGATTAAACAATCAAAATATGAAGAGTATGTTATATTGGGAAGAAGAACACACTGAACTTGGTTAAGGTATTAAAATGCCAAAATTATTTATGTAACATTACATTACAATTATGCATTACGCTTTTATCCAAAGAGAAGAACAAAAGCATTCATCAAAGAGCCAGCAATCGTTGTTGTACACAATGCCAGATTTACTAGACAATTGGATTAGGAAACTAGCTAGAGAAGAGAAGAAATGCAGTTTTTTTTGTGTGAAGTTTGTGTGAAATGAAGTTTTGTTTGTGTGTGCGTGTGTGTGCATTTGGCAAGAAAGGCAAACTCTAGCATATGGGTTTTTATTGTATTATGCAAAAATAAAAGCCATAGAAAAACAAAAAAACATCCTCACAGGAAATAAGACATTGACAACAATGTAATCAATTTGTTGGTTCTCCCTTTGTTGTTGATTATAGCAGTCATTCTCATAGGCATTGACTCATTAAACTTTGTGCTTGTGTCATGCTTAAGCCTCCTTAAAGTCGAGTCGAGCTTCATTGGAATTCCTGCATGACTACAATTTAGGTTTATAATTTCCCAAAGGTTTAAAATGGCTTTAAGGTCAGGCGCATATGGCGGAGGGTGAATCAACTCCAGGGTAAAGCTAAATGTGCTTCCACTTTAAAAATACATTTACATAGATTTCCTTGAAATATCAAGTTACATGTCGTCACACAACCTACATATCCCAGCATAAACGCTCCTGATTAATTATGTGTTATTAAAGCATCCACGGTCACAAACCACTGTTCATTTTAATTTGACATGGCAGGAAGCACACAAAGTGCGCTCCCTTTATAATCACTAAAAAGCTGCCACTCATTTTAGTTCATCGCTATCTCACAAAGTTCCGTTATAATAAATGATTATTTATAAAATGTCCACACTTTGTTTGTTATAATAAGAGGATTTGGGAGTGTGCAGAACTTTTTGTTCACTGCCAACATAAAAACCTCTGATTGGCCATTGGGTTCAAGAAGTCAACAGATAAGTTTGTGATTGGCTACATTTCTCAATGCTGAAAAAACACATTGCAAATAGAAACATTTGACTTTCTCCAGAGTGCAAACATAGACAAACACTAGATCATTTGCCAAAATCTGTTTAGCCAATATTCTAGTATTATTATGGAGAAAACTTGAGCTGCCCATAACTCCTGGATGGTCTAGGATGACTAGCAGTTATGGGCAGCTTTTCCCTCTAAAAGCAATCAAAAGCAGCAGCATGGTGGTTTGAGTGAGAAAATTCCACACTAGTCTCAAGTTTGTGGCCAGGGGAAGGTAAGCCTTGCCTAGACTTGGTGGTCAGAGGCCACTTGAGGATCATGAGCACTTTCATTGCATGCAACTTTGTTGCATTCACTGTGGTTTGGGATTGTTATGTTGGAAAATACTTTTTTTTTGTTTTTGGCCAAGTTTACTAAACAGGGCAAATTAGTGTGAGAGAGCAATTCCAAAAAAGCACAGATGGGAGTGGAAAGTTCTGCACATGATCTACTGACGATGGGGCGGTAAATAATGGTGCAAATACCAGTAAATTGACTAGCGCAAACCTTAGCAAATCACCTTGCATGATTCATTATAATACTCTCCTCACATAAATTTTGCGTCTGAAAGGGAAACTCCTATAAATGCATATGCAATAAGGTCAGCCCTTTTCAGCGCTAATCTTTCACTGCATGTCTTTAGTAAGTCCTGACAGTACCTTTTTAATGCCAAAAAAGGGTTTGTATCATCTCTAAACAGATCCTTTATACTTGGCTACATTGTGTTCAAATGTTCAATTTTGACTTTTTGGACTGCAGAACACGGCTCCAATCTTCCATACTCCAATCTGTATGTAAAAAGAAGTTGTTTTTTGCAATAGATAAAATAAATGGTGTCTTAACTGGTACACAACCTCTCAATCCAGCGTCTTATAGCCATTGGCTTACAGTTCATTGACTTACAGTTCAAGCCATCCAGGTCTTTAGAAGCTGTTTTAAGGTGCTCCCACATTCAGGTGATTTTCATCATCCTGTCAAAATGCTCACTAGTCTTCCCTGACCAGCCACATTACTTCACATTCTGTATGGTAACAGTCTCACTGTGCTTTGAAATAATTGTGGACATTGTGACCATTCAATCCAGCACATGAGCAATATCCAAAAGTGACTGACCAGATTTAGCCATTTTAACAATGCATTCCCTGGTTGCAGCTCCCTTCCATCTGGTGTGTGTGTTTTATTGGCAATCGGCACGTAAGTGCATACAATTTCAACAACACGAACGTATAGTGAATCGAAAAGTTATCCAGGGAGAGTGTGTGTGTGTGTGCTCAAGATTATTTAGCTCTGTCCACTGCACGCCTTCACTATTTCGGCTATTTTCGGAAAGAATCGGTACAGCGTATCTGTCTGTTATAAATCTGATAAAACTAAAGACTCTTAGGAGCTATGAAGGATGCAATACTACTCTATAGGTACTCAAGATTAACATGAGATTGGCAGAAACTGTGTGTGTTATGTGCCCTTTAAGGAGGTTGTCAATATATTGTAAAGGTTAAAAACAGATTTTAGTAGTTTGGTATATTAACATTATTTCAGTTAATGAAATATAAGTTTTATTTAGTAATTTAGTAATTATTTTTACATTTAATTTCAATCTATAAAACCTAAAATGTTTATAATTTATTTATTTTTTACAGGGTAGTATGTTTTATCATTAATTATCAGTTAAAACCATGCCACGTCATTCTTTCCCAACAGATCTGGTTTAAAATGCTGTTGAATACTTAACTACGTTATTATTATTTTAACATAATATAACTGACGAAAACACTGTAAAGATCAGTAACATTAGTGTCACCATAATTAGCACTGTAGTTTAAACTTAGCCTTGTGAACATTAGCCGCTGTCTGCTGGAAGACTTAGCTAATGAATTTTCCATTAGCTCGAATAGCCTCATATGGTGGCAGTTCACTCTCTAGAGGGGATGTAGTGGAGATGATGGATAGTATTAGCAGTTAAGCGTGGCTGTTAGCCAAGCATTAGCCCTGAATGGGCAAGCTTGAAATTGGTCTGTTGGTTGATAGACAGGATCCTTTGTCCAGGTCATCTGATATGTCACACAACATGTCATTAGAAAACTTGACACTGGGGTTGTGCATAACTATGACCTCTCACAACTACAGTACCATGATCACAATTGACCGCTGAAATGACCCTTGACATTGATCCTGTAAACATACTTTTTTATTTGACACATATAAAATGTGTGTAAAATATGTATTATATAATAAGATAACACACTCTAAAGGTCAACAGTTTGGAGTAATTACCGTAAATAATTATGTTTAATATTTTTTTTTTTAAGGCTGCATTTGTTTGTTCAAAAATACTGCAGTAATATTACATTAATGTTACATTAAGTTCAGTACCGACTTGATACCGAAGTACCGGTACTTGTGACATCCCTATAATACAATATAAATATTTTATGTATAACCTCCAAAGCGTTTTCATTCACTTACAGTAACTTTATCAAAAATTATTTGAACGTTATACATGAAATGTATATTTATTATTTTATACATTAGAAATAAAAAAACACATTTCACCATATTTCTATTTGCATTTTTCTCCTGCATGAAATATACCGCCACAAAATACTATAGCACAGAAAACAAACAGAATCTAGCTGTGTTTACTCTGTATTACCACCTTCACTACTGGATATAGACTTTGACCCATGGGTTATTCCTCTGTCAGGTTTATACTAGATCAAACCCTTACTCTCTGAAAGTAACCTACTTTAGCCATTTTGTATTCCAGTGATGGCTCTGCAATCTATAAATAGTAGGAATGATTGATATGGCATATGGTGAACCCTTGTAAGTTCCCCTGCCTGCAGGCAGAGATGACTTTCAGCATTAGAGGTGGCTTCACTTTGTAGTCACCTGTGCCTGTCATAATCTTCAATTACTGGCCCAGCGTCAGTGTCAGGCAAACACAGCACAGACAGAAACCCGCTGTTAATGCACTGACTGGAAGACATAGAAACATTGCTAAGGATGCAAATAAAATGCATATCAAATGTTAATGACGAAATATTATTTCTTTAGTTTGCCATGTACAATTTTATGAGTAATAGTGAGTCATAATTAAGTATTAGACAGAAGAATAATGAAATCACAATCTAAAATGAAATACCCAAGCTCAATCTTTTGGAAGTACCTGGGAGACTGTGCACGGTTACACTTCTGAACTTGACAGATACAGTAATTTCTGTCGGCAGTCTTGTGGAAGACGAACACCAACCTCTGGACATAAGTGACAAGAACAAGGACTCTGCCAGCCTAGACTTCTATAGTCAGTGCCAAGCTACCAAATAAGTGCATGCCAGTCAACACAGAACTGTCCCAACTACCAGAATAGACTAATATGCCTCAGATGCAGTGATACTTCAGAAGTTAAAGCAATAACCCCTTATTGTAAATAAGAACTTGAAGTCGACATAAACTGGTTGTGCTGAAACATGAAGTAAAAATTTAACACATGCCAAGAATCAAGAAATGCAATGGCATATTTATAATTGAGTTCATGGAAACTGCTAAACAACTTAAGTGCCAGTTGGCGGGGCCTATGGTGCGATGATGTATAACTATTCATTGATGTCTTGCTCTAGAGGCAGTCATATGGAAATGTATTTGCCTGTGTGTGATGTCACAGATCCCACAATATCAAAGCAAGCCATTTTTGGAGCTTGCAAGATGTTTTGATGGTACAGAGACCTCTTATATTTTAAAAAATCAAGTCAAATTTGATTTCTCATGTCATGGCTCCTTTAATGGGTATAGCATCATTAAAGTTTTCAGCTAGTCAGCTTGACTTGCTTTCCATCTAAACTTATATCCCTTAAGCCTAGTAGTTAATGTTTTATGAGCATATTCATCCGCACAGTCAAGCAGAGGTGAAGCACAACCAAAACAAAGTTCTTCCGCAAAATGCATGTTTTTTTTTTTTAAGCCACTAGAGGGCTACATATTTACATGGTGTACCTTTAAGTTAATGGGCCCTATTTTAATGATCTGAGGAGTAACATCTGCCTGCAGACCCGGAGGCTGCATTTTCAATACCGCATTTCTAGGACCCTAGCAATGATTTAGTTGTTTAACTACACATGGTCCAAAAGGGTTGTGCCTAGTCTCTTAATGAGTCATGGGTGTGTTTTGGGCGTAACGTGCATTAAACCAATCAGTGTCATCTCCCATTCCCTTTAAAAGCCAGTTGCGCTTACACTATGGCAGATTGCTATATTACTAACGTGCCCTTTAAATCACACACAAAATACTGCGTCTTTGTTGGTCAATGGCACAGTTGCAACAATGTGCCTGAACACACCTTATTTTCACACCAGCACGCCCATGGGAGAACAGATGGGCACGAGTACATTTGCTATTTAAACAACGTGGCACTGGATGTGAAAATGATAACTGCGTCGCACTGAAACTAGCAAAAAACACTTGCGTTGCATTGCGCCGGGTCTATGATAGGGCCCAATGTGTTACCTGCTGTTACATGTTTTTATTATATATTATATCACAAATAGCTGTATATCATGGAAAGTTTTTTTTAAGGCACTATTTGCTTTAAAACCATTTTGCATTGACACTAGTAGAGGAAAACCATCCATCTTTTGTGTCTGTTTTAGAAGGAAAAGGCTTTGCAATTAGCATAACCGCAATTATATGAACACTTTTTTTCTGACAGCTTCAGTTTATTCATTTCGTTATTACCCATTTTTTCTTGTACTGACAGTTTAATGTGTTTAAATGTATGTGTATGTCAAGCTGTTAACCTAAAACAATCATATGACTAGAGAATGTGAACTTAAACTTGTTCTTGCAGTTGTATGTCATTACTGAGACAGTTAATGGAATTATGAAATTAAAATAAAAGTGTTTTAAGCCTAAAGGGATCCATTAATTGAGATCTCCTCTATATAAGACTTTTGAGGGTAAGGGTTGCCAGGATGCAATGAAATGGAAACTATTTTCAAAAGAATTCCAGAAGCTCTTGATCAGACCATTTTTGAGGGACCTTATTTTGCAATTGTCTCCAAATCTTAATGTGATTTATTAATTCAGCATGACCTTCCAGTGTCAGTGAACTAAAAAAACTGTCAGAATTTATTTAAATTCTCCAGAGAAGTATTAAATTACCCAGGCACTTTAATGTTCATTCTCTTTTATGTGTGAATAGCATGACTGAGCGCTGGCGTTTCAAATCACTTGAATCTGAGCTTTTATATACACAGTTTTTGAGATGCTGAATTAAATTCTTGACGCGCTACGTCATGTCCTTTTGAATCTTTGAAAAAGTCTGCTGGTGGAAACGTTCACACAAAATCTGACCTAATTGCACTGAAATCTAAATTCATATTTAAGTAAGGACAGACTTAAATAATTAAGCATCACAATTTGTTTACCCCTGATTACACGCCTCATGAGCACACTGCCTAATGGAGGAAGGATGTTAACAGAGATAGAATAGTGTTTATGAATGAAAATGAGACCTTGTTTTTGAGGTCTTGATCAAGGCTTTCTTCTAAAACCAATTAATTCTTTAAAAATCAATTATGTACGTGCTATTCATCTGTTTATTGAAAGAACCCATATTTCAATACAAAATATAGTAGGTTATTTCTTATTTCTTAGGCTTATCAGAGAGCAGTACCTTTGCATCACGGCTGTGATTGATGTATTCAAGCAATGGGTGTTGCTTCTGAATAATGCATCGCATTAGGTGTTAGCCTGCAATCAGTGAAATAAGAATATAGCGAGGCAGCTGTTCACAAAGCGAGACAGTGATAGATGGTGGTGGTGTGTGTGTCATTTTCTACAGTGAGCCATGCTGAGCGTTTCAAAGAGGTCCATCTTTTACTGAGCTTGACACAATCTGTAATAGAATTTTCAAGTAAGCATCCTCACTTTTTTTTTACTTCCAAGAAAGATGCTTCCTTCAGTGTGAAAATGTGAGAGCTTGATGCAAGGTCTGTTTGTTTATTGCTTTGCCATGTATGGGTTTCAGGGTCTTTTCAGGCACTATAGCAGATCTCATATCTGTTACTTGTAAAAAGAAAAGGGCACAGTAAAAAAGTCTTGTTTGAAAAAGTAACATCCACATGGATGGCCCAAGGTTTCCCAGCAGACCATTGCCCAGAACATCACACTGCCTCCATCAGCTTGTTTTCCCCAGGTAGCCGACGCACATGCACCCGGCAACCCATGTGATGTAAAAGAAAATGTGATTTATCAGACCAGGCCACCTTCTTCCATTGCTCTAGTTCTGATGCTCACGTGCCCACTGTTGGCGCTTTCGGTGGAGGACAGGGGTCAGCATGGGCACCCTGACTAGTCTGTGGCTATGCAGCCCCATACGAAACAAACTGTGATGCACTGTGTATTCTGACACCTTTCTATCAGAACCAGCATTAACTTCTTGAGCAATTTGAGCTACAGCTGCTCGTCTGTTTGATTGGACCACACGGGCCAGCCTTCACTCCCCACATGCATCAATGAGCCTTGGCTGCCCATGACCCTTCACAACTGTTCCTTCTTGGAGCATTTTTGATAGATACTGACCACTGCAGACCAGGAACACCCCACAAGAGCTGCAGTTTTGGAGATGCTCTGACCCAGTTGTCTAGCCATCACAATTTGGCCCTTGTCAAACTTGCTCAAATCCTTACGCTTGCCCATTTTTCCTGCTTCGAACACATCAACTTTGAGGACAAGCTGTTGATCATCTTATTTGCAGTGTATATGCAGGTTGTTTTGAACAAGCTGTAAAACAAGGACATTTCCGCAGCTCCAGTCGGAGACAGAACACCAAAAACCGGGACTGTCCCCAGAAAATGTGTTACATTCGATTTAAATAATTATTAGCTTTCCATCAACACACAAACCTTTGGGATTCCCTGCCCTAGAGGCTTTGAAGTCTACCTGCTATAGTCTCACAAAATCCTGTGGGAAACACAGCATGGAAAAATTTAAAAATTCCTCACATAAAATATAATGGAAAACATGGAGATTACCACCGGTGCAGTCAAACAGTTCTACTCGGTGTAACACACCAAGAGTAAGCTCAAGTGAAGAATACAGTGAATTAATAAGATGCCTCTCCTGTGAAAGTATCATTCCAGGACACAATGGTAACCCCAAAGTCCCTTTGCTGTAAGTGGGTGCAGCTGATTGTTTAGGTTCTAGAGGGAAGATTAGTCTTGTGTTTAAGCTCAGCTTGGAGTCTGGTTTGAGGGTATGTAGGTCGACCGACAGCTCCAGACCTTTCTCAAAGATTCATCTAAACAAACCAGGCCATGGAAAAACTGTGTCAGCATCAGTAGGCCTTTGACTGTAGATAATACATGTTCTGTTTGGACAGATAAGTCCATTTTAGTTGATACAGCTGAAAAGTGAAAGGGGTTGTGAATCTTCTTTTAGGCTGAATCAAATCTGAAAAGTTCTGAACAGTTAAAGGGATAGTTCACCCAAAAATGAAAATGCCCTCATTCTTCTGTGAACTAAAGAAGATATTTTGAAGAATGTTGGTAACCAGACAGTTGACAGTGGCCATTGACTTCCATAGTACACTGTAAACCCGAATAAGTTGGAAAAACTATGCAATCAGTTACATCAATTTAAAAGTTAAGAAATGTAAAGTTTAAGTGAGCAGAACTTATTAAGAATTTATTTTGTACTCATACATTTTAATTGCGCTTAACTTCAAATATTTGAGTAAACTAATTCATACATTTAAATTAAAGTTATCAACTTAAATATTTTTAGTAGTGGAAACTTGGATAGCTTTAACTAGCTAATTCAATAAATTCTACCTGGCTAATTAGTAACACAATGCTTTGATAGCAATAGCATAGCATAGCTGAATAAGTACATCAATATACAGTGCATCTGGAAAGTATTCACAGCGCTTCGCTTTTTCCACATTTTATGTTACAGCTTTATTCCAACATGGATTAAATTCATTATTTTCCTCAAAATTGTACAAACAATACCCCATAATGACAACATGAAAGAAGTTTGTTTGACATCTTTGCCAATATATTGAAAATAAAAAGTCAAAAAGTGTACATAAGTACACTCTGACGTGCACTGTGGGACCTTATATAGACAGGTGTGTGCCTTTCCAAATCATGTCCAATCAACTGAACTTACCACAGGTGGACTCCAATCAAGTTGTAGAAACACCTCAAGGATGATCAGTGGAAACAGGATGCACCTGTTATGGCAAAAGCTGTGAATACTGATGTACATTTGATTTTTTTTTTTTTTTTTTTTTTTTTTTTTTTGAAGATTTCAAATAAACTACTTTCACGTTGTCATTATAGGGTACTGTTTGTAGAATTTTGAGGACAATAATTAATTTAATCCATTTTGGAATAAGGCAGTAACATAACAAAATGTGGAAAAAGTGAAGCACAGTGAATACTTTCCAGATGCACTGTAGAACATTTAACATACCGTATATCTGTTCTCAAACTAAGCTCATGCTCCACTTTGTCACCATGATGGTATTTTAGCATTTACTCTCCCTTTTGAGTGTCATAGCAAAGCATGCTGGGAAATAGAAATCCCAGCCGTTTCAGTAAAATTTCAGTTTGTCTAAATTAAAAGAAACAAGGTTATAAAACTCGATTACTTAAATATGTCAGTTATGTGAACTCAAAAGAAAAAGAAAGCTATTCATTATTTTGAGTGTTAGGGTTTACAGTGAAAAAACAAACAAATGGATGACTATGGAAGTCAATGGCTTGCTCTAAACTGTCTGGTTACCCACATTCTTCAAAATATCTTCTTTCGTGTTCAGCAGAAGAAAGAAACTCATACAGGTTTGGAAAAACTTGAAGTTGAGTAAATGATAACAAAATGTAAATTTTGGGTGAACTATCCTTTAAACTATGAAAGCTTGTTTCTCCCACAGAATAAAAGAAAAAAGCTAATTGCGACTTTTTATTTAACGATTCAGTTTAAGTCTCGCAATGCAGACTCACAAAAAGTCAGAATTGTGGAATATAAACTCGCAATTCTAACAAAACAGAGATATACACTCGCAATTGCATTTTTTTAAAACTATGTAAGCTTGTTTCCACCACAATAAAAAATACAAAAAGGGTAAAGGTGCAAACCTGTTGGCTTGAGCAAACGGGACCCGGTTTTACGTTTTACGTTTTACCATCAGTTTTGACCCACATTTAGTTTGTAATACGACACAATTCTGATACCAAAGAAAACAATCATGATAGAAATGTGCATTTAATCCGCACACTGCTCACCAAGCCACCAAGGTGATTTAAGTTTGTTTTATCACAAACCACTTGAATGTTGTTATTAGAAATGTTCTGTGCTGATTACTGTTGTATATACTGATCTCAACCAGACTCCCTACAGACACAAATATAACAGTGAGAGGTAAAGTACAGTATTGTATAGTAAACTCAGATTGTGATTGTGAACGTGTTTTGTTTAAGTGATATATTTTACTGCACATTAATGAGCTGGAAGGTCCAGGGGACAAACTCTTTCAGATTCATCTTGGTGCAGACTGACAGTTATTTTCTGCAGATTTATTACTTTATAGACAAACATTTGTTGCAATAATAGCTATGTAACATATCTTTAAAAAAGAATTTGCATAATGTGTGCTTGTATTGAATGTGCACTTCTAGTGTACTATAAATCTTAAAAATAGACTTTTTTTTTTTTTTTTTTTTTTTTTTTAAATGTACTTAATGAAATAAAAGGCCACTTATGTGTACTTAACAAGAGTACACTTTCATGAGTCAAAGTCAGTTCAAATTCAAATGCAGTACCCACTCAGAAAGTATGTGATTTGGACGCAGAGTTGGTTTGTGTAACATTAACATTAATTTGCATATATTTATGGTTCCACATATACTAAATGAAGCACTGTAAAAAAAAAAAAAAAAAAAAAAAAAAATATATACACACACACAAACACACACACACACACACACACACACACACACACACACACACACACACACACACACACACACACACACACACACACACACACACATACATGCACATACCACTAAAAAACACCCATGTCTCAGCATTTCTCATTCTGAAAATAATAATAAAAAAAAAAAAACCCTCCAGTGGCTTGTGTCTTGGTGTGACATTAATGCATTTTCACGATGACAAGACAGGTGAAGACATCAGTTAGCTGATCTCTGGTGTACAGACCTACATGTCCATCAATCTTTCATCTTTTTTTAGGCTTCTTGGCCAAAATGAAAGATAAGATGCTAAATATGCTGAAGCATCTCTGACAAAAGCTTTAAGTAAATGCCACCGTATTACATAAAACAAATCTATTTAAACAGGAAACAAGGCTTGCTCCATCATATGGGAAATCATACATTTCACTATGTTGTTACCTTACAGATTACAGTTTAATTTTCTTACCTGTCAAGTGCCACAGTGTGAAGACCATTGGGCCGTTGTGACCTTTACAGGATTGTGATGATTTTCAGGATTGTATCTTCCAAGACTTCTGTTTCTGCTTCTGAAATAGCTTGACAGACATCAAGTTATTTGCACAGTGTCATGACAAACTGGAAACTTCTTAGGGGAACTAAAAATGCACACACCAGTGTTTTACCAAACACTGCATGTCCAGAGAAATGTTTTGTATTTGTTTGTTTTTTTATTTAGCCCCTCAACCCTATCATTTAGACTTAAAGGACAAGTTCACAGATTTTTAATTGGCTTTGTATTGTTACAATGTTGGTAGTAAATATAAATGTAAAATGCTTACTTACTACTTGTTTCTTGGACCTAGATATCCCAGTTTATTTGTCAGCAAAAGTCAGTCAAATGGTGGACTTTGATGACTTTATTGCTGCCTATAGACAATCAGATCAACTGAGGGGTGGTGCCAAAATCATGCAGTACTGATATACATATACATATATACACACACTCACGTAAAGGATTATTAGGAACACCATACTAATATTGTGTTTGACCCCCTTTTGCCTTCAGAACTGCCTTAATTCTACGTGGCATTGATTCAACAAGGTGCTGAAAGCATTCTTTAGAAATGTTGGCCCATATTGATAGGATAGCATCTTGCAGTTGATGGAGATTTGTGGGATGCACATCCAGGGCACGAAGCTCCCGTTACACCACATCCCAAAGATGCTCTATTGGGTTGAGATCTGGTGACTGTGGGGGCCATTTTAGTACAGTGAACTCATTGTCATGTTCAAGAAACCAATTTGAAATGATTCGAGCTTTGTGACATGGTGCATTATCCTGCTGGAAGTAGCCATCAGAGAATAGGTACATGGTGGTCATAAAGGGATGGACATGGTCAGAAACAATGCTCAGGTAGGTCGTGGCATTTAAACGATGCCCAATTGGCACTAAGGGGCCTAAAGTGTGCCAAGAAAACATCCCCCACACCATTACACCACCACCACCAGCCTGCACAGTGGTAACAAGGCATGATGGATCCATGTTCTCATTCTGTTTACGCCAAATTCTGACTCTACCATCTGAATGTCTCAACAGAAATCGAGACTCATCAGACCAGGCAACATTTTTCCAGTCTTCAGCTGTCCAATTTTGGTGAGCTTGTGCAAATTGTAGCCTCTTTTTCCTATTTGTAGTGGAGATGAGTGGTACCTGGTGGGGTCTTCTGCTGTTGTAGCCCATCCGCCTCCAGGCTGTGCGTGTTGTGGCTTCACAAATGCTTTGCTGCATACCTCGGTTGTAACGAGTGGTTATTTCAGTCAAAGTTGCTCTTCTATCAGCTTGAATCAGTCAGCCCATTCTCCTCTGACCTCTAGCATCAACAAGGCATTTTCGCCCACAAGACTGCCGCATACTGGATGTTTTTCCCTTTTCACACCATTCTTTGTAAACCCTAGAAATGGTTGTGCGTGAAAATCCCAGTAACTGAGCAGATTGTGAAATACTCAGACCGGCCCGTCTGGCACCAACAACCATGCCACGCTCAAAATTGCTTGTTCCTAATAATCCTTTAGGTGAGTGTGTGTATATGTGTGTAATATATATATATATATATATTTCATATTTAATAAGCTTCAGCTCCCCTGTCAGCACATGTGGGAATTGTTTTGAAAGCGTGTGGGAAAACGACAACCGGAATGATTCGACCCACAGGGCTCACAAAATATCTTTATCAAACAAACACAATGATTTATCTCTCATCCACCCGCAATTGATTGGAATGTTATTTTTTTTATTACTTGGCCCGCCCGATAGGTGGATATAACCGCGAACCGTGTACACACACACACACACACACATAGCCACGGGACGTTGGGCTTTGTGAGCCCTGGCCCATACAGTCTGATCCCGATTCGCAATGAAAAGTACTTATAATCAATAGATGTCAAACGATCTGTAACAATGCAATACTATCACATATAAAAAATTGTTTTACTCACATTAGTGTGCTGCTTCATTCATTCATTCATTCATTCATTCATTCATTCATTCATTCATTCATTCATTCATTCATTCATGTAATCTTATCCTGTCTGCAAATCCAGTCTCTTGTTTACAAACGAATCCGTGGTGAATTGAAGGAACAAACTCGCAATGTCTTCCCACATGAGCTGGATCTTCATTAAAAATAAAGTTCATCCATGCATTCATAATATTGGAATCCGAATGAAGGTTACGCAGCATGTTTATTCCTTAGAGGTTCGATCTGGTTTAGCTCTATGTAGACCTGTGTCATGTCAGGTACGAGTCGGTGGGCGGGGCTACAGAATCAGGTGGTGTTGCTCTTCTGTTGAGGCGGTGTTTCACCACACAATGATGTGTGGCATATTCTGAGGTCTCTCGTTGTCTGGGCCTGGTGTCAATAAAAGCTTTTCTTTGACGAACAAGGAAGTTTTCAGCTCTGAAACTTACAGGATATTCTTATATTACCATGACCTTTTATATATCAAAAGCTCAAGGGAAAGCTGATTTCTCAATTCATGACACCTTTAAAGTTTCCTAATTTTTATTTTGTCTCCCACAACAGGTTTACATGCATCAAAGGTCAAAAAACACTTTAATTTACTCATAATATACATTACACATTACCACATTTTCAATGATTCTCAAACGTCTCGTCCAAAGATTCAGTCTCTCTAAATCCCTCCTTTCCCTGAGCCTTCTCTGCTCTGATTGGCTAGACAGCCCAGTCTGTTGTGATTGGTGTACCGCTTACAGCACGTGTTGGAAGCGAAATGTCCATTACCATAACTGAATTTCAGCTCCGGAGGCTTCCTAAAGGTCAGAGATTGTACACACTCTAAAGACAGTAATGATGGCGTTGACATCAAAAGCCAATAGAATCCATTATAATCAGTGATGCAATCTACACTGGATGTGGCGCAATATGACAAATTGCCAACAGTAAATTGATGTCCTGTTTTATTTCTGACATACTCCAACTTTAGTTTAGAGTTCTATATAGAACCCTTTCTTCTTCCTTGTCCCTTTTCTGAATTTACAATTTACACTTATAAAATGATGATATACTATATGATGCATAATCTGTTACATGTACAATTAAGTTATATTAAGTGGAAACATCTCTCATTTGAATGGCTTTCAAGTCGATAGATTGGAAGGAACATTCATTTATGACAAACTTCAATTTACCTTTATTGCTCTCATACATTATATTTAATTGAGACCATTCATTATATATCTGACTTATGTCAAAAAAGCTAGTTTATCACTGTCACATACAGACAAAATGATCCTGCTTGTTTCACCTCTCGTAACCTTTTCTGTCGCCACATTACAGACCGGTGATTGACTGTGAGATTTTTAACTGCTCCTGTCCGTTATTAATGATGACTTCATTCAGTGTCTAATGAATGGGAACAGAGCATCAGTCATGTCTGACAATTCAGAAATGTCAAGAGAGCCAAATGCAATTTTCATAACCTAATATTTGAATAGTAGTACACTGTATTCCAATGTGTTTCTCTATAACATTGCTTTCTACCTCTAGTGTAAATCAAAAGCTTCTGAAATCTTCATGATTCTTATGATGTAACCTATGATTATTTTTATCCTGGATCATTTTCATGGCAGCCATAGCAGTTGGTGATAGTTGACCCAAGAATATTCTGACACTCATTATAAAACCTGTATTTAGTTTTTGTCTTTTTTTTTTTTTTTTCCTCTGTAAGTAAAAAAAAAGTTAGGAATTGTTGTACAGTTCCTAACATAAAACAACAGCTCCAAAAAGCACAATAACACAAAAAAATTGTTATAAAAGTAGTCCATATGAATTCAGAATGGTCACTGTGTTCTCCCTTTGTGTTCACCAGGTTTAAACAATATGGAGGGGAGTCAATTATTCACTTTTGCATGGACTATCCCTTAAACCCTAGTTTGGATATATAATTTTAAACACAACTTTGTAGAAACAGATTAATGAACCCACTTATCCTTTGAGGGAAACTATATTTAATGTCTTTCATAGCTCAGGGATAAGTAAGAGAAGTAGGATATTTGCTTCACATTTGCACTCTTTTTTACCTTCAGGGGTGAGATAGTGAGTCCCCTGCTGCCACATAAAGAGTGATTTATGAAGTAATCATCGCTATTGCCCAAAGTTTCTCATTACAACCAGACTCTCTTCCCTGCTTTTGCTCTCAAACACACACTCACTTTTCGTCTTAGAAACTCCTAACAAGCACTAATCTGATAGTTTTTTTTTTTTTTTTTTTTTGCCTTTTCTTCATGTTGTGTATATTACAAACAGCTCAAAGCTGAGCTTTTTCAGGTCTCTGATGACCTGTTTAATGTGGCCAGCGCAGTAAATGCTCCCTCAGGGGTATTCGTGCTCAGCTGGGATATTCTGCAGTGCTTTCATGGAAAGCTAATACAGGCATCTGTTGAGTCGAGACTGTTTTGGCTGAGACTGTTGCTTAAAACCACAAACCATGATAAAAGTTTTTTTATCAGTTTGAAACGCTTATGCTTGGTCTGACGTCAGCATTGCCGTGGCGGCATTTACGCTTTTTTCGTAAGTTGTATATGGATGGCGGTCTGCCGGAAGCTAGATATTTTACTTTATAACGTGTTAAATATGGATATTTTTCTCACAAAAACCCATTGATTCGCTTCAGAAGGCCTTTATTAACCCTCCAGAGCCGTGTGGATTACTTTTATAATGGATGGATACACTTTTTTTTTTTTTGGCTTCAAATTTTGGGCTGCCATTCACTGCCATTATAAAGCTTGTGTTAGCCAGGACATTTTTTATATAACTCCGATTGTATTTGTCTGAAAGAAGAAAGTCATATTCACCTAGGATGGCTTGAGGGTGAGTAAATCAAGGGGTTATTTTCATTTTGGGGTGAACTATCCCTTTAATGTTTTCTGTAGCATTGTCTAATGAGAGAAAAATAGTCAGTATTCCTTTTACTTTGACTGCTGCATGAAAAATTATTGACATAATGGTGGCTTTACAGCTAATTTTGTTTTTATGTTTCGTATGCTTCCTGTTTTTGAGTCAGCATAAGAAGTGCCTCTATTTAGATAATTTCACATCTTTCATTTTGTTTCATACTAGGTAAGATTGTCTCGACAGAAAGCCTGACATAACAAATCAGACTGCACGCTCTTTTCAAAAACTATTTAACATGGCCAAAGCTATTAATGGTATCTCTCTTTTTCTTCTCCCATTTTCGCTCTGTTCAGTAAAATTTTATTGTATGGACCTTGAAATGTTTCTCTTTTGTTTTTCTTTAAAACTATTCAGATATTAGTTCAGCAAATTTCCTCTGATTGCATTTTATATACACATGGCTTTGTGTTTGCACCTGATTCTGATAACATTGCTCCATTGCCACTGATATACAAGTTTTCTTCCTTGTGTTGACATATTTCATATTAAAACTTGGAGGTTTGGGTAAGAAATCCAATATCCAATAACATCCGTTTTTATAGATTTGTCATAACAGTCACATTAGTCACAACTACTAAAAGTGAACGTTGTCAGCGTACAGAGAGACATGGACTAAAATCCACAAAACCAATTAATTAATCTCATTTTGAATTCATGGGTCTTTGAATACACTGTAAGAAGAAATGGTGTAGAAACACACACTTTACCACTGAGATGCCATTGAGATGACTTGAAAAAAGTGCTCCAATCAGAGCCCGATCACACGAAAATGCGTATCAAAAATACGAGTGTGCAATGTCGTGGAATGTATACGGCAAAATGTGTTTTGGCGTGCATATGGTACGCACTTTATGACGTATTATACACACGAACCAAGAAGTGCATATAAAGTGCACAATCAACCTGAATTCACCCGTTTTCTTTTCAAACATACACCAATAATCTTTGTCGTATTTGCAACTTCAAAAAATCTTTTTTACAGTGTAGATTTTTACAGTGTAGACAACTCTCCTGTAGACATTTTTACAGTGTAGACAGCTCTCCTGTAGCTCAAGCAATAAGAGCGTGGCGCTATCAGCGCCAAGGTCATGGGTTCGATTCCCAGGCAAAGCAAGAACTGACAATGTAAAAATGTGTACCTTGAATGCAATGTGCAGTGGATAAAAGCATCTGCCAAATGCATAAATGTAAAATGTAAATGTAATAGATTATATTGTATGACACAAATAATGGCAGATGTTCTGTTAACTTTGTTAAAGACAGGAGGAAGAGCTAGAGGTAACAGAGCTGAAGATGTTGAGGTTCTCTTTGGGAGTTACAAGGATGGATAGAATCAGGAATGAGTACATCAGAGGGACAGCACATGTGAGATGTTTTGGAGACAAAATTAGAGAGGCCAAGTTGAGATGGTTTGGACATGTTCAGAGGGGGGAGAGTGAATATATTGGTAAAAGGATGCTGAGGTTAGAGCTGCCAGGCAGGAGGTCGAGATGAAGACCGAAGAGGAGGATTATGGATGTAGTGAAGGAGGACATGAAGGTAGTCAGTCTGAGAGAAGAGGATGCAGGGGATGGGGCTAGATGGAGGCAGATGATTCACTGTGGCGACCCCTGCAGGGAACAGCCGAAAGGAAAATAAGTTCTGTTAACTTTGTGGTTTTTGTGGAAATTGACAAAGTGGCCTATTGCTTCCACTTTTACATTCTATCGAGCCACAAAAAAGTGGTAAAGTTTCTCAGACAAGATAAGAGTGTTCAATTACAGAATTTTAAGTAGGGTTACAGTGAGCTTTGCTTATCAGCATCCTGTTAAAAACCCCTTCGACTTCCTGAATGGCCATTATTTGATTCTTGAAACAAGATTAAGCACAGGCATTATGTCTTGAAAAAGACAGAAATGCAGATTCCCACTAGGGAAATTCGGATTCATTACATCTAACTTAACATAAAATAAGAGGGAAAATTAGTTTAGAGAGGTCAGTGCTCAGTCAAAATTCTCAGATTGAAGGGCAATACAAAATGTCGGATTCAGTTTTAAGTACTAACATTGGCACAGTGATGTCATGCAAAGTTGTCTACACAGAATGATGTTCCATTATGTTAATTATTTTGTTTTGGCTTGTTTATTTCCTTTCATTATGATCAAACATCCACATCAGCTGTTTATTTTGAAATCCCAAAGGAGGTTACAAGTCTTCAAGATGATTTCCTCAGTAGTTTCACTTGAAGCTCTCACTCGATCTCTCTGAAAAATGTCTTCAGTTGATGTGAAGTTGCAGAAATTCAGTCATGAAAGTGAGCTGCTGTGGTGATCCTTCACACCAGATGAATCTCAGCTCAACGTAATAGCTATCCTCAAAGCTTTTCAGTTATATACAGTATCCATTCCAGCCTTGGAGCCATACATTCGAGAGAGATAAAAAAAGCTTGTTCAAATTACTTTGTTAAAATGAGCTGATGCAACACAAATGGACCCTATCATACACCTGGCGCAATGCGACACCAGGCATGATGCAAGTGTTTTTTGCTAGTTATTATTTTCACGTCCTGCGCCACGTTGTTTAAATAACAAATGCACTCGCATCCAACTGTTCAACCATCGCTGGTCTGAAAATGAGATGTGTTCAGGCGCATTGGTGGCACATTTCTATTTTGAGGAACTGAAAACGACTGCGCCATTGACCAACAAAAAACTGGTCTAAAGTCAATGGCGCAGTATTTTTTGTGTACACTCTTCTTATTACACACACAGGGATGCACAGCAGCACACAAACATTTTTGAATATTACAAATAAAAGGATTTCTCTCTGGAGAAGCGTTCAGTCTTTCCACTCTCTGAGACTAGGCACAACCCTTTTGGACCATGTGCCTGGTGCGTTGACCGTTTTTTCCGTTGTTAAACTAGCAAAAGTGGATTTGGACACACCTTAAGTGCACCTGCGCCATGTGCTTCAGACCATGCACTCAGATCGTTAAAAAAGGGCCCAATGTGTGTTTAATACACTTAAATTTGTAAAATGGAAGTTTAACATTCCTTTTACGTTGGGACTACATGAATAATGTTTGTTAACAACTAACTGAGCAGTGGATCTGTAGTTCCCAGCATGCTTGTTATTAGCGACACCGGTGGCCATTAAGTGAACTGCAGCCAGCAACTTATTGCTTGTGCTCGCACTCGTGCACACATAATGTACAAGAGACTGTACTTGATTTAGGGCAAAGATTGTTTTTTGCCGACGTTCCGCGACATCCGGCACCGAGGGTGATGGAGGACTCACAGAGTTTGCTTCTGGAGAATAAGAGCGCTGGAGCGCAGCAAGCCGACAAGAGCCGGGGGGCCTCTCAGTGCTTCTACCCGTTTGAGGTGAGAACACAGGAGGAGACCAGGGTCTACACGTAGGCTATAGAATCTAGCGAACGTGTTGGGTGTCGCCCAGCCCGCAGCTCTACAGATGTCTGACAGCGAGGCGCCACGTGCCAGCGCCCAGGAGGATGCAACACTTCTAGTAGAGTGTGCTCGCACCCTGATCGACAGGCACACCTTGAGCTTGGTAAGCCAAGGTGATGGCATCCACTATCCAGTGGGCCATCCTCTGCTTGGAGACAGCCTTTCCCTTCTGCTGGCCTCCGTGACAGACAAAGAGCTGATCTGAGGTTCTGAAGCTTTGAGTTCTATCCACGTAGATCCGCAGAGCGCGGACGGGACAGAGCAAAGCTAGGGCTGGGTCTGCCTCCTCCGGGGGCAGCGCTTGCAGGTTCACCACCTGGTCCCTGAAGGGAGTGGTAGGAACCTTGTGCACATAGCCAGGCCGGGGTCTTAGTACCACGTGGGTATTACCCGGCCCGAACTCTAGGCACGATTCGTCGAACGAAAATGCCTGCAGGTCCCCTACCCTCTTGATGGAGGCCAATGCAGCCAACAGCAAAGTCTTCATAGACAGAATCTTTAGCTCTGCTGACTGCAAAGGCTCGAATGGGGCATTCTGGAGTGCTCGGAGCACCAGAGCAAGATCCCAAGAGGGTATGGAGGGGGGTCGAGGAGGATTTAACCGTCTCGCCCCCCTAAGGAACCTGACAACCAGGTTGTGCTTCCCAACCGTCTTACCTTCTACGTGGTCGTGATAGGCGGATATAGCAGCAACATAGACCTTGAGGGTGGAGGGCGACAGCCTACGCTCCAACCCTTGTTGCAGGAAGGAAAGCACAGACGCGATCGAACATCTTCGGGGGTCCTCTCGGCGAGAAGAACACCACTCGACTTAACAGGTTCCACTTCGAGGTGTAAGCCTGTCTTGTAGGCGGTGCACGTGCCGAAGTGATGGTGTTAACTACCTCTTGGGGTAAGTCACCTAGAACCTCTGCGGCCCCGCCCAGGGGCCAGACATGAAGCTTCCACAGGTCTGGACGCGGGTGCCACAGGGTGCCCCGTCTCTGAGTCAGAAGGTCCTTCCTCAGAGGAATCGGCCAAGGAGGGGCTGTCGCGAGGAGCATAAGTTCTGGGAACCAGGTCCGGTTGGGCCAGTACGGCGCCACCAACAGGACCTGCTCCTCGTCCTCCCTGACCTTGCAGTGTCTGTGCAAGTAGGCTCACTGGGGGAAACACATATTTGCGCAGCCCCTGGGGCCAGCTGTGCGCAAGGGCATCCATGCCGAGTGTACCCTCGGTCAGCGAATAGAACCACTGGCAGTGGGACGTTTCTGGGGAAGCAAACAGGTCGACCTGTGCCACCCCGAACTGTCTCCAGATCAGCTGAACCACCTGGGGGTGGAGTTGCCACTCCCCTGGGAGCGCAGCTCGTGAGAGCTCGTCGGCCACACGGTTGCACACACCAGGGACATGAATGGCCCGAAGCGACCTCAGACACTTCTGACTCCAGAGGAAGAGATGGCGGGCGAGTTGCGACAGGTCGCAAGTGTTGTCCGTGCGGACCAGTACATCTTTGCCCCGTAATCACCCTTTGAGGCGGCTCAGAGCAAGATGTACTGCTAGCAACTCGAGGCAATTGATGTGCCAATGCAGGTGCGGGCCCGTCCAAACCCCTGACACTGCATGCCCGTTGTACGTGGCTCCCCAGCCCATGGCGGAGGCATCCGTGAAAACCACAGCATGCCTGGACACCTGTTCCAGGGGCACTCCAGCCCGAAGGAACGAGGGGTCTGACCACGGACTAAAGGACTGGCGACAGGCCGGTGTGATGCTCACCCGGTGAGTGCCGCGTTGTCTCGGGACTCGGCCGTGTAGCCAATGCTGAAGCGGTCTCATGAAGCAGGCGGCGGCGTTACTGCTTGACCCGAAAGACCCAACTGGCTGAGGTGCCTGAGCACCAGGTCCCTGTGTTCGCACAACTGATCCCTGGACTGTGCTAGAATGAGCCAGTCGTCGAGATAGTTGAGGATGCGAACGCCCCGTTCTCTCATGGGCACGAGGGCCCCCTCCGTGACTTTCGTGAAGTCACGGGGGGACAGGGCCAGCCCGAAGGGCAGGACTTTGTACTGATATGCTCGACCCTCGAACGCAAAGCACAGAAATGGCCTGTGTCGAGGAAGGATCGAGACATGAAAGTACGCGTCCTTCAGGTCGATCGCTGCAAACCAATCTTGGGGACGGATGCATTCGAAAATGCGCTTCTGCGTGAGCATCTTGAACGGTAGCTTGTGGAGGCTCCGATTCAGGACTCGCAGGTCCAAGATTGGCCATAACCCACCGGTTTTCTTGGGTACAATGAAGTACGGGCTGTAGAAGCCGGTCTTCATATCGGCTGGAGGAACCGGCTCTATCGCGTCCTTCGCCAGCAGGACAGCGATCTCCACACACAGGACATGGGCATCTGCGGCATTCACTGAAGTGAAGCGGATGCCCTTGAACCTGGGGGGGCGCCGGGCGAACTGAATCGCGTAGCCGAGCCTGATGGTCCGAATGAGCCAGCGAGACGGAGCAGGGAGAGCTAGCCAGGCTCCCAGGGACCGTACAAGCGGGACCATAGGGACCACCGGCGTACCCACCGTGGAGCAGTGAGGTGGAATGCAGGTACCGGGCTGGGGCGGCTGTCTCGTGGAGGCGGCCCGCAGCGAGGTGAGAGTGTGCCGTGCCACACTTACCTGATTCCACAGGTGGGCAGCAGGAACATGAGGGGGTTGTCCACTGCTGCCCGCTGGCGAAGGGGGAGGATGAGTGTGGTCCGGCGTTTGACCAGCCACAACTCTCCGAGCCCCCTGAGGACCCGGAGATGGAAGAAACTGCTCTTTTATTGAGAATTTGGGTACCAAAACAGAAACAAACAGAAACAAAACGGAACACAAGATTCTCCTCCCGGCCCTCCTCCGGGGGATGGAGCGGTGCGGTCACCGTCTCCAGAAGAGCAGTCCTCCTCATCTCCGGGTCGCCCGTCTCCGGGCCGCTTGCCCTTGGCCTTGCCACCCCTCTTGGCAGGCCCCTGGATGGGCGGGGCAGCCTGTTTGCGCCCAGCTCCATGACGCCGCTTGGGTGGAGGTTGCTGCGGCGCGGGAGCGGAGGCAGACGCAGGCGGCCGCCCTCGGCGATGAGCAGGCTGAGGCGCTGCCGGCGGCAGGGTGGAGACAGCAGCTGACCGCCGTGGCAGGATGTGACTGATCGCCTCAGTCTGCTTCTGTGCGGCAGAGAACTGAAGTGGCGAAGTTCTGGACCGCGTCGCCGAAAAGGCCAGTCTGGGAGACGTGGGAATTAAGGAACCTGACTTTGTTGGTCTCCCTCATGTCCGCCAGACACAGCCAGAGATGGCGTTCCTGGACCACCATGGTGGACATTGCACGACCCACGGCCCGCGCCGTAACCTTCGTCGCACGAAGCGCAAGGTCCGTTGCGGTTCTCAGTTCCTGAAGAACTGCGGGATCGTGACCACCCTCGTGCAAGGCCTTCAGTGCCTGGGCCTGATGGACCTGCAACAATCATTGCATGC
Organism: Paracanthobrama guichenoti; assembly: GCA_018749465.1. Classification (NCBI taxonomy): domain Eukaryota; kingdom Metazoa; phylum Chordata; class Actinopteri; order Cypriniformes; family Gobionidae; genus Paracanthobrama; species Paracanthobrama guichenoti. Next base: position 50,755,426 of record CM031949.1, read on the forward strand.
CAATGTGCATTGGCTCGTTTTAGTTACACTCGAAGTAGATTGGCATCGAGAGTGACCGACTGAATGGGAACATTCATTTTGCCGTGACAACCGGTCATAGAAAGCAGCTTTATCGCAATATAAAGCTTTACTTCTAATTGTGAAGATACATTTCTATAGCTCTTTTTGATTATAAATTAATATTAGTCATAGCCCAGCAGTAAATACTGTATGCTAAAAAAGAAATAAATAATAAATAAATGGACATGCATTTAAGGACATACATTTATTTAGCAAAAAACACAATGTATCTAAAATGTATGTGCATAGTTCAGTATAATGATAAAGTTTACTGTATCTTTAACTTTATGCCATTGCACAGAATGCATGAAGCAAACTGTACGCTGAAATAACAACATTAATAATGAAATAAGAGCTATCTGTCAATCTTTACTTTAACAGTTGGCTCTCAGCACCTTTTCTTTCAGGAAGGTCATTTGGTAGAAAGAAAAAGTAAAACATAAAGTCCTCATGTCATGCATCTATTTTCTCTTCACGTTGTTCAAGCAGTGCTCAAAACCTTCCATTGTGCTAAATCATTAAGTTTATATTTATATATATATATATATATATATATATATATATATATATATATATATATATATATATATATATATATATATATACTTTATAACATATCTGTGTTTGTGCATCATTGTGTGCTTTCGGTGCAAACCTGTAATGTGGGAAAGATAGAAAGGCTCCTCAAAATTCATTAATCAGGATAACAGACAAACAGCAACAACAAACACCATTAACTTAAAATTCCCCCTGTAGTCAATAATTGTATCCCTTAAAACCAGTCTTTGATCAGCAAAATGTGAAAAGCTTTGTTTTTTCTTTTTTTTTTTAAATAGTGGTAACTCCCTTGCTTTATTTAGTATACATGGAACTATGAATATGCAAATTAGCCCCACCTCCACTCACTTGCACCAGCTCAGAGATCCACTTGCTCAATTTTACTGTAGTAAACGCTGCACAATGGTATCGTTCTTTACAACGTGGGACACATAACGCTAATTAATATGATTAGCCTTTTGCTTGACTACGTTATTAAACAGCTAATATTGTGTTGCTAATGTTACACAAACCATTTTCTCAGTCAGACAGCTGCCATCTAAAAATCTGTATCTTTAGAAACACTTTGAACATCAGTGGAGAAAGGCGTATACTTCATCATAACGTCATAGTAGACATCATAATTCACCCACTATAATGTACCTGATTTTTCATATCAACAAAAAAATATTCCGGGATAACCTGGCAGAATATCCTTCTCTAATCCTTCTCTTGAAATTCCCCAGTTTCACAGCATAGTAATGACATGCTAAAGCCCGGCCGCACGTTGACGTGATTGGTCACAAGGTGGTTTGTGATGTCAGAAACACCAGCGATTTCAAACTGCGTTTTTGAGACTGTCTTTGGTTCACTGCAGTTTTAAGGAGAAAATATCAATATACAATATCAAATGTATGTGTTTTTCAGATCTTTCGATCTAATGGACAAAATAAGCTTGCGCAATTTACATATGAACGCGGCCAGAGATGACAGAATAAAATATGGAGAGCATCAGCTTTCGGCATATTTAAAAGCTAATGCTTTCCATATTTAGCCACAAAACTGTGCCGAACGTTTTGAGTGTGCGTTAGAAATCAAGATTGGTGAGAGAATTGTGCTTGGTAAGGTTTTTGTCTTCCAACCAAACTTGGGTCTCCAGCCGACAAAGTTTAAATACTGTCTGGCTAGTGCTCTTCCCATAATGTTTACACATTAGGTCAGTAGGCGGAGAGTAGGCAGTCTTTTGTGGATGTTCGAACACATTCGACCATATGAGCGTTTACACTACGAAACCAATCAGTTTTTTTTTCTGACTACCATTGGAAGTGCTCGAAAGTGGAAAAGCTCAACTTTTTGGAACCTGTATTTAGCGTCATCCACTTGTGATCCGATCGACTAAAACGCATTTTAATACCAGGTGTAAACAAGGCCTGAACATCCACTACATCAAAGAACACTGCAGTTCCTTTGATTTTATTGAGAGTGCTCCGTCACAGAGACTTGGAGAAAGAATATAAGGATTCGTGATAGTGATTTTCAACTTTTGCTGCAGCGCACTAGGTATCCATGGACCTGTGAGAATTTCAAAGTACATTACAGTTACAGTACACATTACAGTGCTTACAGAGATCAAATTCACTGTATTACCACTTGATTTCAATCCAAATTGGCTCTTTCCACACCCTCAAAATGAACTCTACTACACTTTCTTTTATGCCTTTTCAGAGGATTGAACCCAGTCTGAAATCTACCTGCCTGTCTCACTGAGAATGAATTGTGTCCTTGCAGCTAACCTTTTATGAGCAGCTCCCTGGGTTTTACTTCCCTTCCCGCTGCTGGCCGCCCCATCCCACTTCTGCTGCTGTCTTGCCCAGAGTCTCCTCTCCTGCTGGGGTATTGATGTTATATTAATAGCACAGTTCAGGCTTATGTTAATAAAGTCATAATAAATAAATAAATAATTAAATAAATAAATAAATAAATGCACTCAAATGCTTATTCTTATTCCATGTCACCAGATCATTGATAAATGATTTGTTATTTAAATAGCATCTTATTTTCTGCTTTATTGAAGCCATTGAGTTTTTGTATCTTTTTATGTGTGCACTGCTTCGATTCAGTATGCAATGTCTGTATTTTAACACCCCATCTACAATGTGAGCGAGCAAAGCAACATGTTCTTTGATTATGAGTGTTGTGAGCAGAGAGCTCACACTGAACTGTGGCTTCAGACAGATGTGTGAATTCAGTGGAAATGTGCACACTGCATGCATGCATTATAGACCGTGATTGGGAGAATTTTAGTTTACATCTGTTTATTGTTATCTGTTTACAGTATGCGATACTGTGGCATTCCCTACTGTGCTTGATGGACACTTCACTGCCCAACCATCACTGATCCACCCCCTGTGCTTCACTCTGGACAGCAACAGTCCAGGTGTTAAGCCTCTTTGGGGCTTCTCCACACTGGAACTCCCACAGATGTGGGAAAGACAGTGAAGGTGGACTCATCAGAGAACAATACGTTTCACATTGTCCACAGCCCAAGATTTGCACTGTTGGCACCAATGAAACGACATTTGGCATTAGCATGAGTGACAAAAGGTTTGGCTATCGCAGCCCGACCATGAATATTGACTTGAACCGACCGTTTTGGTGAAAACCGAGGAGTTGAGGTGCGCATTTAATTCTGCAGTGAGTTGGGCAGCTGTTTTTTTTTTGTTTTGTTTTTTTGGATACAATCCAGGTTACTACCTGGACATCCCTTTTAGACAGCTTTCTCTTGGGTAAACAGTTTTTTCTGTTGGATGTGGTTCATCCTATGTGGTGGTATGCCCCATCTCTCAATACACCACAAAGACTGGCTGTCCTGGTCACAGATGAGACAACGAGACACGCACCAACAATCTGTCCTCTTTTGAACTCTGATATGTCTCCCATTATGTTGTGTGGACTGCAATATTTTATGTACAGCTGTGCTATTGCTCTGATAATTCAATCTTCACACTTTGCTCTTACTGATGGAATGCAAAATCAGTGAAGACTGGCCACCAGACTGCGCAAATATAGGCGTGAAGCCACCAACACTATATTTGCTGGTGTTTGTTTCATTGTCCATGAAACATGCTTCATTTTCCCACTTTGAAGTTTGTGTGAAAGACTTACAGCAATAATAACATGGACAGGTCTAAAAGTGAATTTATGTTAACATTCTCTAATTACCGGTTTCATATGTATTTATCTAAAGACATTTAACATTTCCCCTTTTATTTTACCCATTTAGTAGCTTATAAAAAACTACATACATTTGTTTTTGTAGATAGCTCAAGAAGAGCATGTGCAAAATGGTGATTAATTAGAGAAGAATTATAAAATGTTTTAAGAATGACCCAAAACAGCCTATTTAACAAGGCTAGAAACATTCTCGGTACATAATTGGCTTCAACCCCTGATGTTGGCAAGTTCAGCTCAAATTCCAGCTCATTAATTACAAAGGGAGCCAGATCTTAAGTTCTGATTTTCTCCGGTTTCATTAAAGTCATCACATTTAAGGAACTCTATCAGCGTTTTTGTTTGTGAGAGCAATTGTATCTAATGTTCTAATTTTTGTATCTAATTTGAAAAAGTTTGACATTCATGTCTTTTATATAACACTTTGATACTAATATAATTTGGTAGCAATTGTGTTTTTCAGAATTTGATTTTGCTACATTTGAGTTCTTGGTGTATTTCAAACTGTACATTCCTAAGTGACCCAAATGGCCAGTGGGATATGAACATGGGGTTGTGAATGTTTACCTATGTCACTTTGTAGCTATACATTACAGTAAATATACATGAATTCTCTGTATCAGAGTACTACTGTATCGATTACAGTATCCGTAGGGATTGTTCCCTTTACATCATTTATGTCTTGTAGTTGGAGAGCTCGAGTAGGCTGATCACTCAGTGCGCTCTCTAATGCTCAATCATCTGGCTAATTCCCAATGCATCAAGCACGGATCCAGCACTCTAGGAAGCGAACACCATTATTCCTGAGGTTTATGAGGCACCGCAGCATTAAAAGCCTCATCTAATGGTCTTCCTTTCGAAACCAATCTCCATTGTGCCGCTTCCATATACTCTCAAATCGACTTAAGCCCATTTGATGGCAGCCTTCATATTTTTCATTAATCTTCATTGAAGTCACTTTGGCTTGGTGTTGGAGATTTATCGACTTCTATGTGCATGTCACTTGCAAACTGCAGATTATTCTGTATGGTATGAATGTTTCTGCCAAACGAATGCTAGTGGGACAGAGTTTTGATGAGAGTTGCAGAGTTGCAGCATTGCTCCTGTACATGTTTTTGTGTCTACCTTGAGGTACTTGGTTGTAAGTGAGAATGGGAATGTGTATGTGTATACACTCACCAAGTAGCCACCATTAAAGACAAGATTTTGAAATGGAAAATGCTAGAAGGCATATAGAAACAGTATATCAACAGTGCTTTGCAGATCTTCCAGAGAAGGTCTGCTCTGAAACCACAGCGTATTGACAGACACATCTTGCATTATGTATTAGAAAATTACGATTTCTCTTGGCGTATTTTGTCCTGGCTTCTTGCCTAGGTGTTCAGCTAAGATTAGAGTATATCACATTGACTTCTTGACTTTTCATTGATCACTGATGACAAGGATTTTTTTTATGTATTGGACCTAAAGCCTGAATGTTGGAAGTTTAATTTGACATCAAATATAGGCATGCAATATAAGCATTGTTATTGTTTTCAGTGTTGCGGTAAATACATTTGTGTATGTGGAAATTCTTATCGCATTTGTTCTGCATCCCCTGAGAATGTGAAAGTGATGCAATCAGGCAAATTTACTTGCAGATATGCAGTGGCACTTTTACTCCAGAGCGAAGATCAATAAAAGTGTCAACACATCAAGACTTTAATCTATCTCATAAAACTTCCATGGCCAGCAGCCTGAGCTGAGGTTTGTTTCTGTGCGTCCCCGTTGACGGTCCAGGATCACACTTGGACTGCTTTAGCTTTTGGCGGTCAGTTCAATCAAATCTAGTTTTCAGAAAATGTCATAAGGGCTACTCCTTCTGTATAACAATGGGCTCTCCTCCCTATACAATTTGCCAGATGATGTTGACATTTATTAAATTGCCCCAGGCAAAGCTATGCTATCAAAAAGTTTGGCAGGGGAACATTCTCTTGAGGTGTACAGGTTCATAGACTCTGTCAAGTTTGAGATTTTTCCCTGAGGTTACATTGTAGGACACTTAAAAAATGTGTCCTTCAGGTGCTCAGGTCACCCAAAGTATTTTACTGCCAATAAATCGTTTTATTCTTTACAAAACATGTTTTCGCTGATTAATTTTGTAATTTAAAGTCATGATAGGCTATCGTTTTTTTCCTCTACAGTTTCTAGTACATGTTATGCTCTCCTGGCATCCTCTCTTTACTTCAAGACCTTGCTGAATAAGAATGGATGCAATTTAAAAAGTGCAATTTAAAAACATTGTATGCAAGGATGTATTTTTTTAACCAATAAAATGCTCTCTAGAATATGGAAGCTTGTTTCTGCCACAGAATAAAAAATGTGTAAGGTAATTGCAACTTTTTATCTTACAATTCTGACTTTTTTCTCGCAATTGCATGATATAAAGTCTCAATTGCATGTTACAAGGTTATAAATAATTCTGAGAAAAGAAGTCCGAATTTGCAATGTATAAACTAGCAATTGTGAGAAAAGGTCAAAATTATGAGATATAAAGTCAGAATTATAAGATATAAACTCGCAATTGTGAGAAAAAAAGTCTGTTTGCGAGTTTATATCTTACAATTCTGAGAAAAATAATCTGATATAAACTCGCAATGGCGAAAAAAGTCAGAATTGTGAGAAAAAAATGTTGCAGTTATCTTTTAAAATGTTTTATTCTGTGGCGGAAACAAGCTTGCATACTAGAATGACCTCATGTTTTCAATTAGTTTAATTTTAGAAATAAAACAAATTGAAAATATGAGGTAGGTTCATATTTTCATTCACTTCAAATGCTCTTATTATCAGCTCACTTGTGGTTCTTGGTTCTTTGTGAGTCATTGAGTTTTTGACTCACGAATCGCTTGGACAGATTCAGTCCAATCTGTGAACAAAAAATTTAACTGATTCTTTTAAAAGATCCAACTCAAAACAATGATTTGTAAAAATGCTGATTATTTCATATGGGGTCTAATCTGAATCTCAAATGTACACACATTTTCTAATCTGCTTCTTTTTATTTTTTAGAATACTTTAGGAAAACCCTGCTTTTTCTTGCTTTCTCTTACGTGTCAGTCTCATAGTGTATATCTGGTCTCACCATCCCCACATCTCGATTTTCCGAGCATTATACTCCCGGTAGGCCAATGGTGGCGATGCAAGAGGCTTTACGTCCAGGGACACATCTTTAATATTTCAGCAGCATGTTAAGTCAGGGAGTCCTGCTTCCTCTGCTCTGCCCTGCGAGGGCCAGAGTGGAAACCAGGTCACACAACACTCAAAGGACACTAAAGGACATGCAGGAGACGAGAACACCATTAGCCCTATGCCTGTGACTGTATCTGCAGATATTGTAGTGACACGCGTCACAGGCAGGAAATGTGAAATCTGTCTCTGCACTCCCATTGTGTTTGGTCTTTGTGACTGTGACTGTTTCTTCTTGTCAGCATCATCTGCTAAGTTTGAAATAATAAAAGAGGAATGGCAGTATTTGTAGAGCCCCAAATTTTGCCAGAGTGTATGAATGTCATTGCATTAAAAACAAAATACTCCAAAAAACAAGTGGCATCAGCAAACAAATGAGGCTAGAGCTTTTCTCAGAGCTTTATGCCATTTCTTTAATTGATTTGAACTGATTTTCTGGTCATTTTTAGTGGATGTGTAAAGTCAGTTCTCCTGAAGTTCACAGAGTAACCACATGTGTAGTTCATCACATTAACTATCAGCTTGATCCACTAAAGATGGCTTTTTTTTTTTTAAGTTGCCAGCCACCGCAAGCATTTTTGATCATTTTCACAAACGTTTCATGGCCCCCAGAATATTTTGTCATATGAATATCTAAACATGCAAAGTATCAAAAGAAAGAACATGCCCTCTGCTTTTAAACAACAAAAAAATGTTTTATTGTAGCATTTTATTGTAGCATTTTTGTCAAAGACTACATGCAGATAGGATTCAGAACGATGATCATAACATAGATGGAGTAGATTGAGTCCATCAACACCCCCAAAGCTTCACAGTCCTACTCCTTGTCCTGGATCGACATTTCATTCAGTAACATTATGGCAGTTTTGATTTATATGATGTTTAATCTTGATGATTGCATAATTTTACATATGCATCTGCTTGCATATGATATTGCTTGTTTCGGCTTCTTTCCTGTGTTTTGATAAGGAGATTTAGCACTTTTTCAGAAGATGTGTAATGGCGCCCCTTACCCTATAATACTGAAAACACAGAAACCCGTAAATGTATGTCAATGGTGGGCAAAAGTGCTAATAAATAATAAAATACAGTAAACGGAAAATCAACAGACTAGGACAGTCACTAACAATTATTTTGGTAATCAAGTAATCGGTCGATTTCTTTTTTGATGATTAATCAAGTAATCGGATAAATTTGTTGTGGTAATAAAAATAGACCTAAGCAAAGACCTAAGCCTTTAAAATGGATTAAAATACATATACAACAACGAGGCAATTATATTTGGTTCAAATTAAAGGATCAAAACAAGTAATCATATGGTTGCATAGGGTTAACACTGTTAATATACAAAATCTAAACAATCATCGTGTGTACATTATGTATCATAACAAATGCCTGCAGAGGGCGCCAACGGTCTGGTGTTGTTGCACTTTACAGCAGATCAAATCTTTGTATAATTTGGCCAAACAACAAGGCCGCATTTACACTGCAGGTCTTCCGATTTGGTGACAATATCCAATTTTTTTGACAACCCGCTTACATCATCTTTTAAAAGCGACCTGTATCCGATATTTGCATTTACACTATACACTGGCGAAACAGCCTAAGATGTTCTGACCTGGAAAAGGAAATAAAATGGCGCAATATGCAATGGGTGCAGACGAAATGATTATTCAATGTTATCTTTAAAGGTCAGCAAAACATTGCTCTCGTAAGGTGGAGAAAAAAAGAGGAGATCCCTTGATTGCAATTCGTGTCCACGAGTTTACGTCACTCGCCTCCGTCCCTTTTTCAATGATGTACGACTCGCATTTACTGGGAAATATCCGATTTGACCGTGGCAGACGCAAATGCACGTATACGAATCATATCGGATTTATTACCACATATGAGTGAGGCCTGAATCCGATCTGAGGATATCGGAATTCATGTGTTTTTTTTTCCTACTTACACATTCGCATGTCATATCCGATCTGTGCCATATGAGAGGAAAAATCGGAATTGGGTCACTTGAACCATGCAGTGTAAATGGGGCCCAAATGTTTGCTTAAAGGGGACATATATTATGCCCCATTTATAAAATAAGTCTCTGATGTGCCCAGAGTGTGTATGTGAAGTTTTAACTCAAAATACTCACAGATCATTTCCTGGTGCTCCCTTCCTGTTCTTTCAAGAATAGGGTGGAGCTTCAATAGCTCAACAACAGAACATTCGTCAGAAACGAACGGTCTTCAGTTCAAACTGGACTCGGACAATAATGCCTACAGAGCCAGAGAATAAATGCTGCATAGAGAGAGAACAGGTATAGTTTAGTTTAATTCCTGTTGCAGCGGAATGATGGCCAAAACTTTACTGAGTTTATTGTTCATCACACAAAAGATGAAGCGTCTGTTTTCACTCCAGAAAATCACAGTAAGAGCTGAATAAAACAGTACAAGAAGTGTGCATTCTTATTCATAAACACTCTCTCTCTCCCTTGCATTATCATCAGCGTACACAAAATTACACAAAAACACTCCTTACAACTAACAGTAAACAAATATATACAGACTTTTCAGGGGGTGCTTAATAAACTGGTAAACTTTATATCCATAAAACAAATCAGATAAACTTTTATAAAGTGCTCCCTCTCCCTTTAATTACTGCTGTGACCAGTATCGCTCCAGAAACTGTAAGCTGGATCATGAACAGTTGGTACTGATCCATCCTTGAACTTTAACTTTTTAGCAAAACCTGCCTTGAATTGTCCCTCGTTCAGGCACTGCACCTGCATTGCTTACAAGACATTGTTGTCGCTACAGCTGTTCGAGTGCGGAGAAAATGGCGGACAGTGTAGAACTGGTTGAGGGCGGAAACTATGCTAATACAGAACAGTCTGTGAGTGCTGTGGGTGGAAACATGCAGATTAAGGGGCGGTAATATTATAGTAGATCCCCTTCCTACATCAGAAATCTGAGTGGCTCGTTTTTTCACATGCTTGCAGAAAAAGGCTTACCAAAACAAAGTTACTGGGTTGTCCTTTTTCACGTCTTCTGGATTGGTAGATGCACCGGGGACCCGATTATAGCACTTGAACATGGAAAAAAGTCAGATTTCCATTAAATGTCCCCTTTGATCTTTAATATGTTTTGTCTTCTTTATGATATAAATGCTACAGCACCTGTAATCTCTTAAACAAGAACATGTGGACATCAAAACACAGTTTTACACAGTTAGAGCGAAGGTTTAATCTTTTATTTTGAATTCACAATGAACAGTTGCATATTTAAAAACATATTGATGTATTTTCCTGTGTTGGTGTAGGTTTATAAATGATTTACCTCACAAATCTGTTGAAATGGCACACATTGCAATGACCAACAGATGAATGTTATAAGCAACCTAAACTCACAGCATATTCAGAGGTGGAGTTTGAGAGGCGCTCCACGCATGTAAATGATAACCGTTCTTGTGGAGGAGAAATTGCTCTGAGACGCATGCAAGTAGCCTACACGCATTGTAAATGAAGCGCATATTAAACCTGCGGGGCATATATGCCTTTGTGAATTCACAATAGCATTATGCTATGGTTTTTAACTGGTTTTAATACATTGTGCAGCCTTAGAAAACGGTCTAATAATGCAGTTCATGGATTCTTGTCTGTGGAATGTGCCACTTCCGGTATTTTGCTGGTCACTCGACACGGGTAAATTGCAATCGAGTACTTGAATTTAATCAGGGAATCCTGTTTTAGCCCTCTTCAAGGGCCATTTGGAATTCCTTAAGGCAAAAAGGTGTTGATAGTGATCAAGGCCTGTAGGCCAAGATTTGTGTACATCGACAATCTGCTAATTGTCAGTGTAATCCTCTGATTGGTCAGTTTGAACGTGTATTGAATGTGGGATAAAAGAAGATTGTTGCTCTGGGCTTCTTTTCTCTGGCTCTTCTTTTTCTGGGCTCTTTTCTTGGAGCCTGCTCTTTGACTCTCTTTCTCTAGCTCTAGTCTTGTGGCTCTCCTCCTAGAATGGCTCTTTCTCTCTTCTCTTTTCTAAAAGCGTGGCTACACCAGACGTGACCATTGACATCCTTCATGTCAGTACGTCATAAATGGAATGAGGCATCAGTTTACTGTCATAGATTTTTCGCGTCACATTGCGCCGCATCCAGTGTAGACAACATCACTAATTATAGCGGGTTCTATTATCTTTTGTTGCATTGCTCCACTCGCGTCGGGTGTAGACACGGTGTAAAGTTTTTACTACAATATGAATCAGCAGGTTAGAGTTCAATCTGAATGTCAAAGTTGAAATTACACATACAGTGTGTGCCTGTAGATAGATATTCATAGATGTTCATAAGCATTGCTTAAGTGTCAATAACTGACCAACAGATCCACATGTTCATAGTTGTCTGATGTTGGTTGTCACATGACATTAGTATGTTTTATCTTAATTGTTTTTATTTTCAGCTATGCTCTGATTCAGAGAAAATGGAGGGTAAAAAATGTTTCACTGTTGGCTTAGTTACTGTGATTAGCTTTTGTAGGGCATTATATAAATGCATTAAGGCCCGGTAAAAACGATCAAGGAAGCACTTTCACAGACCTGCTTTAAGGATCAACACCTGTTTTGATCTTTAAATTCACTCCCTTGTCTTTGTGCAACTGAATTTGAATAGGATTGTGTGTGATTCATCCCACAACTTGATGAGGTACAGCACTGTCCATTGTGGTATTGGCGTCTTTGCTCTTCCACATCATCAGTGTCTTGTCACAGACACCCAGCTCAATGTAAACACAGCGGGCCCTCATGTCCCTTACTGTATAAGGCTGTTGAATTCCACCACTTGGAGAATACATTACACCAAACATGAGTTGCACTGCATGGGGAATCCATTAAGGTAATGTATGAGTTGGGTCGCCTGTCTGCAGGGTCAGTGGTGAGGGATTGCAGTTGCAGATTGGGATGCGGAAGAATTTTGAGGAAAATATAATAACTAGGGGTGAAATGATTCAAATTACTCACGGTTCGGTTTGTATCATGATTTTAGGGTCACGGTTTCGGTACGGTTCAGTATGTGCTATGTTCAGGGTAATTAGGACATTTGTCAAATAAAAATAAGAAAATAAGAACAAATAATCAATCTACAAGCAACAGCACAAATAGAGCAAAGATGAATTCAATAGAGCAAAGATGCATTTAAAGTGCTTTTCAGGTATTTAACAGTAGTTTTCAGGCACAGAAATTGAATAAAGTAATCACATATAAAATAACATTGCATATTATAATCTTCACTGTGTAAATTAAATAAAGATGAATCATTATTGAAGTTACAAAAGTTATTCAGTCAAGAGCAGTGAGTGATTTCTCAGTCATTTGTTGTTTGATTAACATTAAAAACATAGACAACAGGAAAAGGCTTCTTTCTCTTTAAGAATAATGCACAGAAAGAGTACATACTACACATGAACACGTCTTTCTTGACTGTTTACGTTTTACTTAAGACATAGCCTACTATGTTTGCTAGGCTTACTCACCAAGACGGGCATGTTGACACATTTTTGGTGTGAATTTGTCCATTCAAGTGCAAGACTTGAAAGAGAACGACGCATGAGTGCACACTGCGCGCACGTTCTCTTTCAAGTCTTGCACTTGAATGTTTAAATTGGCAAGGCTTAAATGAGTTTAGTTTAAACAAAATGTGTGCTGTTCAGGTTTTACCTGCGCTCATGCGCTATCAACATGATGGCGTAAATGACTGGGTCATGGTTGGGCATACGCACTCGTATACAAGAGTGAGTTTTGTCCAGGCTTTCTGAACATCGCTGTTGTAATGTTTTGGGAAGCCAGAATGTGTATCCATCGACAGAAACATACATTAACCTAACTCTGTCTGTCTGTTTTACACGTTGTTATTTTCAAGAAACTATATTATAGATGCGTCATCAGATTTGAGATGAACCGCGGTGCAAGTGCTTGCTGAACCGTGGGTGGAGAGTTGAGGGCACCTTGATGCATTTTAAAAATATAACCCTGTATAACAACAAACATCTAATAATATTTTCAGTACATTTAAGAGCACTACAGTCTCTGAACAAACAAAACACGTCAGTTTAAAACCGAAAGAATAAAGGCATGGTTACTTTTGCCTATTCATAAAATTATTTCATAGAATTATTATTATTACTTTCATATTACTATTATTTCTTTTGAATTTTCATTCTACATTATTATCTTCTATGTATCAGAATAATCCATCATGTCATCGCGTTCATGATGAGATGTACGGCTGTATCCTTATTTGCACATATATTTCATCTGAAGATAAATATGTGCACATACACAGTGCTGGTCCATGTTTAGAGCACTAGAGTATATGAAATATGTCCATAAAAATCTTGAAACGCACTTGCAGGACCGGCTGACGTACAATCGTGCCCGGAGCCAGTCACACACTTGGAAGGCACACTTCTAGCTCACATTCCGTGACGTTGCTTCAACTTTGCTTATCAACCCGGAGGCGCGAAATCGCTCAGAAAAATGCAAAAATAACCAATTTCCACTTGTTGGTAAAATGTATGAGTGCTTTTAGTGTTTTCAGCGATGTGCAACCTGTGCATATCTGTTCACATCTCAAAAAATGTGTTTTGGGGTTTCAGAACCCTTCAATCACAAATCATTAGCCAAGTTTCCATCCACTTTTTCCACAGTTTTTTCTTATCAACAAAGTGAATAATTATGCAAAAAAAAAAAAAAAGATTGCGCAATTTACTGTCTCCAGCCTGTTTCCATCCAATTAGCCTTTTACTGATAAAATGGTGTGTAATGATGTCATCCCTAATAAACGAAACAAAAAAAACCTGCATTGTCGCATAAGTTTTGTTTTATCGCTAAACAAATCTGCCCTCAAGTCGTTTCCATACATAATTTCACTTATATCACAAATTATATTGTATCTTTCGTGTCCCAAATATTTGTAAAATACAGAGAGTAATGAGAAGATTGAAATTTACTTACTATTTTCAGAATAATACGCCTATTACTAAATGATGAAATATTAATCAGAAGATCAAGGAGAAGTGGGACAGTTTGTCTGCAAGGACCGCATGAACTGCCTTTATGATGAAGCCCATGGGTTTTGACACGAAGCAGCTCATTTGTCCTGTATGCAACATTTTACTATCCATAAAAAGATTGGTATCTACAGTACAATGTTCGGTCATATAGCAGCAATCTTTAACATAAGCCTTGAACATGCAGTCAAGCCAGTTGCAGTTTTACATGAATGCAATCTAGAATGCAAGTCAGATCAGTTATTCGTTCTGGTTTCAGATCAATCAAAAACATCAAATTGATGATAATCCACTGATAATCGCTGATAAAGCCTTTGAACTACAGAGAAACGGTGCTTTAACGGGAGCAAATCCACGCGCAGACGCTGTAGATAATACGCTAATTCTGTCATGTGACACCACATTTATTTGCATTAAAGCCCTTTTTCTCAACCAAAAAGTGTTTCCAAACTAGTTTTTGCAACATTTGAAGTATCGACATTAGAATTTATGTGCTAAAGTTAAACGGAAAAAGATTGGATCCCACTTTATATTAGGTAGCCTTACCTAATATAAATTTTTATTTTTATTTTTATTTTATTTTATTTTTATTTTTATTTTTATTTGTCACTGTGTATGTGACAAATAAAACTCTTGAATCTACTGTGTACTTACATCAAATATATAAGTACAGTGCACTTATTGTGTTCATATTGTATTGCAAAACACTTTTGCTGATATTGAGGTGGGATACGGGTAAAGTTAGGGACAGGTGTGGTGGTATGGGTAAATTTAAGGGTAAAAGTTTCAGACAGATGTGGTGGTGTGGGTAAATTTAAGGGTAAAAGTTTGGGACAGATGTGGTGTGGGTAAATTTTAAGGGTAAAGTTAGGGACAGGTGGTGTGGGTCAGTTTAAGGGTAAAGTTAGGGACAGGTGTGGTGGTGTTGGTCAGTTTAAGGGTAAAGTTAGGGACAGGTGTGGTGGTGTGGGTCAGTTTAAGGGTAAAGTTAGGGACAGGTGTGTTGGTGTGGGTCAGTTTAAGGGTAAAGTTTGGGACAGGTGTGGTGGTGTGGGTAAAGTTTAAGGGTAAAGTTAGGGACAGGTGGTGTGGGTCAGTTTAAGGGTAAAGTTAGGGACAGGTGTGGTGGTGTGGGTCAGTTTAAGGGTAAAGTTAGGGACAGGGTTTAAGGGTAAAGTTAGGGACAGGTGTGGTGGTGTGGGTAAATTTTAAGGGTAAAGTTAGGGACAGGTGGTGTGGGTCAGTTTAAGGGTAAAGTTAGGGACAGGTGTGGTGGTGTGGGTCAGTTTAAGGGTAAAGTTAGGGACAGGTGTGGTGGTGTGGGTCAGTTTAAAGGTAAAGTTAGGGACAGGTGTGGTGGTGTGGGTCAGTTTAAGGGTAAAGTTAGGGACAGGTGTGTTGGTGTGGGTCAGTTTAAGGGTAAAGTTTGGGACAGGTGTGGTGGTGTGGGTAAATTTTAAGGGTAAAGTTAGGGACAGGTGGTGTGGGTCAGTTTAAGGGGTAAAGTTAGGGACAGGTGTGGTGGTGTGGGTCAGTTTAAGGGTAAAGTTAGGGACAGGTGTGGTGGTGTGGGTCAGTTTAAGGGTAAAGTTAGGGACAGGTGTGTTGGTATGGGTCAGTTTAAGGGTAAAGTTAGGGACAGGTGTGGTGGTGTGGGTCAGTTTAAGGGTAAAGTTAGGGACAGGTGTGGTGGTGTGGGTCAGTTTAAGGGTAAAGTTAGGGACAGGTGTGGTGGTGTGGGTCAGTTTAAGGGTAAAGTTAGGGACAGGTGTGGTGGTGTGGGTCAGTTTAAGGGTAAAGTTAGGGACAGGTGTGTTGGTGTGGGTCAGTTTAAGGGTAAAGTTAGGGACAGGTGTGGTGGTGTGGGTCAGTTTAAGGGTAAAGTTAGGGACAGGTGTGGTGGTGTGGGTCAGTTTAAGGGTAAAGTTAGGGACAGGTGTGGTGGTGTGGGTCAGTTTAAGGGTAAAGTTAGGGACAGGTGTGGTGGTGTGGGTCAGTTTAAGGGTAAAGTTAGGGACAGGTGTGGTGGTGTGGGTCAGTTTAAGGGTAAAGTTAGGGACAGGTGTGCTGGTGTGGGTCAGTTTAAGGGTAAAGTTAGGGACGGGTGTGGTGGTGTGGGTCAGTTTAAGGGTAAAGTTAGGGACAGGTGTGCTGGTGTGGGTCAGTTTAAGGGTAGGGTTAGGTGTAAGGCAAGTGTCAACAGTGTAATTATAAATTTAACTACAGAAATTAATTACAGATGTAATTACATGCAGGTAATTTTTAAAATGTAAGTACAATGTAAAAACATGTATGTACACAATAAGTGCATTGTATCGAATTATTAATTAAGATGTTAGTACATAGTAGTTAAAGCCACCTAATATAAAGTGGGTCCAAAGATTGTGTCGACATTTGCAAAAAAATTATTGATAATTGGCATTTCCATCAGCTATATCGGTAAACATTTTGATGCGCTAAACTTTTTTTCGTAAAAAAATCCTTGGATGGAAACCTGGCTACTGATGGCAAGAATTGCAGAAATTCTGCAAAGTAACTTAGCACGGAATAGGTTTCCCTGTTGTTTTCTTCAAATGTTTAAGCTGTGTGGGTAAACTTGCAGACAACTTTTTACAGGAAGAAGAGTCAGGTCAGTGTTGTTCACATTGTTAATGGCTTCAGACAGTTCACAAGTAGTTAAAATGTTTCCCTATAGGCCTTACTATAGTGTTCAAATCTGGACTCTGACCACGGTCAAAACATGAGCCTGATGGACTTTTTCTCAAGCCACTTCTTAGTTGTCATTGCAGTTTGGGCAGGGTCATTGTCTTGTTGAAAAATAACATTTGATCAGTCCTCTTTAGATAACAGCTTTTCATTTGTAGGAAGCAAGTCATTCAAGCATATTCTCCTGTACTCCAAAGCTTTAAATGATTTTTCACAGTGAAGCAGCTCACCAATACCAGCGGCTAAAAAAGCTCCCCACACAATGACACTCTTCCTCCATGCTTCACTGTGGTAGAGATGCATCTATTATTATATTTCTCAGCAGAATTTCGAAGGCACCGCTCTGGAGCATCACCATGCAACTCGTGTTTCATTGTGATTCATCACTCCACACAACTCAGCTGAACCATTCTGAATCAAACTTCCCATATTCTGCCAAAAATTTCATTCCATCTTTGACGCTTTTCTGAAATAGCAATGGCTTTTTGCATTTGCACAGTAGTGCAAAGTAGTGCATTTGCTTATATTTAGCTAATTTCCTGACCAATAAATTAGATAATTAAAAGTGTTTAGCAAGTTTGGGCTTGACCCATTCATTTATAATTTTATTTTTTGCCTAGAAGTGTATATTGTAACTTGTGTGTGTGTGTGTGTGTGTGTGTGTGTGTGTGTGTGTGTGTGTGTGTGTGTGTGTGTGTGTGTGTGTGTGTGACAAAGACAAATAAAGTTCCAACTATTACTAGTATACTAACTATTAATAATCAGTAATTAAGAGTTTGAGTCAAAAGTCGTAGTTAATAGTGAGAATTGGACAATCTAAAGTGTGACCAAAATTTGAATTTGTTGTTATTCATAAGCACACTTTTTAAAAGTCTACTTTAGTGTGTTCAGAAACAGTCATGAAAGTGTACTCCCTGTAAGTTTACTCTTTTTATGTCAGATGCAAGTTTAGTCTTTTACAACTACTTTTAGGATTTGAAGATACACCACAAGTGCACATTCAAAACAATTAAGTGCACTTTTTCCACAAGGGTATGTTTGGAATATTTAAATCATAAACCTTTAAAGTAATCTGTTTGTAGGTGATTTTAGAAAAGGACAAATATTAGTGAGAGTAATTGGTATTGGTGGCAGTGTTTTGGCTAGGATGTGTGTCATGACATCAGTTCTTTTTGAGATAGCATGTGCATGTGCTTGTGTGAGCAGGTGCGTGCGGCAGGATGAATTCAAAGAGGTGCGGAAGCTAGTTTTCACACATGCTGGTAACTGGCAAATACTCTTCATACTCAGCAAGTCTATCACTCAAGCTGTGTGTGAGGCATGTCTGCAAGCTTCTCAATAGCTGCCTGGATTTGAATTGAATGCAGATTGACTGTTTCAGGGGGTTGCATAGCAGCTGCTAATTGGTAATGAGGAACATTTGCAGTTGCTCACTGAGCTCTGGTCTGAATTAGACAGCTCCGCCCCAAACAGATACAGGCTAAAAATAAAGCTGAACTGATTAACTGAGACGTTTTTGTAAAGCATGTACATGTCGCACATTTTAAAGCTGTCCCTAATACTATGAAATACACACACTAATCTCTTATATTACATATAATATACAGATAATATCTGATATGATATAATAATATCATGAATTATAATGTCATGAATGGTTGATTGTAACTAGATATTTACATCTTCTGAAGTAAATGGGGGTGGTTGCCTGTGCAGAAATCACCTCCATAATGCTAGGGTGTTGGAAATCATAATTTTGATTATTTATAAAGGTAATTTCACATATGCCCTCAACAAATATCACAATTTGAGATATTAATGTCAATAGCACAAACAGTGAAAGACGAGTTACAAGTCAAAGATTAATATGGGAGTTTAAGGGTTTGTTTAAATCATTAAATATGAGCAATAGTAATATAGGTTGCCTTATCATGGTTATATCTTTAAAGTGTAAACTGCATTAGAACACATGATAGAAGTTCGCACTTTATCGTTTTAATTTAGATTTTTTTCAGCAAAAAAAAATTCCACTTGAAAAAAAACGAAATAACCGTAAATAGGTATTGAATTTAAATTAAATCAAAATTTATAATTATATTTTTAAATATAACAGAACAAATTATAAATACTTTTTAACCCTTAAATGGATGAATGTGCCACCAATCATTATTACATATTCAGGTCTTTAGCGACCCGGATCTACATCTAACACGGATGGATCTCTACCTGTCGTGATAATATAAAACTCTTACCTTTTGGAGCTTCACTCACTGAAGGATTCAGTTTGAGCAGATGTTTTATACCATCATTACCGTCCTCGTCAGAGCTCATTTCCACATTCACCATCTCAAACATATTCTCAAAACTATTATTTTCAACATCTTCAAAATCAGTATTTTGATCGCTGACAGCTTCTTCACCAGATCCACCATCAGTGACAGTGACACTAATTTTTGATTGCGTTCAGTACTTGATCTGCAGTAAATCTGAGTTTCGCTGATGATTCTTCGGATTCTGCTTGCGGTAATGAAACGTCACTTCATTGTGTATTAGACATTGCCACCTTGTGGAATAAAGGTGAATTGCACTTATTCAGTCATCAGATTAAATTATCGTTAAAATGAATGGGAAAACAGGCATTCAATTTTTTTTTTTTTTCATGTTATATTGTTTATAATGAATTGATTGAGGAATACTAAGAAGGTTGAGGTCTAACTTTAAAAAATGAATGAGGAGGAGGGTAGTGAATGACGTCCCGGGTCACTAAAAAATTGCATTATTTTTCATATATTTTATGATGATGTACTACATCAAGTCCTACTTTAGGGTCAAAATGTAATACATTTTTACTTGCAATTAACATGCAATGTGTCCAGAAATATTATACATTCAGTTCACGCTGTAATATATTCTTTAAAATGATATTATTTCCATAAAAAGACAAACCCAACCTTTGGTTTAAATTTTTTAATGAAATTTTTAAACCCCATTGGTTGGGTTTGTCTGTATTTTTGTGTGTTCAAGTCATGTCATAAAGATCGTATTTACGAGTTTTACTTACTAATTTACTTATTTACTTACGAGTACGCACATGAACGCCACCATAAAGTCGTAAATACCAGTGGGAAGCCCCGATCTTTACGAGTTGGGGTCGTGTCAGTGAGAAACGTGGCAGAATACCACAATACTTAAAGGGGCTTTATGTAGGATGGACACCCAGTGGTTGAACTAGGTATTGCAATCCAAATTCAAAATATTCCAGCAGGTTTTTTAACTCGCCCCTCCTCCTCAGATTTGAAGCACATGCAGGTTGCCAGATTGACGACACCAGCAGGAACGAGCGCACCTGACGATGGAAAGCAGCGTTCACACTTGACGTCTTTTTTGAAGCTGCCAGCGTCTGTTTTACATTATAATCCTATGGAGTAAACCGTGTTTTCATGAGCGCTTTTTTAAACGCCAACGCTGACGTCTTTTACTGCAGCTCAGAGCGTCTTTTCAAGTTGAAAAAAGTTAAACTTTTCTGACAAAAACGCCCTGCATCAAGCGCCTTTTTGACAGCTGACCAATGACAAGTGAGTAGCAAGACCTGAAAGTGGAGAAGGTGCCGGTTATCTCTATGTACATTTTAGTCTACAATGAAACAAAATATGTCATAAAACACAACCCTGCCTCTTTTCGTTTACATTTAAAAACAATATTAAACAGATTAATTTGTGGTTCAGACAAGTTTGCATGATTATTACTGAAATAAAATTAAATGCAACCCAGTCTCTTTTTGTTAAATGTAAGTTTATGTATGATCAATAATAGCCATTATAAAAGTACAAGTAAAAGGTATACAAGAAATAAATCAAATAATTCAGTCAAACATACCAAGTCAGCCCTAGTAGGTTACAATGGTAACGCAAAGTTAAATAGCCTAAAAATATTATGTTAAAATATTAAGTAATTAAGTAATGAAACTTCACTTTGCCCTCAGCCTAAACGATTTGCCAGGGAACAAATTATAGATCCATGAGAGCAAAGATCGGCCGTTACATATACACAAGATGACTTTTATCTCATGTAGCCTAACCACTACAGAGACATCAGAGCCAGCGGCAGACGTCTAAAGGTCTAGCCGAGGAAAGGCTGCTCTCGGCGGGGTTAACGAGCGTTGAGCGCCCGCTGATCGACTGGATCTCACAACTCTGAAAACGGCAGATCAAATATTTAAATAGGCGCTCTCTTTATAAATAAACCACAGATTTGAGCTTTACACAAGTACATTATCGCCTGAAAAAATCTTAAAACGACATTTCGTCACACATTAACAGTAGTATTTTTTAATTACGTGGGGTTTCTCATCAGCACTTTTGTTGCGGCTGTTGTTAACAAAAGACACCCTCGGCTGCTAGGGAGTAGCAGATAGCAATAAAGGATATAACGCCGGATGGATCATGCAGTTTTTTTTTGGGATGGATGCCGAGGATTTCTAGGACAAGAATGTTCGCTCTCTGACTCGGACCCCTTTCCTTTGGCAGCTTCAATGACTGGACTAAACTGAAATGAAATACGCCGTGTTTGCCACCAACTGGCAACCCAGGTTGCCGAAATACAATTGGATAAACTGACAGTGGGCGTTACACAGCCCAAAACAAAGACAGACGTTCCGACACGGAATGCACATTTTCACAGGAGAATAATTGACTATAGCATTGTTTTTCAGATAAACAATTATGTTAACTTAGCATGTTTCTTAAAGATCTGCAAATATATTATGGTATTTTTATGCTTTAGTAGAGTCAAAACCTACATAGAGCCCCTTTAAAGGTATTTAGCAGTGATATTGTCAGGTTTTTTTTTTTTTATTTACAGCGATATGATAACTAGGATAGCATTATAATATGACAATATTATATGTAACAAAGTTGGCTTCATAAATTAATTAAAAACATAAAAAAGCAAAACACACCTGATGCACATTCCTTGTTCTTCATTTCCTGGAAGTAGATTTTAAGAACCTTGTGTAATTAATTAAGAGAAAGTACTCCACCATTTTACGCCGACGAAAGTGATTTGAATGCACATGATGTCGTAAACATGACTTGCTTCCTACCTCATAAATACGAACTTCCCAGGAGGACTCAAGGACTCAAACATGGGTTGAAACAACCCAGCATTTTTTTTTTTGAGTGTATGCTGAAGTGTACTTCCTTTTATGCTGAATCTAGTACATGCAAATCTAATGAAGCTGCTTCATTGCTATGACCTTTCAAAGCACCTAGTAATGCTTGATAGTAAAATGCCACATGTCTCCTTAGATTTAAAACATGAAGAAATTAATTTGAGTTTCTGTGCTATTCATAAGGTCATATCAAACGTGTAGCTGTGAAGCAGTACTATGAAACGTGCTCTGCAGTGACAGTGTGCACACTCTGTAGCTTAATCTGTATGGAAAATCTGTTCTCTTTGCATTCATCCACATTTTTCTCTCTTGTCACAACAACCCAGAGTTCCTTTCAGAACAGCACGCCTCTTTGCGGAAACAGCGTTCCTATTTGAGAGCACCAGGGACAGAGAGGGGTCTAAATCTTCCGCGAGTCACTTATGGAAAAAAGCTCTAGGTTTGGAGTGCTCTTCCTGAAATAGGTCTGTCTGAACCAGGGATGACCAATGGGAATCAACTGTTCTTTCATATACAATACAGGCCGTTTCATCTGTCATCTAAATGGCTTGCCTCTACCTGGAGCTGCTATAATGAACCGCAGATTCTGCTGGAATGTTAATGAAAGTATTTTACACATAAAAAGATCATCACGGTGCTCATGGATGAGAAATTAAGCTTTGACAGATGATGGATAATGGCACTGAAGTGGGAAAAAAGTGGAAAGGCCATCTTCAGTGTGTGAGGTAATCTAATATCTCCACCCACTATTTATACAATTAATTCTTTGTTGACATTACAATCGATTAACAGGTTTGATTAATGCTAAATATTAAACATGATTAATATCTAAAATAATCAAAATCCTCAGCTTACAATAAACTTGATTAAGTATCATCAGTCAACAATTAACCACATACAGCATAAACTGTCTAGATATGTTAATCACATCCACCGACCAACAAGTTTTATGGTTACACTTTATTTTAAGGTGTCATTGTTATCATCTACAGTGCATAATATCATCCAAAGATTCAGAGAATCTGGAACAATCTCTGTGCGTAAGGGTCAAGGCCGGAAAAACCATACTGGATGCCCGTGATCTTCGGGCCCTTAGACGGCACTGCATCACATACAGGAATGCTACTGTAATGGAGATCACAACATGGGCTCAGGAATACTTCCAGAAAACATTGTCGGTGAACACAATCCACCGTGCCATTCGCCGTTGCAGGCTAAAACTCTATAGGTCAAAAAAGAAGCCATATCTAAACATGATCCAGAAGCGCAGGCATTTTCTCTGGGCCAAGGCTCATTTAAAATGAAATGGAGGGGCTGTGTTCCAGCGGGAAATTGACATAGAAGCATACCCTCTATAAATAGGGAGCAAACAAAAGAGGGTAACGAGGAAGGACAGGTGGGAACAACTGAACCTATAATCAGGTAACAAGAAGAGCGGGGTTAGACAATAGACAGGAGAGCACATGTGCTCACACCAAACAAAACATGAAAACACGAGCACATGGCCAGCAAACACATATCACATGCCATGTGCTCAACAAAACGAGACACGAACACATAGCTAATGAGAACACTCATAAGCCGTGTGTTCACACAAAACATGACAGCAAGAAAGCACGCAGCCAGTGAAAAACATCACATAAAATCACGAGGCTGATGTAAACACGAAACACGATTTTTTTATATTTCTGTTGAGCTTTAATTTATTAATTATAGTAGCTTTATTTCTTTGTGACATTTTCATTTGTAACAATTAAAAGACTTCTCAATGCCATAATACAATAAAATCTCATTCCCATTACAGAGTATTTATGTTTTAAACTATATACTATTAAAGGATTGCCTTGAAACGTGTAGTATTATTCAATGTGTTCACTTAATTTCCACTGAAACATGAAGACAGGGCAGGACATATTGATCAGCTCCTCCCCTTTTTAAATATAGCCAATAGCATTTAGTTTATAACACCGCTCGGCCAGAGCAGAGTAAGCCACAGTTTCCTCCTAATCTCTAACCGTTTCTCCTCCTAATATCTTCCATTATCGCATTAAAATATAGCATTTTGTGTAGAATTCAAATAAGTCTGATACGTTTTCTGGTCTGTGCCGACTCGATCATACGATCTGCTCTGTGCTATCGTGTCTCTGGACTGGAGCTGCAGAGGTGCGAATGAAGCTGTGAAACCAGACTTCATTCGCCCTAATGGAAAGCATATTTACACTGTCTGAATCGCTCCCTATCCTCTATGTAGTGCACTATGTGCCATTCACCATGTAGAAAATAGTAAATGTTTGAACAAATGACCGATTTCAGCCGCAGCTTCAGCATGCGTTTATAATGTAGGGGGTGGGACTTTAGATTCTAGAAAGCATTTGATTGGACAGAAATTCTGATGTCATCAAAATCATTGAACCATATTGGTGGAAGGAAGAGACTGTAAGTTTCGAATGCTTATATCTTGTAAATGCAAATGTTGTCTTTGTTTTGGAGCACACTAGCTTACAGACAACAGTAAGGCTAATATATTCATTCTAAAAGCCAAAAAACATTTTGATTTCTCAGTTTGAACTTGCGTTTTGCTGTAGCTCTGTATATTTCTATGGCATCACTGTCAAAGAGTAATTAGCTGGTGACGAGGATTTACTTATTTTAGAGTTAAAGTGCCCCTATTATGGATTATCTTATTATTAAAATTACCTTTCATGTAGTGTTTAACATAGTTCTAAGTGAATGAAAACTTCCTGCAAAGTTTTAAATCTGAAAGTGCACCATATATAAAGGTATTGTCTCTCAAAAGTAAGAGTCGACTCTGAGTCAATTAAACAAATCATTTTTCAAACGAACCGCAAGGTGCTTTGTGACGTCAAGACGAAACATTAGCATATTGCGTGCAGACACCAGGGAAAAATTTAACCACCTCAAATAATGCAGTGGATACCGGATAGCATCATGTCGAGAAGACCCTGTACTCTACAATGTGCTTATTGTGTTTCATATTGTGTAGGTCTCTGGCTAACAGGCTAACTCACGTTATTACTGTCTTTCTGAAATACTGCTGTAAATCAGCTGTGGGCTGCAGTATTACCTTAAACTGTGTCTATTAATGTAGATTGTAATTCTTACTACTTTGAGTAAAGATAAAGGATGGTGCAAGATTTGTTTTGCAAACTTTTAATGTTCCATCAATCATTCACATTAGTGCTCAGCTATGCGCTGTTACTGATACAGTTCCTGCATGTGCACTACAATAAATTAGAAATATACACATGGGTTTGTTGATGGACGTACACTTGTTAATGCTGATGGTGAGGAATTACAGTTGAAATAACTCATAATGTACCTCAAACTGAGTAGCATTGTAGGTTCGGGTTGAATAACTGTTTCTTCCAATGTTTCATTATCAATTCGGACTCGCGCTGGGATTGGTGTAAAATCGATGTCATCGTTACTGTCTTTACAGTGTGTACAATCGCTGAGCTTTAGGAAGCCTCCGGATGGAGCTGAAGTTCAGTTATGGTAATAGGCGTTTGTTTCCGAAAAACGCGCCATACGCGGTAGACCAATCACAACAGACTGGGCCATCTGACCAATCAGAGCAGAGTAGGCTCACTGAGAGGAGGGATTTAGAGAGACTGATTCATCTAATGAGTCGTTTGAGAATCATTGAACATTGTGATGATGTGCAATGTACATTATGAGAAAATGAAACAGTTTTTTGACCTTTGATGCATTTAAACCTGTCATTGGAGACAAAACTAAATTTTTAAAATGGCATAATAGGGGTACTTTTAACGTTGAAGAGGATGTTTGAAGTGGATGTCATTCATAAATCTGTAAGACTTTACCTTCATGCTTTGGAAATACAAACCGTAAGACAGAACACAACGAGTGCAGCACTAAAAAAGGGCGGGCTACATAAAGTCTATAACAGCCTTATTTTTTACTTCGATTTTGGGGTTAAATGTTACCTAGAGCTGTTGCCATGGACAAGTCCCAGTCTTTTGATGCGGCTTTGTAAAATAAGTACCTCAGACAATGAGTCATCAAGACTGACCTTATGAACTCCACCTTTATTTCTACCATCTGAACACCTGCTGTTCGGAAATGTCAAGGTGTTTCGCATCAGTTTTAACCTCTCTCTCTCTCTCTCTCTCTCTCTCTCTCTCTCTCTTTGTGTGTTTCTTTATATTGCCTTCAGTCAGTCTGCTGCTTTGCTTTGCATTGCTTTTCACACCTCAGTCCCTTTGTCTTCTGTCCAGATCTCTTTTCACTTGCTTTCTTGCACCTTCACCTTTATCTTCCTTCTCCATATCTCTGTCCTATTCACTTTCTCTCAGGCAGAAGCTGGCTGTCTCCGCAGTCTCTCTTATCTTTAACCTCGCCGTCCCTCCATTTCGTCCACTTTTTTTTTTTTATCCATCGCTCTCAATACAGTGACACACAGAGATGCCTCATCCAGAGGGTCTCTGAAGTGTTGTAGCATTGTAACTGGCAACACGACAGTCCCATAATCGCCTGTCAATGCTGATTCCTTCTCTTTTTTCACTTCTCCTGCCCCTCCTCCTCCTCCTCCTCGCTCTCCCTCTCTCGTGCTTTCACTCCGAGGCCACGCTGGCACCGCCTTCCCAGCAACGGTCGTGGAGGTTGAAACAGCCACAGATGGGGCTGAGACACACAAGCAGCCACTCTACTACAAATGTGTGTGTGTGTGTGTCAGAAAGAGTGTGAGCTGCAAAAGAGAGGAGACAGCTTAGAAGGGAGCGCTCAGCACCTCTGGGACACACGAGTGCTCCAGAGGAAATATTTATGACCCAACGGCAGTGAGTGACCCCCCTCGTGCAGAGAGGATCTCCAGCGAGGAGCCGCGCGCAGCTCCGTATGAGCCGACACTCACAGACGCACGAGCAGAGCAGGTTCGGGCAGGAGCACGGCCACGGGGAGGAAGTTTTCCTCTGTCAACAAACCTTTTAAGGATTAAACGGCAGGAAGAGAGAGAAACCTCAGCATGAGCAGCTGCAGGAAGAGATGCAAGAGGGAGATTCTGAAGTTTGCTCAGTACCTCTTCAGACTTATCACTGGCACGCTCAATGCAGGTAAAGTTGGTGGCAATTTCCTCATTTTCCAAAGTTTTCATCTCGTAGATATCAGGTTTGTTCTTTGTTGGATTTGCAATGGCATATAAAATACTTTATTATATATATACAGTATGGATGTAGAAGTTGAGGCAGTGCAGCTTAAACAACTTGCAGGCATCTCTTAACCAGATTTTGACCTTTGATATCCATCTATCTTCTCCTTCCTAATCTCCTTAATCATGTCAATTAATCCCAGTCTACTGACAATTAGGAGGCAAACAAATTTTCCCCATCATTTGCCTAATATAAATTGATGTGTCAGCTGTTTCAAGGAGAGATGGGTTCTTCTCCATGGATTGCAGCACATCTTGTCATGTTGTCCTGTCCTTGAATATCCTGCTGTAGTTTTCCCAGTGTGTCTACAAATAATGTCAAATTGTGTCAAGATCATTTGGGCAGTGAATCATATTTCCGAAATGAATAGGCTCGTTGCAAGAAATCAGCAATGCATCAAAACAAATTGATGAATTGATGGTCTAATAGTTTTTCTCTTTTCACTCAGGATTGCAGTTTGCAGTTTCTATTTATGCTAATTTACCGCCTCGGTATGAGGAAGTTTTGTTCTAGCTAATTTCGAGGCAAAAACTCATGGGATTTATCTGATTTGACAAGTTCATTTGTTTACTCTTTCCTTTTCTTTGGTCGAGTTTATTGATTATGGTGTATCTGTTGTGCTTGTGAGGAATATCCTTTGCTTCTCTGCAGTATGTGAACGTGTGTCTGAATGTGTGGGTGCGTTTGACAACAAAGACCACGGATGGCAAAGCTTGGCATACATTGCTTTGCTGGCCTTATTTTTTTTATTTTTTATTTTTATGAATACGACGCATTAGAATGTGTTGTGTACATAATTTGTGCCACAGAGGAGCTTTTCATGTAACCCTTTTGAAAGATAAGGAGACCTGCAGTGAAGTCTTGAGTACTGCTGGCGGGTTGGTTTAAGTAGATTTCTGTAGGCGGGACTGATATAGTGTTTGATCATGATCACTGACAGGGATAGAAAGACTTTACCTCATTAAAATCTTGTGCTGATTGGGGTCATGTGTTGACAGAAGGCATGTCTTCTGTGTTTGTGATATAGAAGTTATTTACTTTTTTAGCATACAATATATTAGTCAAGCAGTTCATTTAGATGCCGTTGATCATAATCTGATGTTAAAAAAAAACAAAGAAAAAACAGTTTTCCTATAAAATATCTAAGACAGGATATTTGCTAAGCAGAAATCCTTAAAGAGGTAGTTCACCCTAAAATGACCCTAGTGTTGTTCTAATGCCATATGCCAATCACAAGGTTATACGGTTAAACTAAAATTGAACCAAACTTTTATTATGTTTGTCATGAAGATCTTACGTTTTAGTTTCAGTGTGTATTTGACGGTAGTTTTTCTCAAACAGAACTGTGAAAAGCTTGTGAAGTGACTCTCAAAGCAGCTCTGGAGATGAAATTTGTGTGTTCATGTGTATCAGACAAAATAGCGGCGTTCATTCACACAGAGACTCCAGAAGCTTATCATCGTTATCGACGTAAATTTTTATTGTGATCTAGATATGATATTGTTAATTAGTAATGGGCGATATAAACAATATGCGATATAAACAACACAAAATTGGCCTATGATAGAGGTTTTAATTCTATCGCGATAATGTGTGTTGATGACGCAATGTACCCGCAAAATTTAGAGCCATGAGCTGCAACTGGCTGCAACGCAACATCGTATTCGTCATCTCGAGTAAACATGGCTGAAAGCGAAACGGAGGAGTTGGTGAAACATCCATTATTTGTATTTAAGCTGTCTGACGAGCAGCAGGAAACTATACTGTAGTGTGTGTGTGGGGCAACAGTTCCGGCTAAGAGAAGTAACACGACTAATCTGTTCTAACATTCACTTCAGGAGGTTTACCTTATTGGTATATTTGTATTATTTCTTATCATATAAATTACCTTGTAGAAAAGACGAGAGTTGCGTTTGTTTCTATTGAGCCTGATTTCTCAAAATGGTGTGTGTGTGTGCACTTATCCTGGGTGCCATGACAACAGTGCGAGTCATAGTAATGCTGCCTTCACATGCTCTCGGAATTATCGTAAATACGAGTTTCCTAGGTAAAAATTGCACACGAACGGCCTCACATTTGAAACTTGAATGCAATGGTCTTGTAACCACGACTTCAGAAGTCGGAATTATCAAATTTCCGATAGCACGTGAAGGCAGCATAAGCGTGAGAGCCGGCGGCTGCTGAAGGCTCGCACTCATCACAGGAACATGCGCAGAGTAACGGCCAAGCTCAGTGTTTTGACTGAATAATACGGTTTCTTTCTCGCAAAACTTTAGCTATCCTGAAAACTTTCTATTTAGGGGCGATAGAAAGTGTATTAACTCAGTGCATCACAGCGTGGTATGGGAACAGCACCAGTCATGACCGCAAAGCCCTGCAAAGAGTCGTGCGCTTATCCGAGCGTATCTCAGGGTCAGCTCTCCCGTCTCTGCAGGACGTCTACACCAAACGCTGCAAAGGTAGAGCTACTAAGATCATCAAGGACTCTAATCACCCTGCAAACCCTCATTTCACGCTGCTGCCATCTGGTAAGCGCTTCTGAAGCCTGATGGCCAAAACTGAGAGACTCAGGAGGAGCTTCTTCCCCCAGGCCATCAGACTCCTGAACTTAACATCACGTGACTTCACGTCAGGATAAACATCGATACACTGACATTGCACTGCACTTTCTGTTCTCGTTGTTACTGTGTAACAACCTGTTATAATACTTTTTTATCCTTTTCGTAAAGTTTTAGCCTGGTCGCCATTCACTGCCATTATAGGGAGGAGCACATGCAGGACGTTTTTTTTTTTTTTTTTTATTCTTTTGAGGTCCGAAAAAATTTAGAAGGACATAGGGCATTGGAATAACAGCAGGGTGAGAAAAAGATGGCTTTATTTTTTTTTTATTTCAGGGAGAACTATCCGTTTAAGCTCTCTGCAGCTAGTGTTGCATTGTGAACACTAGTGTTGAATTGTATTTATCTGCAACATTATGTTGTATAATTACAGCTTTGCACAATAAATGTTCTCAAAACTACACTACATACAACGTTTCTTTCTTTCTTAAAAAAAAAAAAAAATGCATTCAGCAGTTTGGCTTTCCTTAGGGTCTATGTAACCTTTTCTGAAATGGTTCTATTATAATTTATACATCGTGATATATATATTATTATTGCAAGAAGCTGCAATGTATATCGCAATATGGATTTTAGGCCATATGGCCCATCCCTATTGTTAATCGCCCAGCCCTAAGATAGGGTTTGATGAAAAACAAACCAAAATGTGATGTATTATTTGTATTAATGAAAAATCTGTCCTTGACCATTAGTCTTCACAGATATGCAACGTGCGCGTTCGTGAGACTCTATTAGTGTCGCGATTCACTCTGACTTGCAAAAAGCACACAAGTTGTGAGAAATCAAGATTAATAAAAACGCAACATTGAATACAATCCATGTCCTTTCTTCTCTGAGGTGAATATATCCGTTGTGTTCGTCATAACAAGTTTCTTTCCTTCACATTTGTCACCTGTCATTTTGACTGCCACATTCCTGTTCCTGTCCAGAGATATTACTCAGTGAAGAAAGCAGATACTTTTTGGGGATTTCTAGGTGTTGTTTTTTTTTTACCTTGATTTCTCACAAAGAACAATGTCAAGGTCAGGATTTTAGTTAGATTTTGGGTTGTTTTTCACCAAACCTTATTGTATACCCCCAGATCACTTGGAATATACGACACTTCACATGGGATCATTGTCGCTTGTCGCCATTCACAGCCATTATATGGACAAGCGGGAGATTTAAAAAAAAAAAATGTAATTCTCCTTTTGTGGTCTAAAAAAGAACGAAGGACATATGGCATTTGAACAACACCAGGGTGAACTATGCCTTTAAGACATTAAGGTTTCAGAGCATAGATCTTGAAGTAAGTTGATTCTTCTTACTCCTTTGGCAAGTTTTTTTTTTTTTTTTTTTTTCTTGTTTTAAGAATAAAACTCAATACATTTATTTATGCTCATACAAAAAAAAAAAATAAATGGATTCATGATCGATTCACATAGAAATTCATGCTGCTAGTGTTTTTGTACTGAGTATATACTCAGTAGTGTAAGACTTCATTTCTTACTTCATTTCGTTATACTGTACTTGTACATGTGTAATGACGAATAAACTTCAACTTCAACTTCAACTTCACATTCAGACTATTCCATCATCATGAACAGTATTATTTCATATTTGTCTGGTGTTGCACACTCTTCCACTGCGATAGATATACTGCTCTCTTTATTACCAATGCCTAACGTTGTTGCCAAATTGTGATTTTATTGAATTAAGTGTCAAATGCATGAAAAATTAATTTATCCTGATAATGATGTCAGCAGTTTGGTGATGATTACCAGGATATATCAATAATTAATTAAACATGCTGGGTATGATCTGTTTTTGGAGCGAGCCCAATGTCAGATATTATGCTGAGTCACAGAAAATGACGTTTAATGTTGATAGTCTGGCAGACTGACAGTTGCTGGAGACCATCTTTCTGCCTTCACCTGAAATCCTTGTTAAAGTGCTGTATTGATTCAGCTGACACAGTAAGACAATCCGTCTATAAATGGTTGTAGAACAGTGTTCTTGTTTCTGTTTTGTCTTGCTTTTCTCTGTTCACACTTAAAATTAAAAACTTTTTTAACTTTAAAGATACACAAAGCAGCTTTGCTCTCAACCTGGAAGTGCAAATGGAAATTCAACATGTGCTAATAGATTTTAAACAGGTGCTAATGTGTAAATTTGGTTGCTATATGTCATAATGAGAAGTGGAAATTAGTATGTGACAGGAAATTACAACTTGTGATGTCAACATGTTCATGCTTAAATTTCAACCACCCTTGTGAAGGCAAACACTGCATCTTTTATCTTAGAAAGCAATGCACACACACCGAACATCAATAGCTGTTGCTCAAGTGATCAGGATTGATCGATCACCTGAAAGAATCAGTCAGTTATAACGCCTGACCTGAGCCTGATTCTAATGGGATCTGACGTAGAATAAACCCTAGAAATCTGTGTCCTTGGAGAAATCATCATATTCTGCAATTCTCAGATTCAACATTTAACACAACAAAGTAATGGGTCAATGTATATTGTATTATTTATTAGGCCACATCATATAATAATGAAAACCTTATCTGTGCTGATGATTAAATATCTTTAGTATTTAGTATGAAACAGGAAGTTGGGGTGGGACAAAGGGCTTGCTTCTTTTTTATAGATGATGTGAAAGCTAACAGAATAAAAGTCAGTTTTGAGTTCATACACTGCAAATTAGGAATTATTGAGAAAATTCAATGCAACTTGATGCATTCAGATTTTTAGGCTCCTCAACTATTGTCTTAAAAATTATAACACAAATTTGTTTGCCAATTTAAATGTATTCCTTCACTAAATGCAAAATGCCTGATTCAGCCATAAATTCATCGAGGCAACTACAGATTTCTAGGTGAACTAAGGCCACATCCACACGAAGCCAGCGCTTTATCCTATCCAATCTTTTTTTTATCCTCCTCTCAAGAAATATCTGCGTACACACAAAACCACTGAAACCGACTCAAAACGATGCAGTATGCCAGACCAGTATGTGGCGCTGTAATTTTGCCACAGATACACTAAAAACAAAGAAGACTTGGAGCATGCACGAGACGGGGGATGATGACATCATTGTTTCACAAAATATACGGATTGGTTGTACACACCAAAACGCAAGTATGTTTTGTTTTTTTGTTTTTTTTATCCACTCTGGGACCGGGTTTCAAAAAATTGTGGTTTCAGGCTCCCAAAATGCAGATCCGTCTGGACGAAACACCGATACGATACATAATTTTTACGTGTACGGCTAAACACGTCTCCGTGTGTACCGTGGCCTAATACATTTAAATTATTGATCTATCATTTTGGTAGCCATATATTTGACGCTTAACACTAGAACCGTCATGGGGTAAAATTTACCCATGGCTGTTTTTCAAATGTATTTTCAATAAAATATCCAAGTCTCCTAGTCATTGGCTTTTACTAAAATTGTGCTATTTACAATCCCCTGTTGTTAAAAATTGTTTAGATAAAACCAGATTAAAAATGGGGCATTTATTTATATAAGATCCAGCGGGTCAAATTTACCTATATTATGCCTTTATTTTCACGTTGTCATTTTCGCTCCGCTTATGTTTTAATGTTGTATGTTACTAGGCAACGCCTTTCACCCACTGAGATAGCGTTAATCCGTTTTAGGCACAATGTATAATATTACCCCACCCAAATATGTGTTTATTTCCTTCTAATTCTCGTTGTCATTGCAGGCTGGTTTAGCCTATATTCAGTGATTAGTGTAGCCTGCTTAAAATTGTCTTGAACTTAAAACAACAGGACAAAAACATACTTGATGACTAAAACTAATAATTTCATGACTCTAGACATTACTTTGTGAAGACATAATAAGTGGCATAATAAGTCAGGGACACCTGTGTGTGTGTGTCATGTTCTTTAATGGTTTATCAGGATCAACTAAACAACGGAGTTTCAAAAGTATATGAGCTATGTGAAGTTCACGGCATAGACTCTTTAAAATAGAGTGGTGCAGGTATGACATCACTTTGTAGGCCAATCGGCAGTTAGCGTCACACTGGTGCCCTCGACGAAAACCCAGTAGGATATTTCCATAGGCTTTTGGATTACTGCAACAACAACAATCAACAAGAGTTTATAATGCTTACACGTTTTGATGAATTTTGAAGCCTAAATGCAGTCACCAGAAGTAAAAAGCTTAATGAGGCTGTAAAAGTGGACTGAGGAGTTTGGCGTGATGATGTTCGATCTCCCCGACTGCCTCTGTAGTCCCATTTAGCCACTGTAATGACGTTTGTAATAAGGAAGAAGGAGGCGGGAACTGGCGAACATTTAAAGACTTTAATAATAAGCAAAACGAAAGTAACGCAGGCAGCCCCTCATGGATGACTGCCACGCACACACATAATAAAACATAAACAAAACACAACATAAAGTCCAGGCCTGGTCCTCTCTCGTCCTTCACTGGTGTCGCTTGCCCTTGTATGCCTCTGAGCTCCCTCATGAGAGGACTCCAGACTCGCTCCTCCCACGTCTCTCGCTCGTCCACCTCGCCACAGCCACTTGTTAGCAAGCGCCTTTTTCAAGACATGTAACAGCTTTGAAAAATCACAATTGGGGTAATATTGATAGAACCAGTAGTGCTAAAATGCTAACTCACTTCTGTGTTTTGGCCTACAAAGTGATGCCATACCTGCATCAGTCCAAGAGTTTTACACACCGGTCTGTTTGTAAGGTCCAGCTGATTGGCCCAACGTAGGAATCCAGCAGCTGGTCGAAGGACTTCTGCGTGTATGTCTTTTCTGGCGCTTCTAGAAAAATCACTTTAATTTATTAAAATGTGAAGATCCAATTTAAAATCTGACTCCATGAATAAT
Organism: Paracanthobrama guichenoti; assembly: GCA_018749465.1. Lineage (NCBI taxonomy): Eukaryota > Metazoa > Chordata > Actinopteri > Cypriniformes > Gobionidae > Paracanthobrama > Paracanthobrama guichenoti. The sequence continues at coordinate 50,790,069 of CM031949.1, forward strand.
TTTATCTGACTCCAATTCTTTGTAATTTAGTTGCATTTGTAACTTAACAGCTGATCATAAGCTTAGTTGTGATTTAATTTAGATCTTTGATTTCTCTTAGTATCTCTTAATTTCAAATACTCGTTCCTCCATGGGACCCGGAGTCGCTCAGAGGATAATGCTCGCGATTATAATTACATTACCTCACGGACGCAAATTAGCCAGTTCTGATATTACAGAGGATTACGGAGTGAACTATTTTACCTTTAAGTGAGTCGCACATGCTTACTCATAACAGAAAGTGTAATTTCACGAGAGTCACGAGAGCTGCAACTTGTTAATAACAGTGACAGTCAGAAATCAGATTGCCCCTCATGCTTAGCGCCATGCTCCGGTCATGGGGTCCTCGGTATGAATCTGCCCTGATAGAAAGATTTACGGAAACTCCTACAAAACTCTGCATGCGACACTACTCTACAATGTTACATTTTCACACCCCTAAACATGACGCTGAACAAAACGCTGAGAAATGCTGGGAACTCAAAAACCTTTCAGCAATATTGTTTGTTCAGACACCTGTGTTTGACTAGTTAGTACAACATTTGAGGAATTCTGTTGGTCTAACATGGGCTTTTATGTAGCTTCTGGTAATTCACATTTCTCAGTATTTGTGACTCAAAGATCCAGTAAACTGGAAAATATGTTGTTTTTACAGTGTAGTCTTTAAAAAAATAGGTCTTTTCCTTTCTTTATAGTCCATTGTCTTGATTAAAGGTCATAAAGAAAATGAAATCCTTGTTTTATCTCACCAGCAATATAACAGCTCCTGCTATTTCATTACTATAAATGACTTTGAACAACCTATTATATTGTTTTACACCGTAATGTTCAAATGTCCCACAGAAAGGACAGTGAGAGCTGCATATTTCTTCAGACTTTTGGACCCTGAAGACTGTGAATTTAACAGCATTTTCAAGCTACAGTGAAGCCAGAGGACTACGTCCAGCTATTTGTCACATTGTGGCCTCGCTCTTAACGCCTAAACGCTCGAAATCACTCTCTTGTGAACAAATGACATTTGCCTTTTTGTTTTCCCCCAGTTTATTGCTTTCTGCTGTCACACGCGTACACCGCTGCAATATATCATCCATTTTTAGGGCGACCGGTTGAAATACTTGGCACAGGACCTGGAACAACGTCTGCCTTTTGTCTTTGGGGGAAAAGAGACAAAAATGGCCTTTTATATTTCTAATCTTGCCTGTAAGCATCTGGAAAACTTCGGCTTTATCACGTTTTATCTCTCACTCCAACCTCTCAGGTGCACATAGACATTTTTAGCATGCAGCACAGTAGATGGTTATAGATTTCAAGTGATTTGATTTGGTTTGTCAATGCAATTTGCGGAGGTCTCACAAGGCCAAAATCCTTCGACTTGTTGACATTATGCTCTTTCCTCCTTAACTCTGTTTGAGTATGAGGAATTATCAGATGCTCTTAACGGTCATAATTTGCAATAAACCGTTTATAGCTTCCATTTCTTTTTCTTTTTGTCTGTTTACTTGTGAAACTGTATGGTATTGTACCGCGTGGAGGCTGAGCCTGTAGTCATGTCTGTCTTGTGTGTTTATTTAGACAATCTTTGCGACATGAGTCGTGTAGGTTTCGTCTCTTTGGTTTCTCGACAGCTATTACCAGGTCATGTTCCAGCTGTCCTCTGAGATGGCGTCCCAGGAGCCCACATAATCCTTGACCAAACACTGAATATTTAATCCAAGATGCCAGCTCATTGTGGCTTAAGTATGCCCTATCACTTGATAGACAGACTCACAACTGAGCTGCTATTAAACAGCCTTGCATGTGTTGTCAGGAAGCTCAAAGCTTGGATAGTGGTGTGTTAGTCATTAGTATAGGTTTGTGATCTGAACATGCAGCAATTTCTTATTCCCATTAAAAAAATTTTTTTTTTTTAAATTCATTTTGTGGGAAATATTTCACCCCAAATGATAATCCTCTCATTTACTCACAGACATGTTCTTTCAAACCTTCATCCGTAGAGCACAAAAGAGGAAGTTTAGTGGGATGTTCATGCTGCTGTTTTACAATGAATGTGAATAGTGAGCACCCTTAAAAAAAGAAATACACACTTTAGCACACAATTTTTATTAAATGCATTTAGCTGGACTTAAGTACTTCTTTATATTTAAATTATTATTAATATTGTCTGACTGTTGATATAAAAAGAACACTACAAGTGCACATTCAGTACAAGCAAAGTCCCTTTAAAGTCACCATGAAATCAAAATGTACCATTCTTAATATTTATGTAATATTGTAGTGTTTATTATAAATGATTTATCCTGTGCACTTCATTATGTGGGCTCATAATCTTTAATTTAAAAATGTTAACCCCCTCCAAACGACTTCTCTTCCTGTCATGTGATACAACGTGAGGGCGGGGCTATCGCGGTCTGTATCGTTTTTGCCTCCATTTTGTTAGCAACGCCCAATGATCCAATCAAATCCAGGAGGACAAAATCAAGCCCCGTCCTACATTTTTTTCCCCCTCATTTCTGAAGCCATTTCTCTCATATACGTCACAATAGGGAAGTAAAGAACAATCGCAACTTCTGTTTCATACTGACTTTAAGACAAGTCATTTCACTCAGTGGCCATCTTTGAAACGCCTCCAGGGCATCTATTTTAGTCATGCAAGTACTCCTATCTCTTTGGATGGGGGAACATCAAATTCTCAGAAGCTGTTCAGCTGTTCATAAATATTGTTTCTAAATGCTCAGATCATGAGAACAAAATGCATTTTTTTCAATGTGCAGTCCTAAGCGTGGCGATGACTTTACCAATTGGCTCTTTTATTTAGAAGATGGGATTTATTGTGCCATATTGCGTGTTACACTTTCTCCCATTCATAGTAATATTAATTCATATTGCTTTATTGGCATGACATACTTGGGTACATAATATATATATATATATATATATATATATATATATATATATATATATATATATATATATATATATATATATATAAAATATACACACATACATACATACACACATACATATTAATAGTACTATAATGCAATGTGTTCACTCAGTTCCTTAGTTTGTGGCATTTATAAATATGATGTAATACTAAAGTATTACAGGAAGTAGATCTTCCAATTTGTCTGTTTCGTGGAGTGACTGGATCTCAGGAATAATCTGCTGTATTTGAGTGTATAGTGAGTCTCTTAAGGGTGTGTATTTGTCACAGTGGAGGAGGAAGTGTGCCTCCGTCTCAACAGATTCGCTCTTTTAAGTAACCACATCTTCTTATGTCATCCTGTTTCTATGGCCAGCTGGTGCACTGTCAGAAAAAAAGGTACATTGCTGTCACTGGGGCGGTACCCTAAGGTACAAAACCGAAAAGGTACTAATATCTACTTTTAAGGTACTAATACACACTCTTAAAGTACTGATATGTACCTTTTAAGGTACTAATATGTACCATTTAGGGGTGAGTAAGGTACAAAGATGTACCTTTTCACTTTTGTACCTTAGGTACCGCCCGGTGACAGCACTGTACCTTTTTTCTGAGAGTGTGGTCACTATGTCTGTGTATTAGTGCACTGTCTTTCTATATATAATGTCTTTGGTATAAGCAAGCACACTCTTTTTTAAAAAAAGGCTGGGGTGGTGTGAAAAACGTAACATGAAGACCATGAAATGATCGTTCCCAAACTATATAGAACAATGTTAGGGTCCAAACAACATCGGACCCCACTGACTTTCATTGTATTGGAAAAAACCTCTTTTTATATTCCACCAAGAAAAGAAAGTCATTTACATTTTTACTGAAGAACGACATTTAAATTTTTATATAAAGAATATATATATATATATATATATATATATATATATATATATATATATATATATATATATATAAAGAAAGATATTTTTGATTTCATTTTTACTTTTAAAGGGAACAGAATCATTCTTTTATGAAAAGAACCAACACGTTCTCATGAAATATGTGTGTGTGTGTATATATATATATATATATATATATATATATATATATATATATATATATATATATATATATATATATATATATATAGTACAAATTGTATTTAATTTAATTTATACACCAAAATTTGTTTTTACGTGCCTATGATACACATCGTCACCCCATTGGGTAGTAGGTTTAGTGGTGTGGGTTTACGTGTATATAACACGTTACAACGTGCGTATCATATGCACGTAAAAAATCATTTAGCCGTATAAATCACACGATAAATACAATTTGTGCTATAGATACGCATTTTCATTAGATCAGGCTGAAATAACACACCTGTATATGCTATATTTAATATATCTGCTAGGTTCTGTTCTCTGAAGGTTTTATTTGCTGTCTGTGGTTAGCTGGCAATAACTTGTCAAATTGTCTGCCATCACTGAAACCACACAGCACATTTCAATGAAACATTAATCATGTGTTTGTTTTTAAACTGAGCAGACACTTTAAATGAACCTCGGTTCTGAATTCCAGCCGCTCGATATCTGTCTCCCAGACAATGCAGAGGAAGTAGGGCAGCTTCTCCGTATCATATTCTCATTACACCCTCTCCCACTTCCACAATATAGAAAATAATCTTCCTTGATCAATGTCTCACAAACATGGTTCCACAATGCTTGGAGAAAGAAGCTGGACGAAAACCAAATGCAATCTCATTGGTATAATTCATTTATTCAGAGACTCTTCGACTTTCCTGCTGTCTTCTGTCTACGCTGGGGAAAAGTCTTTTGTTGTTGTTGTTGTTGTTGTTTTACTTTCTACTCCTTACAATTTCATGTAGACCTTTATCATGACGTAAATCCACCTTCCAATTATAATGCTGTTTGTCTTACTGCCCTTGTCAAGAGACCTCTCTTCTGGCATCATGAAATAGATTCTTTGTCCTATGTATGTTAATTATAAGATGTTTTTAAAGATGGCCTGCACTGTAAAAAAATCCTTTATATTTTAGTAAACTAAATTCAAATGTTTAGTTCACCCAAAAAATGTAAATTCTGTCATTAGTTACTGACCCACATGGCCAAACCTGTAAGACATCCGTTCATCTTTTTTAATGAAATCTGAGAGCTTTCTGTCCCTCCATTGACAGTCTATGCAACTACCACTTTCAAGCCCCAGAAAGGTATGAAAGACATCATAAAAGTAATCCATGTGACTCCAGTGGTTTAACCCCAGTTTCATGAAGCGAGTGCTTCATTTGAGTGCTTTGTTTGCGCAATAAAAAAACATAACTTACCACTTTTTTTTACAAAATATTAATCTCCAACACACATTCACGCAACGTCTGCTCTGGTGTCAGCAACACGCATGAATCGTGGTGCTCATGAATGTGTAACTTGGAGATGAATATTTTGTAAATAAAGTGGTAAATTATGTAACAAAGCACTCGTGTGAGATGCCTAAAGTTTGAACAGATTTGGAACGACATGAGGATGAGTAATTAATGACAGAATTTTTATTTTTAATAACAAATACATTGGACAAATCAATTGTATAAATTGTATCTGTCAGATCTGAAAATATTGACCTTTTTTGCCTCCAAAATATGGTTTAATTTCATAATGTTCATGAAACATGCAGATGGTTGCTCGCTCTCACCATCAAATATCGGATGAAGTGAGTCGTACTATTTTTATCCACTTTTAACTTAATATTTGGTATGTCCACCTTTTGCAACAATTACAGCAGCACATCTCTCTGGCATAGTGTCATTATATTTCCTCTGAGAACTTCAACACTAATGTTATCCCATGCCTTCTGCAACTGAAGCCAAAGGCTTTCCTTTGAATGTACAATAGATCTGTCCAGTTTATTTTCCAACTCGCCCCAAATGTGCTCGATGGGGTTGAGGTCCGGATTGGGGGGCCAGTCCATCATTTTCAATGTTCCAGCAGATTCCTTCCGTCACAGGTAGTTCCAGCAATAGTTAGAAGAATGCTTTGGGTCATTGAAAATAAATCCATGCTCAATAAGATGACTCCCAGATGCTAAGTGTGTGTGTATATATATTTATCTATAATATAATTATCTTTTAATTATATATGTGTGTGTGTGTGTATATATATATATATATATATATATATATATATATATATATATATATATATAATATATATATAATTATCTTTGTGTCAGTAGTGTGCTGTACACCTCCATAGGCAGCTCACTAGCTTTAGACCCAAGCAATAAAAGAGGCTGTTTCTTTTATCTTTGTATAATTTATGTCTCAATATGTTATTTGTGATCTCTGCATCCCCTACCACTGCTGTACACTTCTATGCAATTACTGATTATAATCGCCCAGCTGCATGCTTTTTCATACACCATCAATGCTTGTATACTCCCACATGAACTTTTGGTAATGAGTTCAGTTATGTTTTGTTTAATTTAGTTGAGCAAGAGCCTATGACCTCCAGCCTGTGTCTCATTAGTATCACACTCTAAATGGCATTAGTCACTAGTGATGTGAGCACTAGCACACTGACCTTAAGCTGGAGATCACTGACCTTTGAATCCAGAGCCACAGGAGATGAGTCTGAAAACAAGCATGTGCTGTTCTTATAGTGTCACCAGTCTATGATGTCTTACTGCATAACACTGGCTTTAAATGTTTTTCATCTTTAAGTTTCAAAAATTAATTATTTTAGTGGAACAATTGGCTGGTTGATTTGATTGATTGATTGATTGATTGATTGATTGTCTGTCCTTTTTGAGTCTGTGGTCACTTGTGTTGTATGGAAAGGGTTATTCTTTAAATATGTCTGCTTTTGTGTTCCATTTCAAACATTTACACAAATGGAGAACTTTATTTGAAAGGGGTTAGAAAAGATTTCTTGACCATCCAGAGCGCATTTTCCCATTTTAATCTCACTTGCATGTGTGGGTTAGGCCGTTTCAACATAGTCATTAAACGTAACCTAATTAAACCCTGTTATAATCAATAGGATGTACAATGAATAATTAGATGATGATGATGTTGTCTTGTCAGCCTTGGATTACTTTTAACCCTCTCATGAGTCTTATTATTATGTACAATACTTCCTGTACTGTATTTGTGTTAATAAACTCTACAAACACTATGAAAGATAAAATTAAATACCTTTTTAACTCTTGTTACGTCTTCCACATGTTTAAAATGTTACATTTCTCAAATTATTTTCAAACTATATAGCATAGCATAGCATTATGTAAGTATTATACCCCGGTTTTAGGGTGAACGCTCCAAAGGGGCATAATTCAAAAAATGGGTTGTGGTAGTGGAATCCCAAAACCAATCACTCCGGTCGATAATCAGACAGATATAAGAACTAAGCAGAGAAAATGAAAAAAAAAAAAAAATATATATATATATATATATATATATATATATATATATATATATATATATATATATATATATATATATATATATATATATATATATATATATATATATATAATATATATATATATATATATAAATATATAGGATAAATTAAATAACCTAATGAAATATCAAAATAAAATACAATTGGACCCTATAAAATCCATTTAATTGTTGAAATCCGTTGAAATTTTTGTATTTAAATAGTCTTTTTGTGGTTTAATATTCACAGACACTAGTCTATATCGCGATTTGATTTAAGTGTACTGACCTTTTATTTATTCATAAAAAAATTTCAAATTCCACGAAGTTTCGCTTTATACAATAAATTACAGGTTTATGGCTGGATTCCACGATTCCATCCATGTTTTCTGCATCGCTGAAGTCATAGGGCCCTAAATTGGCTTACCTAACTCTGTATCAAAAACAAAGCACAAAAAAGAGGTAGGAAACTCCTACGCTCCAAGATATTTTAACTTAAGTGTTTCTCTTCTTGTGGGCAGATGAAGACAACGGCGCAGCGTTTATAGATCATTTCCGATGACTGACATCACAGAATTTACCGGTATTTTGCTGTTGATGTGTGAATGGTCTCTTACCGGTAAAAAGCCAGAGCGTCGTTGCTTGTGTGAACAGCGTATTTGTGTATTTACCGGTAAAGTCATTCTGGTAAATTACCAGAATGAATTATTGTGTGAAAGGGACTACTGGGACTACACAGGTTTGATAATCGGCCAGAGGGATCCTGCGGCTCTCAACTCGATCACAATCACAACCAGAAATGAACTCTCCGTTGAGTACCAGCAACGTCCTTATAAAAACCTTATAAAGACACCCCATCATTGGACGACTATCAGAAGTCAGAGATGGAGCAGGAAAGAAAAAGAGAAAGAACACAGCACAACACCACAAATACACAAAGTAACGCAGGACATAATTATACTACTGTTTCTTACACAGAATGTGGTCTTGTTAAATGTGTATGGAGGAGATTTGTTTCCATTTTCTGCGGTTTTGTGTTATTGGTAGCAGATTTCAGTGGTATTGCTTGCCATCCTGAAGGTTTTATCCCAGCCAAATAACATTAAGAATGAATGGTACATGCTCTTAGGCTTATCTCAGATATTCTTGCCGTCTTTGCCACAATGCAATCATCTGAGCCTCTCCCCAGACCTTTGGGAGCCCAGAGCTTTATTGTTTCTCTGCCATTTGATTCAGACTGCAGCTTCCAGTCAGCCCATTTCAGCCGCTTCCATTCCAGCTCCTTCAGTTACTGTAATCAGTTTTCTCATTTGCACTAATGTTTGTAAATGATAATCTCTTCAGTCCGCAGAATGGAGAGGGTATTTTTAGAAGCACCCATGCTTTCTGGACTTCATATGAATCCGTACATTGAATAGATTAATCGCTTTTACCGCCCACTCGTACAGAAATTGTTCTGTGATGGCGGATTCAAGAGACTAAACCAAAAAGAAAAAACTCTTAACCTTTACCCATCGCTTAATGGCTTTCTGAACACCAAGGCCACTGGTCTGTCAGCAGTGGAGGTGGTGTGTTCAGTCAGCTCATAAATTGAGTGCACTTTATATGTCTGTACGCACTTGGTGCTTTTCATTTCTTTCAATCATTTTATTACTCATCCATAAGACTCGTGTCATTTATCACATCTGCCCGCTGCATGCATTGGAAAATGGTTTGCGACAATCTCTTTAAGGTCATCCATTTTCTGTTTCTTGTGTCTAAACTCGTATGTTCCTGTAATTGCCTTTTCCGTCCTGCTCTTAGGGCGAGGGTGGGACAACCTGTCACTCACATGAGATCAACCAATAGCAAACCAGAACCATCCAATCAATTCCCCATGGAAAAATCAACCCTACATTTTTTCTTGTTCCAGAAGCTGTTTCACTTGGATATATATATATCACAATAGGGAGGAAAAGCCTGTTGCAACTTCTGTTTTTATGCAGACTTTAAAGTCTTTCAAGTCTCTGTATGTTACACTCTCAAATTCACTGGACCCTCATAAGGGGTGGGAATATTTAGGCACCCAACTATCCGATCTGATTCATAAAACACACGTATGTCATGTATTCAATAGGCCTACTGCATTCCAAATGGCATAAATGATGCCTTTGTAGAGCATTTGAAAGGTAAATCACTTTTTCAAAATTTATGGAAGATTATTTTATGGAAGGTTCTGAATTTTTAATCATTGGACAAAAAAACTCTGCAAGTAGTAACCTAGAATACTGTCTAACACTCGATGGCTGCTCTGTCAAGTCCTCGTCGTCAGTGAGGAACCTGGGTGTGCTCTTTGATACCAATCTTTCATTTGATGAAAACTGCATTCTACCATCTTAAAAATATATCTAAATTACGGCACATCCTTTCGATGCAAAATGCTGAACAGTTAATTCATGCGTTCATGACCTCAAGGCTAGATTATTGTAATGCTTTACTGGGTGGTTGCCCTGCTCGCTTAATAAACAAACTCCAGCTGGTCCAAAACGCAGCAGCTCGAGCTCTTACTAGAACCAGGAAGTATGACCATATTAGCCCGGTTCTGTCAACACTGCACTGGCTCCTATTAAACATTGTATACATTTTAAAATCTTGCTTATTACTTACAAAGCACTAAATGGTTTAGCTCCCCAGTACTTGAGCGAACTCTTAACGCATTATACTCCATCACGTCTATTGCGGTCTCAAAACTCTGTCCAGTTGATAATCCCTAGAATATCAAAATCAACTGCAGGTGGTCGATCCTTTTCCTATTTAGCGCCTAAACTCTGGAACAGTCTTCCTAGCATTGTTCGGGAAGCAGACACACTCTGTCAGTTTAAATCTAGACTAAAAACGCATCTCTTTACTATGGCTTACACATAAAACATTATCAATCTCTATTATTCAAATCAGTAAATGATTGTTAGGCTGCATTAACTAGGTCAGCCGGAACCGGGAACACTTCCCATATCACCTGATGTACTCGTTACATCATAAGAAGAATGGCATCTACGCTAATGTTAGTCTCTCTGTTTATCCTGAGGTTTACTGCAGTCAGCCGGATCCGGGCCGTATCCAGATCAGATGGTGGACCAGCGCCTGGACATGACCAACGCATCCCTGAAATGTCTGCAGAGAACATGTTAAATAAACTCCCCCCGTAAATGCTGCATCGACACGACATCCTCATTAAACCCGTCTTCGGCGTGACGACTCCAATCTTTCGAATAATCTTACGAATATCTATTTACCTAATATGACTTAAGACCTGCAATGTTGCCAGAATTATAATCATACACTGTTTGTTCGTCGGCTAGAGGAGAACTGGCACCCCGACTGAGCCTGGTTTCTCCCAAGGTTTTTTTCTCCATTCTGACCCTGAAGGAGTTTTGGTTCCTTGCCACCGTTGCCTCTGGCTTTTGGCTTGCTCAGTTGGGGACACCTAAATTTCATCTATATTACCGATCTGCCCGCATTGACACTATATGATACTTGAAATTAGCTGGATAACATCACCGTTTCACCAGAACGGCTGTACAAATTCTGTTGCATTATTTTCCTGTTAACAATGTGAAGCTGCTTTGAAACAATTGGACTTGTTAAAAGCGCTATATAAATAAAGGTGATTTGAAGGTTCGAGGGTTTGTGTGTGTGTATGTATGTGTGGTTTAGGTATACCCTACGTTATAGGGACAAATGTCCCAACAAAGATGGCAATATCCGAAATCCTTGTCCTTGTTGGGGACATGTTTTGGTCCCTATTAAGAAAACAGCTTATGAATCATACTAAGTGATGTTTTTTAAAAGGTTTAGGAGTAGGGTTAGTGTTAGAGGATAGAATATACAGTTTATACAGCATACAAATCATTATGTCTATGGAAAGTCTCCATAAAACATGAAGTGTGTGTGTGTGTGTGTGTGTGTGTGTGTGTGTGTGTGTGTGTGTGTGTGTGTGTGTGTGTGTGTGTGTGTGTGTGTGTGTGTGTGTGTTGTTTCTAGAGCACAGATCCATCTCCCATCTGTGGTTAAAAACTAAACTCAGAATCAATTCTGAAATTCTCAGAATCTTTGAAGAAAGAATCGCGATGCGTCTGAGAATCGATTTTTTTCTTTTCTCCCACCTATATTCAGTGCTGAATATCTAGCAGATATTATAAACTAGAATGTATTTTGCTGCCTGCTTCATCACTATGAACTGCATTCTGAAGGTTTTTCTTCTTGAAAGTCATATTTCAGTTTCTATTATACTTTCATTTCACTTTCATCTATTTTCAAAGGTATCTCTCTGCAGAGTGAACATTCAGCTTCCATAATTCATTTTTCAAGCTGCGTCAAGCACAATTTAATGCATAAAGGATTTTACACTAGGTTTGCATCAGTCAGTGTTGTTTAATCTCAGTGCCTCTTTATTTATGCCTCAACCAACAAATTCAAATTATTAACATTCAGGGTCCTTTGCAGGTACATAAACCAAGAGTAAATGTATCACAAACATGAAATGTGAATTATCAATTGTGCTTTTCAGTTCATTTTCAACCACCATGAGGGATCACCTTTGACTTTTCTCATAACTATTTTACATAATATTTACAAAATTAGACAAAAAATATATATTTAATATATAAAAATATATATTTTAACTTGATTAACTCTTTCCCCGCCAAACACGGAATTTTCCGTGTTTTCACTGTTAGACACTAGGGGGCACTATTACGCATCTTCTGAATGAGTCCAGAATCTCCTGATCAAAACACACGAGGAAGACGCAGTAAAACAAGCAATCATACATAAGCAAATGCATATGTAAAATAACATGATCATCAACATTAAACATCATATAAATCAAAACTGCCTAATGTTACTGAATGAAATGTGGACCCAGGACGAGCTACAGGACTGTGCAAGCATTAGGGGTGTTGATGGACTCGATCTACTCCATCTGTGTTTGATCATCGCTCTGAATCTGATCTGGATGTAGTCTTTGACAGAGGAGGGTCAGCTCTTTTTTTTGATATATTGCATGCTCAGATATTCATAAAACAAAATATTCTATGGGCTATTACATTTTTGTGAAAATGGTCAAAAACCGTGGCTGTAAACTTTTTAAGTTTAAGAAGAGTTAAGTAAAAAAATCTATAAAATAAACTTTAGAACTTTAGATATATGCTTTAGAAGTAAACACTGTAACCAACAATGCACTCAGTAATCTGGTATGGGTTTAATTTGTGTACATTTGTGTTACATCAGTTTCACATCATTCAGTTTTTGTAGTAGTAATTATTTAAGTAATTAAGCTTTTTATTTTTTTATTTCAGTTAAAGGTACACTATGTAACTTTTTTATTTGTTAAAAATTAACAGCATTTAAATAAGTTAATACTTCATCAATCCTTCTTCCAAAATGTTTTTGTCTTGTCTTGCCTGTTATAAGTGTTTATATTTTAGACCTGTCGGGATGACTTTTGTGGGAAATTGCATATATGTGCACTCTGCCATGCATGTTTTGTCATATTCGTAAATAGAGAAAAGTTGCTCCCGCTACTTTGGTGTGTATATGGTGTGGGAGTGGCTTAGGTTAGTTGTCACAATGAGCGAGAAAGGTTGAGATAAAGACATTCGAACCTCCGGGGAAACACCCATTTAAAAAACAAAACAGTCGCTGAACAGAGGAGAGTTTGCTTGCAAAGAGAGAACATTTGTAATAAAACAAGAATCAACATTGGCTTGGCTTTTTTTGGAGATGGTGAAAACTGAAGGATTTGAAATGTTGTAAAAGTGAGGCGGAGATTGCGTTTTTATTACTCAACAGGTGAGTAAGGTATTTTATCTAACAAATCAATTTCCATATGTAACCCTGTAACTGAGTTCATTTTAACGCATTATCTATTGTAGGGTCATTTCATTATGGGTTGTTGTAGCGCTGGGATGAAATTTATTTGCAAGAAAGTACCGTGTCTAGCTACAGTAACATCTTCAGCTAGTCACCTTGAGGTCCTTTCTGTCTAATCTGGTTATATCTCTTAAGCCTAGTAGTGAATGTTTGGTCACACTTCAGATTAGGGTCCAATACTCACTATTAACTAACTATTAACTACTGCTTATTAATAGTTAGTGCGGTAGTTAAGTTTAGGTATTGGGTAGGATTAAGGGATGTAGAATATGGTAATGCAGAATAAGGCATTGACATGTGCTTTATAAGTACTAATAAACAGCCAATATCCTAGTAATGTGCATACTAGTTAATATTGAGAATTGGAGACAAAACTAAAGTGTTACCAAATGTTTATGCAGTTTTGTTTTTTTTTACCAAAAGGGCCAAAAGTTACACCTTTAGCATTTATTTCATTTCAAGTAATATTTTTTATGTTTTTGTTTCAGTGTTTTAGTTGTTCTATAGATTGCATTGAATGCATTGATATCATACTGTGGGTGCCATGAATGTTATGGCAGTATTTTACAGTAGTTTGAGTGAAGAAATTGTAAGTATATTCATTTTATGGTTAGAGTTTGGTAAGCAGGACACTTCATGTCAGGGTCTTGTTATTTTGCAATAATGTCAAGCTGACTAATTTATCCCTTACATAGAATGTACCTTATTTCAACTACTATCAGTCCACTGAAAATGAAACATTTGAGTACTTCAAAAACAATAAGAACACAGTTTCTCAGCTGAAACATCCATTTGAGGTCAGCAATATGAGCTCAGTGAGACTGCGAAAGCCATTTATTTTACAGTAATGGCTCACCTCAGCAAGGTCAGCTGATGCTGAGTTCAGGGCACAACTGCATCCCTAAGATGTCCAGTGCTGGATTTTTGTTTTGCAGTAAAATATGATTAACCTTCATCCCTCCCTCGTACTTTGTAACAAATCCTAACCTCAAGCTCAAGCCCTATAATTAAACTTCTTTCTTTTCTTTTCTTTTTTGTCCAGAAAGCTTATTTCTTTTCTATGGAAGCCCGTTTCCACCACTAAATAAAAAGAGTAATTGCGAACTCGCAATTGTGAGAAAAAAAAGTCAGAATTCTGAGATAAATTACTCGCAATTGCCCTTTTTATTTTTTTTATTTAGTAGCGGAATACTTCCATACTTTTCAAAAAAAAATATTTTTTATTTTTGTATGCAATTCTGTTTGTTCTTTTTATTTTATTTACCTTTAAATTACTATATTTTAGCAATAAATAATAAATACTTTAAGCACATTCTTCACATTTTTTCAACTTAATTAACTCAAAATAACTCACAATTTCATGCATAACCATTTTCATAAAATATCTTTTACATCTTGTGGAAAAAAATTATAATAATATAACATGATATTTCATGACTTTTGCCACTAGCTCTATATGAAGCAAATGAGCTGTTCCGCTGGATCTAAAGTCAGCTTTCTTCAGTATGCATTCAGATATGTAGACATTATAAAATAATTTTTGATAAAGTTTTAGCATTTCTAGATTGAATTTTGAGCATTTTTAGGTTTTCCTACGTGTCCTGAAGCACTTCCATTCCATTTATTCCTAAGGGGGTCAAATTGACCCGTGAGGGAAGGATTTGTTACTTTTAAAAATTTCAACCACAAACTCCTTGAATACAGTCAATCTTTTTTGTGTTTATTTGTGGTTCAAGTGTTCAAAAGTCCTTGACCACTCCGAAGAACATTCAATTTTAACAAAAATGAGTTTCAGGTCAAAATGACCTGAGGGAAAGATGAGATTTTCCAATAAAAAGACATTTTATTACATAATAGAATCTGAAACAGACCACATGATCTGAGCCATCAAGTATCTAATACAGATAAGAAACAGTTTGTCAAAATAAGACTTTTGAGAAACTAATGCCGTTTACAGATTCAATTTAAATGTAAAGTAATGCCAATAATATGGACGTAGTGAGTCTCACTGCATTAGAGACTCAAGGCTTATGAACAGGAGAGTCATCTTCTGCTGAAACACTAACAACCCCAGCACATGTTCCTGCAGTGAGATTGGAGCATTGACTTTACCTCCAAACTGAAATACTAATTTAGTTTATTGGTTTTATTTGTCTTTTATATCCCCTGTGTGCTGCTTTAAGCTTTACAGTGAATTCATAATTGATTTTCTTGTCGGAAAGAGTATCCTTTTTTGATCTTCTTCGTTTTACCACAAAATGGCTTATTTTATGCAAACCTTTAAGTTTGCATATGTTTAAGTGAAGTTATCAAGCCATCTTAGCACCTCTAGGTAATTGAATTATGCCCCACACAACAAGACTCAATGAACAAGGGAACAAAGCGTCACCTGCGTTCACACTGATTTTTAAACAAGGACAGATACATCACCAACAAAGACATCAGAGGTCTGAGATCGATGCACAAAACCTCATTACATGAGGCCCAATTGCTGATTACATTTTTGACATTGACGCGCCACCTTTGGTCAATGTGTTTTGTGGGGTATACATCTTCATGGTGACTATACAGAGCCGCACTAGCTAGTAAAGAATTCACAGCTTTGCTTGACTGCTTAATAATGAGAATTACAGCCATAGATCTCCATGACAGATGCACTGCACCATAAAAACTGCAGGAATAGAATCTCTCTCCCCCATATTTCTTATTCGCAAAGAAATATTCTCAAAGGAGCCGGGCAGCCGTTGTAAAACACAGCAATGCTGGTGACAAGTACAAGGACAAGGAGACTTTTTAACTGTGAGTAACTGTTGTGCTTCAGAGGACTAAATGTTGCTGAATTTGCAGTAATTTCTGGCTACTAGTTGCTTTACCATAGTACTTTAATACCTCTGTTAATTACAAATGAATGAGAATTATAGGCTATACTGTGAACAGGACAGTGGAAATACTGCAGTGTGGAATCACTATGATCAGCTGTGTCTGTACAACAGTCAGATGAACTGCAATAGTATTACAGCCCTGTAACCTTATTCTCAGAGAAAACTGAAGACTCCCACATAGGAATTAGTAGGATAATTCATACAAAGCTCATTGCGTGTAATCGAAGCCTGTTTCAGCCCATTTCTGATTTTTATCTCACAATAAGCGACTCTATTTCTCATAATTGACATTTTATGCCTTTTATATCTCACAATGTGACTTTTTATCTCAAAATGTGACTTAATAGCCCCTTTCACACAGTGATCCCATTGTAAAATTACTAGAATGACTTTACCGTAAATACACAAATATGCTGTTCACACAAGCAACGGCGTTCTGGCTTTTTACCGGTAAGAGACCATTCACACATCAGCACCAAAGCAGAGATGGACTTATTATTGGGAGTTACAAGGGTCCGTGGCTCTACCATTGGAGAAAGCATAACGGCTAACTTGGATCACGTGTGTCTTGATAACCAATCACATTAAAGCCCTGACGTCATTGAATCGTTCAGAGTTGACAGTCAGTCACTGTTTTCAGATAAAATCTTCTCTTATGAAAGCATTTTCTTTCTTTTTTTTCCGATGTAAACTCTAAAAAGATCAATCCAAAACAAATGTCCAAACATGTTGAAGATTAGACAATGGACTGTTGATTCCTCAAATGATAAGCTATTTCCTCTTGATAGCGGTTTATTCTGCAAAGATTTGTCAGAGATTTGTGAAGACTCTCCTCCATTGACATAATTTTTTTTTTATTTTTAAAAAAGCCTCTTGTCTCCTTCCCTGCGTTCACAGCATTAGCAGGTGTACGTTGCAGGCTTGCCTTCAAGTGGCTTTGACCAAAATACCGGTAAATTCTGTGATGTCAGTCATCGGAAATGATCTGTAAACACTGCGCCATTGTCTTCATTCGCCCGCATGTGGAGAATCTGTTCAGTATGACACTTTTTTTTTTTGTGGCAGGCTGACCCAAAGCAGACTTCTTATGTCAGTGTGTTCGGGCCTCATACATGCTCATACCAAAGAACATCTTTGTTCTTTGTTCACACACAGCGTCATACTAGCAATTTACTGGTAAAGTTCTCATATAGTTAAATTGCTAGCGCAAACCCTCTTTTGGTGTTAAAAAACTACTTACTAAAGACATGCAGTGAAAAATGAGTGCTGAAAAGGCATTGACAGTTTTTTTTGCGGCTGACCTTATTGCATATGCATTCGTAGGAGTTTCCCTTTCAGGCGCAAAAATCATGGGAGGAAAGTATTAAAATGAATTACACCAGACGCTAACGGGTAAACTGTGTTGGTCATTATGGAAATGATCCGGCTGTGTCTGTGTTTTTTCATTTGCGCATCATCCATAGATCACATGCTGAACTTTCCACTCCTATCTGTGTTTTTTTGGAATTGCGCTCTCACGCTAATTTGCCCTGTTTAGTAAATCTGGCGCTTGATATCTTGTAGAGTATTTGAGACTTTTTCTCGTAATTGCGACTTTATATCTCACAATTGCAACTATGTGAATTTATTTCTTATTTTATGCTTTAGCTTACAATTACCATTTTTTCTTTTTTACTCTGAGATGGAAACAGGCTTCCATAGTGTTCGATAACATACAGTACTGCATGTGCTATGGAGCTTATTATATTCATTTGCTTCTTTTAGTGAAAAACAAACTGATTATAATTGAACAGGATCCAAGTTAATCCCCATAATGGAGATTTCAAATGAAACACGACTGTTTACAACAGAATTACATCCGCAGCACTATACCCACAGCTCTATTAATTCTAAATAACATCTATTTATAAATCCTCTCCATGCTTTGCCCAAACATACCTAATTAAATTATTCCAGCTGAAGTGCTTATGGAATGAGACCATTAGAGAATGTTATGGGATTCCACAATGTATTTTACAAAACATTTTACAGTATTGTACAATTCTGTTATTGTGACCCAGAGGGAAAGCATGTCTGATTTATCTGACCATTTTGTGAATATGAACAAGATCTATGAGCATAAACCGAATGCTTTTATCAGCATTAATGGTCTCAGTGATGATCTCATACATCTTGAAGAGCCGAGCTGCATCTATTTCACTAATTACACACTCTACTTGCTTTTTTCCAATTACTGCACTTTCATTGTCTCTGTGATAATGACACATGTATTTTAATGCTCTCTGAAAAAAACAGAACAATGTTTAATTTTTTTGTCGTTTTGAGCCATTGCTCTTTTACTGGAG
Source organism: Paracanthobrama guichenoti (assembly GCA_018749465.1). Taxonomy (NCBI): domain Eukaryota; kingdom Metazoa; phylum Chordata; class Actinopteri; order Cypriniformes; family Gobionidae; genus Paracanthobrama; species Paracanthobrama guichenoti. The sequence goes on from CM031949.1 coordinate 50,808,612, forward strand.
TGCTAAAGTCTGGCTCCCTTGCTAAAAAGCTTAAAAACAGCTAATATATAGCTAGAAGCAACGCATCTAAACAAGCTCATCCTGTGTTAATTGCCACCCAGATAATAGCAGCTCTTCTATTGCTTTGTCAGAAAGAGATATTTCACTAAAGACATTTTTTACTTGCCAAAACGATGATAAAACAACAGAAGACGTGGTGAGATGCCTCTATTAAACTAAAGTTAAGAAACTGCATGCTGGTTAATTTAGTCAGTGTTCGCTTATGCTTCCATCACACCAATTCTATAGAAATGACTCTAGAACTGGTATGATGGAAGCATAAGTGAACATTTAAATTGACTTCACACTCACAGCCGTTGGCATCATGTGTTGCCAGGGTCGAAGAAATCTTCCTTGAGGCCTTCAGAATCCATATTGCAGGCGCCTCTAGCTTAAAATGAATGGCAATGAAACTGTGCGCTTTAACCAATCAGATAATCACTCCGATTTAAACAGCCAATCAAATTTCGAGTTGGCGAAACCGGGGCCATCTAGCAGGCGAACAATAACGTCAGCATTTTTACGTCCTTTGATTGGATGGTCAGAGAGCATAATATAACTAGTAGCCTAGTCAGAATAACTAGAAAAATCGCACAGCATAAAACATCTATAGATTTAATAGCATTTTATTGTTTTATTTTTTTCAAACCACAATGGCTGACAAAGGAGAAGAATTTAATTTAGTCGCAGACATACTTACAAAGCCATTTTCAAAATTCCCGTATACAGCCTCACAGTCACGGAACACTATCCGATCTGTCCCAGCCAAAAGCAGAACTGACTGTAATGATGACAGAACTGACAAGACCGATTTACTTCAGCAGAAAAGCTGCACACATTGGCATGTTTTGTACATAAATAATCAGTAGCTAAAGTAGGCTAAAATGCATTTTATTTACTTTTTTTTTTGTATAGTCTACAGTCAACCCTGGCTAATCCGGCCCCCATGTTTTCCGTGATTAATATGATTGATTTTTTTAATTGTAAATTTATGATAGATTTTTTTTTAATTTTTATTATTATTATTTTCGTTATTATTATATTATTTTCAACATTTTCATACTGTTAAAATCGCGAGTTTTGTGTGTTTAATTCATTTTTTATTAAAAACACTTTGTATTATCTTTGAACCTCACCTGGAATAACTTTGTCACACTTTTGATTGTCTAAAACAGTTGGTAAGATTTTTCAAGAACCATTTATGCTGTTGCGGTTTCTTTCCTGTAGAATTTGCACAAAACAACGCACAATTTGCCTTCATTTCAAATCCCTGCGAAAACCATAATTGCCGGGGTTTCCATGGTCGGAGAACTCAAAAGTTAGCCTACTACAAAAATGCATGGAAAACCCGGAGTGGATCGATGCTTCTGTTAGATATGATGTGTGTGGAGCAGCTGTGAAAGGAGACTTGCTGAATTGTGTTAATTGGGATTCCTGCTTTAATAATGGAATTCATTCCTGCTTCATTAGAGACGCAACTCCATGTTATACTGCGTTTCTGTATAATATTGATGGTTTCTATAGCTGTGGCATCATGATGATTTTATTAAGAGGTTGATTAACTCAGGATACCACTGAAGGCCTAGGTGTGAAATGCACGGCCCGCCACTGATTTTTAGTAATACTTTATTGCGCAATGCAAATTTCCTAATATTAAGCCTAAAAGGTGTTTTAATGCCACTAATAGTAAGGATAGTTAGACTGGGTAAACCCAGCCTGATTTGCCAGTGATTTGATTTCTCCCTGCAGCTCAGGCTGGAAACCTGTACATTAATTTATCCTGCTTCTGTTACACATTTGCGGGAACCAATCACAGACTGGCTTATCCACCTGGCGTGCTATTGGTGGGTTTAACACAATGCCGGATAGAGAAGCGATGGATCGATGCCCGTTCATCACACCTCTTGTGGTCTGATTGGTTGAAGGACTATCCAACTGCATACCGAGTCATTTGCACTATGCCCGTTGATCACGCCTCTTGTGGTCTGATTGGTTGAAGGACTATCCAATTGCATACAGAGTCATTTGAATTATGCTTGTTGATCACGCCTCTTGTGGTCTGATCGGTTGAAGGACTATCCAACTGCGTACAGAGTCATTTGCACTATGCCCGTTGATCACGCCTCTTGTGGTCTGATTGGTTGAAGGACTATCCAATTGCATACAGAGTCATTTGAACTATGCCCGTTGATCACGCCTCTTGTGCAGTAGAAAATACAGAGCAGACTCCCCAGACCAATGTACAATCTTAAAAGACTGAGCTTGGTCTGGTGATAGCCAGACAAAAGGATAGTATGACCTTTGTATTATATCACTCTTTAAATGCAAGATATATAAAGTGTACCTGAAGTATACTTGCAATAGTTCAATTTCACTAGGGGACATTGAACACTTGAAGGCAAATAAAAATGAATCAAATCTTTTATATTTAACACATATTTTCTCTTAAACTTTTCTCATATATTTAGGGGCCTATGATTTCCATGATGCAGTAAATGCAGACAAACGGAATTGTGGAATCCAAGCAGAAAAGGCCACTTACACACTGTAAAGTCAACTAAAACGGGTTTTGTTGATCCTGGAACAACATTCTTGTCTGAAAATGTTGTCCTGTCCCTACCCCTAAACCTAACCCTACCCATAACTTATCCCTAAAATCAGAGTAAAATGTGAACAACACTGATGTAGATGCACCTATCCCTGGTTTTAAGCGTCCCTCAAATCTGATCTAAACAATCTACTAAATACAGACAACTTAATTATAAAGAAAAACAACAAATTACAAAAATATATAATCACAATCTATGACAAAAATACTACTATAAACTAGATGGTGATAAACTAGATTAGTGGATAATTCAGGAGCACAAGTTACTCTAGAAAAATTTAGTACATTTCATTTTTATAAAAAAAAAAAAAAAACATTATTGGGGAACAAATAAAAGTGAATAAATGTAGCACTAAATCTGGTAAAATGTTACGCATTGTAAAATACATTCATGAAAAACAAGTAAATATATTTATAGAAATATGGGCTATATACTAAGAAATTAAAATTCATTTATTTTAAATGTATAACGCAGCTTTAATGAGGCAGCAACATATTATAGATAGGGCAGAACAAGAAAGGCTATTAATAATCTTTCATTGCGCAAAAGTATTATAATAATAATAATAATAATAATATAATTATAATTGTATTATAATATGAAAGGCTGCAATACAGAGCGGCACAAAGCGCGTATGCACATCCTGTGTGCAGGATGATGCGCTTGAAGCAACACGGAGTCACAGCGCAACACTCATTGAAAACACAAAGGGAAGAGATATCGATGCGTAGTTTATCTATCTATGCAATATTTTATTGAGCCTTTTTTTTAACAGTTTACAATTTCAGTTACCGCATGAGAAGAACAATGCAATCTCTAGTCCAGTGTTGTGATCTAACAGACACCCGGTAAAAAATAACACGATTTACAGCAATAAACTCCAGCCAGATAGTCATTTTATGCGATACCATAGAGTGTTATCTACAGAGCATAATAGCAGGAACATTGAATCATCTTGGAGTTTCATCAGGTTTTCACTCCTGTAAAAGTGAACAGATAACGTCTCGGTTACGTATATGTAACCCTCGTTCCCTGAAGGAGGGAACGGAGACGCCACGTCGGAGTACCGACGAATAGGAATCTCGCTCGCGAGAGCCAATCTACTTCGAGTGTAACTAAAACGAGCCAATGCACATTGGCATGCAATGATTGCACCAGGTGCTCATGCCACGCTGTGCGGGTATAAATGAGACACAGGTGATTGCATCAAATTAGCCTTTGCTGAGGAGCCGAGTAGGTAGGCAGGCACCCCAGCAGGGTACAGAGGACATGGCGGCGGGGCGTGGCGTCTCCGTTCCCTCCTTCAGGGAGCGAGGGTTACATACGTAACCGAGGCGTTCCCATTCAGTCGGTCACTCTCGGACGCCACGTCGGAGTACCGACGAATAGGAATCCCTACCAAAGTGCCATGGCCTCTGCCCCCTTCCAGTGCCCAGTGTGAGCCGCCTGAGCTCTCTTACCTGATGAGACGGGGCTCACACCAGGAAGTCCATCACTGCTGTTCCGCATGACCCTGTTCAGTGATTATTGGATGACACTGGGAAAGCGTGCCCTAGAAAAGGGACCGCTGCGGAGCCTACATCGTACCCTGGAGGAGTTATGTGGAGTACAATGCTGAGCCGTAGCCCGCAAGGGAGGAGGGGGCTCAGTCCCAGTGACGGGAAAGCTCTCCCAAGGGAAAGACACGGGCTTCCCATAGGAGCGACCGTGGAAGAAAATATGGGATCCCCGTAGGGTCACTCATATAACCCCAGCCCATTACCGGTTCTCAAGGATTCAGCGGCAAGGGGCCTGATGCCCGACGTTCCGCGACGTCCGGCACCGAGGGTGATGGAGGACTCACAGAGTTTGCTTCTGGAGAATAAGAGCGCCGGAGCGCAGCAAGCCGACAAGAGCCGGGGCCTCTCAGTGCTTCTACCCGTTTGAGGTGAGAACACAGGAGGAGACCGGCTCTACACGTAGGCTATAAAATCTAGCGAACGTGTTGGGTGTCGCCCAGCCCACAGCTCTACAGATGTCTGACAGCGAGGCGCCACGTGCCAGCGCCCAGGAGGATGCAACACTTCTAGTAGAGTGTGCTCGCACCCTGAGCGGACAGGGCACACCTTGTGCTTGGTAAGCCAAGGTGATGGCATCCACTATCCAGTGGGCCATCCTCTGCTTGGAGACAGCCTTCCCCTTCTGCTGGCATCCGTGACAGACAAAGAGCTGATCTGAGGTTCTGAAACTTTGAGTTCTATCCACGTAGATCCGCAGAGCGCGGACGGGACAGAGCAAAGCTAGGGCTGGGTCTGCCTCCTCCGGGGGCAGCGCTTGCAGTTTCACCACCTGGTCCCTGAAGGGAGTGGTAGGAACCTTGGGCACATAGCCAGGCCGGGGCCTTAGTACCACGTGGGTATTACCCGGCCCGAACTCTAGGCACGATTCGTCGACCGAAAATGCCTGCAGGTCCCCTACCCTCTTGATGGAGGCCAATGCAGCCAACAGCAAAGTCTTCATAGACAGAATCTTTAGCTCTGCTGACTGCAAAGGCTCGAATGGGGCATTCTGGAGTGCTCGGAGCACCAGAGCAAGATCCCAAGAGGGTATGGAGGGGGGTCGAGGAGGATTTAACCTTCTCGCCCCCCTAAGGAACCTGACGACCAGGTCGTGCTTCCCAACCGACTTACCTTCTCACGTGGTCGTGATAGGCGGATATAGCAGCAACATAGACCTTGAGGGTGGAGGGTGACAGCCTACGCTCCAACCCTTGTTGCAGGAAGGAAAGCACAGACGCGATCGAACATCTTCGGGGTCCTCTCGGCGAGAAGAACACCACTCGGCGAACAGGTTCCACTTCGAGGCGTAAGCCTGTCTTGTAGACGGTGCATGTGCGAAGTGATGGTGTTAACTACCTCTTGGGGTAAGTCACCTAGAACCTCCGCGTCCCGCCCGGGGCCAGGCATGAAGCTTCCACAGGTCTGGGACGCGGGTGCCACAGGGTGCCCGTCTCTGAGTCAGAAGGTCCTTCCTCAGAGGAATCGGCCAAGGAGGGGCTGTCGCGAGGAGCATAAGTTCTGGGAACCAGGTCCGGTTGGGCCAGTACGCCGACACCAACAGGAGCTGCTCCTCGTCCTCCCTGACCTTGCACAGTGTCTGTGCAAGTAGGCTCACTGGGGGAAACGCATATTTGCGCAGCCCCTGGGGCCAGCTGTGCGCAAGGGCATCCGTGCCGAGTGTACCCTCGGTCAGCGAATAGAACCACTGGCAGTGGGACGTTTCTGGGGAAGCAAACAGGTCGACCTGTGCCACCCCGAACTGTCTCCCGATCAGCTGAACCACCTGGGAGTGGAGTCGCCACTCCCCTGGGAGCGCAGCTCGTGAGAGCTCGTTACTGCCGCCGCGGCTGCCATATGCCCCAGGAGCCTCTGAAACTGTTTCAGTGGAACCGCCATCCTGCCTTGAAACGTGTTCAGGCAGTTCAGCATCGACTGGACACGCTCCTCTGTGAGGCGCGCTGTCCGCTCGACCGAATCCAACTCCATACCGAGAAAAGAGATCCTCTGCACGGGGGTGAGTTTGCTCTTTTCCCAGTTGACCCGAAGACCCAACTGGCTGAGGTGTCTGAGCACCCGGTCCCTGTGTTCGCACAACTGATCCCTGGACTGTGCTAGGATGAGCCAGTCGTCGAGATAGTTGAGGATGCGAACGCCCCGTTCTCTCATGGGCACGAGGGCCCCCTCCGTGACTTTCGTGAAGACACGGGGGGACAGGGCCAGCCCGAAGGGCAGGACTTTGTACTGATATGCTCGACCCTCGAACGCAAAGCGCAGAAATGGCCTGTGTCGAGGAAGGATCGAGACATGAAAGCACGCTGCGTCCTTCAGGTCGATCGCTGCAAACCAATCTTGGGGACGGATGCATTCGAAAATGCGTTTCTCGCGTGAGCATCTTGAACGGTAGCTTGTGGAGGCTCCGATTCAGGACTCGCAGGTCCAAGATTGGCCGTAACCCACCGGTTTTCTTGGGTACAATGAAGCACGGGCTGTAGAAGCCGGTCTTCATATTGGCTGGAGGACCGGCTCTATCGCGTCCTTCGCCAGCAGGACAGCGATCTCCGCAACGCAGGACATGGGCATCTGCAGCATTCACCGAAGTGAAGCGGATGCCCCTGATCCTGGGGAGCGCCAGGTGAACTGAATCGCGTAGCCGAGCCTGATGGTCCGAATGAGCCAGCGAGACGGACCGAGGAGCACTAGCCAGGCTCCCAGGGACCGTACAGGCAGGACCATAGGGACCACCGGCGTACCCACCGTGGGGCAGCGAGGTGGAATGCAGGTACCGGACTGGGGCGGCTGTCTCGTGGAGGCGGCCCGCAGCAAGGTGAGAGTGTGCCGTGCAACACTTACCTGATTCCCCAGGTGGGCAGCAGGAACATGAGGGGGTTGTCCACTGCTGCCCGCTGGCGAAGAGGGAGGATGAGTGTGGTCCGGCGTTTGACCGGCCACAACTCTCCGAGCCCCCTGCAGACCCGGAGATGGAAGGAACTGCTCTTGTGTTGAGAATTTGGGTACTGCTGGGGCTGAGCCCAGCGGCGGAACAGAAACAAAATGGAACACAAGATTCTCCTCCCGGCCCTCCACCGGGGGATGGAGCGGTGTGGTCACCATCTCCAGAAGAGCAGTCCTCCTCACCTCCGGGTCGCCCGTCTCGTGGCAGCTTGCCTTTAGCCTTGCCACCCCTCTTGGCAGGCGTCTGGACGGGTAGGGCGGCCTGCTTGCGCCCGGCTCCACAACGCCGCTTGGGTGGAGGCTGCTGCTGCTTCCTGGACCACCATAGTGGACATCACACGACCCACGGCCCACGCCGTAACCTTCGTCGCACGAAGCGCGAGGTCCGTTGCGGTTCTCAGTTCCTGGAGAACTGCGGGATCGTGACCACCCTCGTGCAAGGTCTTCAGAGCCGGGGCTTGATGGACCTGCAACAACGCCGTAGCGTGTAAAGCGGAGCCTGCCTCTCCACAAGCCAGGTAGGCCTTCCCGATCAGATCGGATGAGTACCTACAGGCCCCGGAGGGAAGACACGGGTTCCCCCTGGAAGTGGAGTTAGGGCACATTTGCATAGCAACGGCCCGTTCCACGGGGGGAACCTGCGTGTATCCCTTTGCAGGTCCGCCATCGAGGGTGGTGAGGGAGGAGGATCCACTAGGCGGTTTCGGGCAGTAAAAGGTGCCGTCCACGACCTCGTGAGCTCCTCGTGCACCTCCGGGAAAAAAGGCACCGGGGTGGGGCGCTGAGAACCAGCACGGGCCACCCCGAGAAACCAATCATCCAGCCTTGAGGGTTCGGGACACGGTGGAGGGTTCCACACGAGCCCGACTCTCTCGGCGGCCCGGGCAAGCATAGCCATCATCTCCGGATCAGTATCGGGCACAGCGGGTCTACCCGGAGGAGCCCACTGCGCCGACACATTCTCTCCAGAGAGTTCTGACCCTCCCTCCGATGCAGCGATGGACATCTGGTCCTCAAGGGGAGCCCCAAAGGATACGGATGGTGCACATCTTGTGGACGGCCCACCGCGTTCCAATGGCAGCTCTACTGGCTGCGGAGTGCGAGAGGGATGAGGGTTCCCCGGGGGTTGGTTCCCTTGGGGAAACGTGCTCACCATAACCCTCAAATCAGCCGGGCTACTGCCTGAAGTAACTCTCTGAGGAGATCGCGGCAGAGGCACAGAGGCTCCGCCCCTTGCGAGACGGAGCCGCGATCGCAACTCCGAGATGGTCATGTTCCCGCAGTGAGAACATGATTCATCCACCAGCGCTGCCTCAGCGTGCTGAACGCCCAAACACGAGATACAGAGCTGATGACCATCCCTCGGTGACAGGAAACCACCGCATCCAGAAACACACAGATAGAATGTCATCTTGAAAAAGACGCAAGCTCTATCTGTGTAAGCTCTTTCAGAAGGACGCTCTCCTTGGTGCTGAAGCACGCAGGGGGAGGGGGCGCGGCGACACCGTCAGGGAATAGTGCAGCCTGACGTGCGCGCTCTCTCACACGAAGGCGCTCTCTTACCAGCCGTGGGAATGGCTTTTTAGCGCTCTCCACCTAGCGCACCGAACCGGCTGTGAGAACAGCCTTTGTGATTGTTCTGTTCAAACAACAAAGAGAGATGATTGGAAAACCACACGACCCGCTGCTGTGCCGTCACACCAACACCGAATGAAGAGATCGCTTCCGAAAGGCGGCTTCCGTCTTCAGTCAGGACTGCGAAGTAAGGAGTGATATCTGTAGTAACCATCTACCACTCGGCTCCGAAGCAAAATGCTAATTTGATGCAATCACCTGTGTCTCATTTATACCCGCACAGCGTGGCATGAGCACCTGGTGCAATCATTGCATGCCAATGTGCATTGGCTCGTTTTAGTTACACTCAAAGTAGATTGGCTCTCGCGAGCGAGATTCCTATTCGTCGGTACTCCGACGTGGCGTCGAGAGTGACCGACTGAATGGGAACTGAATTTAGCTACAATGTGTACATGGCCTAAATGCAATTTACTGTATACAGTGAAATGTCATGGAATTTTGCAAATTACAATCAAATGCAAGACTGCAATTAATCAAATTCAAATCGCAATAAGAACTAGCACCAGTTATTATTAAATCATAAAAAGGACAGCTATTTAAATATCTGTTTGTTCTTCATGTCTCTGAGTAAATAAGCGCCGTAGATCATCTACTACACATACTCAAGCGCGTGTGACTAGTGATGGGTGATTTCAAAACACTGCTTCGTGAAGCTTGAATCAGTGGTTCCGGAGTGGGTATCAAACTGCCAGAGTCATGTGATTTCAGTAAACGAGGCTTCGTTACATCATAACTGTTTCAAAATGTTTCGAAATTTCATTGGTTTGCCGCTGGGGGACGATGATCTCTGTGAAACTGTGATTCATACAGATTCACTGAGATCACAGACAGCAGACAAACGACAACCCACCTGTCACTCAAAGTTGCAAAATTAGCCATAGAGACCAAAACCACTGTTTATACCAGGCTGTAAACATGTATTTTTCTGCTGTAAAGTTGGTTTTAACACGGAGCTCAGTGAGATTCTGCTCCCTTTTGGAGCCTGTCTCTAGCGGCCAGTCGATGAATTGCAGTTTAAGTCACTTCCGTATTGGCTTCAAGGGCTGTGTCTGAAACCTGGAAAGTATTGCCTTCGGAGGACACATTTCAAGGTAGGAAGGCATCAAGGCACGTCCGAATCTAATGTTATCTTCCCTTCCTGCCACCTGAGAGACCTTCATCTGATACATTTTTGAAGGCAGCATAAATGTATCCTTCACTGCCTTTGATATCCCACAATTCTGTGCGTTCCAAAAAAGATGGCGTCCGAAAGTTGCGTCTGCTGGTCAGTTTGTGTGTAAATGTACGTTTTTTTACTAACATTTTTCCCTTCTGATGCCATTTCTAGTGAGAAATTACTAATGTAGTAATTAAATATTTGTTTAGTTCTCACCAAAGCTCTCTCTATTTTGCTGTAGATCATTAAACTGTTACACTGTCTAAGAAGTTACGTGAGGTTCCTTCATGCACAAACACTGCCTTACAAGTCATTGTCTGATAAGGCAGCGAGGCAAGGAGTCAGCATGCCTAGGTTTTTGGATGCAGCCAAGAGAACCTGGGGGAGGTTGCCGCTTGAACATGACACATGAGACTTGGGAAGCACATGACATGATCACATCAGGGTAAGGAATCATGTGACACAACCAGGAAACAAAAGAACCATGACTACAAAACAAAAGAACCCAAAACAGACATGACTATATAACACTTCACATGAACTTAATCTTAGAGTAAACTTAAAGAGCATTTCACTATTTCATCTGGAAAAAAAAGACTATGGACACTCAAAGAAATTTAAAGATCTTCTTGCCAGTCCACCAAAATAAAAGTCTAGTTAACTTGAAGAAATTATTATAGAAATATATTACTATCATAAAATTTACTTTTAATAATTATAATTTTATATTATTATTATTTTAAGTAATTTCATAATGAAGAGATTTTTACATCTAAGTGTTAATTTATACAATAAAGCTCTGTTGTGACGCACTTTATTTGACAAAAATGTTAATTGTTATAGTTTCATTTCATGACATTTTAAAAGATCGATTAAATTGTGAAGTTTTATGAATTCAATTGATTAAACACCTGTTTAAATAAATAAATAACAGAAAATTTTGATTTTGAAAAAAAAACGGATTTCGGATTTCATAGGGCCCTATATATTCAATTTAATTTGTTTTGAGTTTCGGTTTTACTTCAATGATGGCCAGTCCTCTCAGCACTCATTAATTTTCATTTTAACCATGCTGAAAAAGCTATTGACCTTGTCAAGGTGTTTTCTGTTCAAATGCTTATCTGAGGGAAATGTTTCAGCTCTAACCTTTAGTCCATGGGGTAAAACATCAGTCTTAGGAGACATTCATAGTCAGCTTTGCTCTGTGCACAATGGAGCTCAACTGCACCTCCCACAGCTCCATGCTTAATGTAGGAAGCTATTTGAATTGAAAAATAGGCCTCCCATGATGATCTGTAAAACCAAACCAGCGTTTCGCAGTGGGTTATAAAAACATCATCACGTTGCAAAAAATGGCATTAGGAGAATAGATCATGGCAATAATCATATTAGTCGTTTACCCTGTGAGGCGCAGTGTGGAGAGATATTTCACATCAAGTGTCGAACAGCAGGAAACGCATTAACAAACTGTCAATTTTGACGGAAGTAAAGTCACATGAGATCATTTTTACTGCACGACTCCATAAGGAATTTCTAGTTATTGAGGCTGATCGCTGTATGGAGTCATTTAAAGAAAAGAAACATGAATGACTGTGATGCTGTTGTAACAAATTATGTTTCCATTTGCTTAACATAATGCAATATACTGTACATTAATAGGCTGTTAAAAGTTCAACTGAATTCTTGAATATTCCACAAAATTGCTGATTATATGGTTAATCATTTATCAGTTGTTTACAGTTATGAAATATAGATTGAAATACTCATATTTTTATCATTGTTTTATTAAAAATTATACCAATCGTTATTTTTTCTATCTCCCAGAAATAGTCTATAAGTTGAAATAATGCTCTCTTCCTGGGTTTGTAACCAGAGCCTCCACTTAGATCAAAATGTCTTTCACGATAAATGAGATTCCATTTCCATCATTTAATCCCAGAGACACTTCACATTCAAAAGCCTTTCATCAATGCAATCAAGCATTGGTTTCTTTGCTTAGAACAGGCAGAATAGACAGCTATTCTCACTATCATTTGGAGTGATCACATTTCCTTTGGGCCCCTCAAGCCCCAGGCAGAGTGATGCTGGGAAAGATTGTACTTGAAGAAGCTTCTAGGCTACTTAAAAGCCTAAGTCACCAACAATTATGTGCTTTTATACCAATCAATCAATGTGCTCGGCCAGGGATAGAATGTAGCTACCTACAGATGAGAATTTGACAGTAGATAGCCTCACTTTTTGGAGAGATGACCAAACAAAAAAAAAGTTTTACCTAGAGTCAAGATTTTCACTGGAGGTCTGTGGACAGATACATAGAACATACTAGATATTTTTAAAAAAAGAAAAAAAAAAAAGTATTTATTTCTATTTTCAAGCCAACCCAGGCTCATTGGAAAAATGTGCCTGTGGCAACATTTTTACAAAATGATATTACATTGATTCTTGCAAGATTTGCTACACTTTCAAAGTGAAATGTCCAGTGAGTGACGCTAAAAGCACATTCAGTTTCATTCGTAACAGCAGTGTTTTATTACATTGGTTGTTGTAAGTATCATGGCAGTTCAGAAATGAAATGTCTGGTGAGTGCCATTAAAAGGTTAATGTCCTATCGCATTCTAAACCCACTAAACCCGTCACTAAACCTAACTGATATAGTGTTAACAACAGCAAACATGAGATAAAAATTCATTTTCTGGGACTGGGACAAGCAAGTGCAATGTTGTACAAGTTATGAGCAAGTTTACTATATTAGAAAAGCCAAACATATGGAGGTGGTTATGTGATGTAAATATCAAAAATGTATTAGTTCACAAATCATGCACTATGGTAAAGATTTTTTGAGGTCTAGGGATGTGCGCGATGAGATGACTAGTTTCATTAAAGGAAATTTTGCAACCGACTAGTCACCGTAAAAAATTATTTGTTCAGTTTACTTAATTCAATTGTGAAAACTCGTTGCCTTTATTCAATTAAGTAAACATAACTTAATTGCATCAAGTTAAATCTTAAACTTAAACCGTTTAAGTTTTGTCAGCTTAATTCTATCTGTGATCTGAAGAAGTGTACTCATAGAGTGCATTGCGGCATTACTATTTTTGGCTTTATTTTACCATTTGTCTTTTGTCAGTATAACCCCAATAACGACAGCAAATAAAATTGTAATGATCTTATTAATAAAAATAAATAAATAAATAAAAAATGTTACCATTGTTGTGTTTTGCATGCTGAATGTTGAAGTCTGTTTGTGACTCAAGCATGGTCAATTGCAAGATATTGTCACAAATGGGATTATATTAACCCAATTCAAAGTTTCTGCCATAAGTGTTTGTAAATGTTTTTTTAAAAGGTCATTATTTGACATGAAATATAGTATCTATATAGTAAATATAGTGTGTGTCTATGTATGTATGTATGTATGTGTGTGTATATATATATATGTATATATATAAAATATACCTTTTATTATTATTTTTTTATTTATTTATTTTACTTTGGCAAAATGGTACTCAAACCAGTCAAGTAATGTTTACTTGGGTTTTCTAAGTAACTAACGCATAGCATGCAAACGGTACAGATTACTAAATATTTTTAAGTAAATTCAACAAATTATTGGACATTAAGTAAGTCAAATAAAAAGTCTTTAGTAAGAACAACTGTTGGATTTTACAGCACCTGAACTCGACTCTCCTGTATGAAAAATATCTTGTGGCAAAATCGATGTGTACTGACTATACATTATTTAAGTGTATTCTCTTCGTTAGGATGTTGATATAGCAACTGTTCAAGTAGGTTTCATTCATATAATCTAACATTTCATACCGTATTGTCCCTCATAACCAGTATAACAAGCCTATAAGCAAGCTTAATTATATATCATTATATGTCATGTCATACTAGTTATATGCTAGTATGACATGACATAGAAGAAAACTGAAAAGTTTTTTTGTAGGCTTTGAGAAAACTCCCTCAACTTGCTTTTCAAAATAATATATTAATTTTAAATAGTGCTGTCAAAATTATGAAAATTATGAGTGTTTTTTTTTGTGTTTTTTTCAGTGTAATACGTAAAAAAAAATGTACGCAATTAATGCAGCATCGGTTTACATTATATGATCACGATCTTATTCATGCAAATGCTTTTAAACCATTCAAGCACGAAAAGACGAGAGAACGGCATTCAACGTCTGTGAATGTCCTGACACACACACGCCGCACAGAAAGACACGGGCCAGTATCGAGTTCTCTTTCGCGCTTGAACAAATAACACACAGAATTATGATAAAATGCCCATTTTGTTGAGTATTCTCATAAGAACAGTCTTAAGTGAGTTAAATAACGTCTTAAATGAACTTAAAGAGTTGTGAGAAAATGAGATGCGCGTGACAGTTGTCATTAAAGTTTATAAAAGAACAAAGGTAACAGAGAAAACTGTAGCTTTAATAAGAACTAATCCTGATTGTTTTAAGTTCACTTAATTTTTTTATTTTTTTATTTTTTTAGGGATGGGACGATACCACTTATTTTGTTTTCGATACCGATACTTCTAAACTGAACTTTTAAATGATTAAGTTTATTAAATTATTAAAATTACTAAGAGTATAATGGGTAAAGATACCCACTTAACATTATATTTGAAAGGCATTTTAACATTCAGTCCGCCTTAATGGAAACTTATTTTTGTTTACACATGTGGTAACCATCGATATACTAGTTGAACTAGTAAAAATAAGCCATGGTTCATTTTCACAAGGGAATGCCAGTGACAGGATGTTGCACCAATGCAACCTTTTTATTCTGATAGTGTATGATTTATATTAACATTAGTTACAGAATAGAACATGATCAATATCAACTTTTAAAATTCAATTTAAAGAGTGTAATTGCACTACGTAGGCTACAATTTCTATTTGTTTATTGTGAAATAACTCAAACATATTATGTTTTACTTTTCAATGCTCACATCAGTATCGATATCGATACTTCATATATCGATACGCCCATCCCTAATTTGTAAATCTGTAATTAAACTGGATTACTTGTTTTGTGTTTTGTTTGATATTCATTTTAGAATAATTTAACTTAATAGTTTAGGACAAAATTAAGAATATTAACCTGATTCAACTAAATGGCATTGAATTAATCTTATGTAAAAAATTTAAATTCACTGAAATAAACAATATTAATTAAATTCAACATAACCCAGTTAAGTGGAACCTATTGACATAAAAATGTAAGTAAATCCAACGTATAATTTTTTTAGTAATTACATAAAAAAATGTGAGATTAATTAGTTTTTATTTTAATTTTATCTCATTTTAAAAAGTAACATTAACATGACGGTAATTTAAATGTAAAGTAAAAATATAAAGCAAAACATTATGGGCCAGATTCACTAACAGCTTGTGCCAGCGCAAACCCTCTTTTGGGATTAAAAAGATACTGTCAGGATTTACACGCAGTGAACAATTAGCGCTGGAAGGCGTTGACAGTTATTTTTGCAGCTGACCTTATTGCATATGCATTTGTAGGAGTTTCCCTTTCAGATGCAAAATTTATGGGAGGGGAGTATTAAAATGAATCATGCAAGGTGATTTACTAAACTTTGCGCTCATCAATTTATTGGTATATGTGCCATTATTTACAGCCCAAATAAAGCTCTTAATCAGATGCTAATTTGCACTGCTCCTGGGTAGATTGTGTTGGACATTATGGAAATGATCTGGTTCCATCTGTGTTCTTTAATTTGATCACGCGCAGAACTTTCCACACCCATCAACAGTTTTTTTTTTGTTGTTGTTTTTTTAATTGCGCTCTCTAGCTAATTTGCCCTGTTTAGTAAATCTGACCCTAAATATGCAGCAGCAGTATCATGTAACTGACTACTAGCACACTTCCCTAGTCATAACATAATATTGTGTGAAGAATCACAGAAAAATAAGTCTTTATTAATGTATAATCTGCCCAATAATCATAATCTGCATGAAAAGGAATAAAAGTTGTTGGTATTTTACTGCCACTAGTGTTTAATTTCAGATGGAAACTGCAGTGAATTGTGTCTGTAATACATTTGATCCTATGTTGTTTTAAACATTACAGATTGTGATAATGTAAGTTAATAAAATAAAAATTTGGTGCTGTAAAGCTTGGATGCAGCTGCTCGGCCATGGAAACCCATTCCATGAAGCTCTCTACGCACTGTTCTTGAGATAATCTGAAGGCCACACAAAGTTTGGAGGTCTGTAGCTATTGACTCTGCAGAAAGTTGGCAACTTTTGCTCACTGTGCGCCTCAGCATGCGCTGACCCCGCTCTGTGATTTTAACTGGCCTACCACTGTGGCTCAGTTGCTGTTGCTCCCAATTGCATCCAATTTGTTATAATACCACTAACAGTGGTTATTTTATACATATATGATTGATTTTATACACCTGTGGCCATGGCAGTGATTGGAACATCTGAATTCAATGATTTGGAGGAGTGCCCCAATACTTTTGGCAATATAGTGTATATGCATATTATTATTATTATACAGTATATAGTGAAAAAGGACAATGTTTCGTTTGACTATAGAAACACTCATCTTTTTTAAAAAACACCTTTCACTAAGACTTTGGACAAAATATTTAGTAGTTTCACCTGTTATTGTTACATGTCTAGTCTGGTTCAGTTGTGTTTTTGGTTGTCACCTGTTCCTTTGTTCAGTTTTCCCGCCGCTCCTGTGTTCCCATGGTCACCCTCATCAGTTCATTTGTCCCAGCTGTGTCTTGTTAATTACCTCAGTTACCCTGTGTATTTAAGCCCTCAGTTTCCCTCAGTGTTTGTCCGTTGATGTTCCCTTGTACTGGTGTGTTTGAGTGGTCCTGAGGTTCTTGGTTATTAAAGTTCCTGTTCCAAGTTCTCCTTCGCCTTTGTGAGGTTCATCTACACTAGTGTTTGTAACAGTTATAGAATATGCTTGCTTTTTCTTTTGTCTCATGTTAAGTCAATAAGTTTCCTTCGGGTTTCTTAGGAGGCCACGAGTATGACTCTGAAGTCTCTTCATGTCGTAATTCTACTGATCGCCTGCTTTCACTTTATATTGCAGTACTTGTGTAACCGATGCTGAAGATGCCACTCCAGGATTTAGTGAGTCTATTGAATCACGTGATGTAATGGCCAGTGAAAGGCAGCCATGAGTCATTGTGACAGGACACTGTTTCCCCAATACGGTTAACATGCTCTACACTCAGTGTTAAGAAGAGATGGAGGATTATATGTGCTTGACAATGTCTTATTAATATCAGCTTTTTTAAGACATGCATCATATATATGGTTCATTGTTTCATGTGCATACTTTTTTTTTTTACTTATCAATTATAAAAGGAATATGACAGCTTTGCAATGTCACTATCAACTGACTGAGTACTTAACTACTATATATAGCAGTGTTATTCAATTTTTCCATGTTTAAATGTTCTGCACATTTTTTAACCATGACAGCACGAATGATGCTTTAAGGCAAAGAATGTGTTTTTCATTTGTAATTCTGTGGTTTGTACAGAATTGCATTTAGTTTATTTTAGGTTGGCAGTCATTCCATTAGTCATATTACATATATTTTAAATCAAACTTAAAATATTAATAATTACAATTATCATACAATTACACAAAGAAACAGCACATCTCTTTTCAAAAAGCTGCATGATATGAGATGTCTGTAAAAGTTATGCTCGGTTTAGATTTCATTCATTCCTGCTTTAGTTATCTATTTAGTTTTCTTTGTCCTTAGTTTCCCGCCACTGGTTTGTTACCATGGTTATTCATTAATTAGATCACACCTGTTTGTATTCTGTTCATTATCTTGTGTAGCCTACATAAGCTCTTCTGTTCCTTCAGTTCATCGTCTGGTGTTGTTTGTATGAAGGTCCTGTTTCATGGTTTTGAACCTTTGTGGTATACCTGAGTTTCTTTATTTAATAAACAATTATTTTGATTTTTGTCATCCTTCTTCATCTCCGGACCCATGATGTGACAATGTCTGTAGCATAAATGTGCAACTGTTTTGGGTGGAAGCATAATATTAATAATAATAGGGATGCTTGCCATAATAAGTATTTCTAGCAAATGCACCCGTTTATTTGCAATTGGTTCCCTCATTCTGAAAATCCTATGCATTCTTAACCTCATTTTAGTCCAGTTCCTGAGCCACAGAAGCAGGGCATTTTTCTATTGATCTGATCACAGAATGAAGGAGTCAATTTTTCCCCATCTGACCTGCATGATAACACAGCACATGTTTTGTTTGAGTGATGGACAACCCTGTATACATGGATGAATTATTTAGAGACTATAATGTACAAATAAGATACTATAAATAAGCAATGTGCATAATTTATGAACTGTGATCCTTGTTTTAGTATATGGTATTAAATAAGAACATGAAGAAGCAGAATCTGCAGTATTGGCTTTCATATTTTTCTGTACTGTTTTGTGAGTTTAAGTACGGAGGTCATGTCATTTATTATTGTCTATCAGATGGCACTTTAGCACCTTTAACTCCCTCTTAACACCTCGAATGTTTCTTCAGCTCTTGTTTTCACATCACTGCAGACACAAGGCCTCCAGCTGTATGACTTCCATTGAACAGCAGCACGAAATATTACAATGCTTATCACTCAAGGTCCAGGAGATCAAGATTTAAAGAGCCAGTAAACCGAATATAGTGGTGCATTCATCATTCCTGAAAGACTCTCCTTTGGGTCCAGGTTTTGTAGAACAGACTTTCCACAATAAGCCAGTGTTGTTTCAGTTTAATTATTAAAATAAATTATTCAATTAAATGATTAGTATACCCAGCATTCAGAAGAAAATTCAGAATACACTGTACTTTTATAGAATAAAAATATACTATATACTTATCATCAATGATATCACAATCATCATTGTGTGTGTGTGTGTATATATATATATAGAGAGAGAGAGAGAGAGAGAGAGAGAGAGAATATATATCCAGTCAAAACAAAAATTATTCAGACACCAGATATAATTTTTTACTAGTGGGTGCAGGACACTATAGTTCATTTGTGTAAGTGAGGATAGCAAAATAAAGTAAACTGTGACATATTATACCCAATAATTCTTCATACATTATACTACCAGTAAAACTGATACAAATTTAGAACCAAAATTATTCAGACACTTTGACCTGACCATCTTTTGCTTAAGTGTTTTTTCTTTAATTGCTAATGCGACCTTTTACAGCACAGACTGAACCAAATGAAGTATTGCTTGGTAATTGGTTGACCTAAATTGGTATTATCTAGCCTGACGTCATCATACTGTGATGTGATTATGGGGCGAATATGCCTCTGCACTAGACCTACAACCAATCAGAGCAACGGAGTAAGTGATGTATGTTGAGCAACACATAGTTGTCAACAGAACTCAACTGCACACACGCTGGAAGAAGTAGAAGAAGAAGATTAGTGTAAAAGATCTTTGCCGGTGTTGTGAAAAGAATTTAAGGATACATGGAGTACTTATCAACACGATCATCATTTCTGAGAGAAATAGTAAAGGTGAATGCATATACAAGCAAGTTCTCCGTTTAGTAAACAAATTCAACCCAAGATCCCTTTGGTGACATGGATTACGTTACTGTTGATCATCTGTCCATCATCGTATAAAGCCAGCCCTGACAATTTGATTGGGCCGAACAGCTCTGGTTCGAGCATAGTTGCTCCACAACGAATCAAAACCAGACCGAACTTCCCGAACCTCAAATGTTGTGGGCGGGGATAAGTTCGGCTGGCATCCAGGCTAGGTATTATCTAAATGTGTACTTAAATTTAACAGCTGATAGCTTGTTGGTTGATTGTAATCCATTTTTTACCTTTCTATCAAAGTTATCTGACATTATCAAGATTAATTTGTTCTGACGGTTTAACTCTGAGTTCTTGTCATATTTTATTACCATTTTCTAAACTATAGTGAATAAACTGTGGTACTGTAAGAAAATGTTGAAGGTGTCTGAATACATTTTGGTTTGACTGTATACCTGTGTACACACACACACACATTATATATTTACAAACTTTTTGATCACGATTTAATGATTAATCAATTTGAAAGCACTACTCTATATTACTTTTTTTTTTTTTCAGTGCAGTGTTGTGAAATAAAGCTGAAAAAAAAAACATTTAAAATTAAAAATGTTGCTTGGCAAGTTGAATCACTAAAATTGCTTTAACTAAAATAAAAATGAATCAACCTAAATAGAAATGTTATGATGTTATGTCAGCCATACCAAAGTCAATCATTTATCTACCAAACATATTTCTGGCCCGAGTCCTCAATCAGGAACTTTCTATACATTCTCTTTCACTCCTTCTGATATTACTTCAGCCATACAGAAGCCAATAAGTGACCTACTGAACATATTTCTGGCCAAGGATTGTCAAAAGCTAACACATTATATATTCTCGTAGACTCTTTCTGATTTTAAATTAGCCAGACTTTAGTCCATATTTCACCTACTGAACATATTCTGGCCAAAGAGTCCTCGACCATGAACATTATATACATTTTCAATGCCTCCTCCTTATGTTATGTCATATGTGAAATACTGAACATATGTCTGGCCAAAGAATCCTCAATCTTAAACTTTCTACACATACTGATTGACTCTTTCTGATATTACAACAGCCATGCAATTGTTCGTAACTGACCTACTGAACATATTTCTGGCCCAAGAGTCTAAAATATATTAATAATTTATTAACAATTGACAAATTTAAAATGAAACTTAATAAGTTACCTAATTAAGGTTTTAAATGTATATTAACTAAATGAACCATTATATAAAATAATTATATAAATATATATATATATATATATATACACTCACCTAAAGGATTATTAGTAACACCTGTTCAATTTCTCATTAATGCAATCATCTAATCAACCAATCACATGGCAGTTGCTTCAATGCATTTAGGGGTGTGGTCCTGGTCAAGACAATCTCCTGAACTCCAAACTGAATGTCAGAATGGGAAAGAAAGGTGATTTAAGCAATTTTGAGTGTGGCATGGTTGTTGGTGCCAGACGGGCCGGTCTGAGTATTTCACAATCTGCTCAGTTACTGGGATTTTCACGCACAACCATTTCTAGGGTTTACAAAGAATGGTGTGAAAAGGGAAAAACATCCAGTATGCGGCAGTCTTGTGGGCGAAAATGCCTTGTTGATGCTAGAGGTCAGAGGAGAATGGGCTGACTGATTCAAGCTGATAGAAGAGCAACTTTGACTGAAATAACCACTCGTTACAACTGAGGTATGCAGCAAAGCATTTGTGAAGCCACAACACGCACAACCTTGAGGCGGATGGGCTACAACAGCAGAAGACCCCACCGGGTACCACTCATCTCCACTACAAATAGGAAAAAGAGGCTACAATTTGCACAAGCTCACCAGAATTGGACAGTTGAAGACTGGAAAAATGTTGCCTGGTCTGATGAGTCTCGATTTCTGTTGAGACATTCAGATGGTAGAGTCAGAATTCGGCATAAACAGAATGAGAACATGGATCCATCATGCTTTGTTACCACTGTGCAGGCTGGTGGTGGTGGTGTAATGGTGCGGGGGATGTTTTCTTGGCACACTTTAGGCCCCTTAGTGCCAATTGGGCATCGTTTAAATGCCACGGCCTACCTGAGCATTGTTTCTGACCATGTCCATCCCTTTATGACCACCATGTACCCATTCTCTGATGGCTACTTCCAGCAGGATAATGCACCATGTCACAAAGCTCAAATCACTTCAAAATGGTTTCTTGAACATGACAATGAGTTCACTGTACTAAAATGGCCCCCACAGTCACCAGATCTCAACCCAATAGAGCATCTTTGGGATGTGGTGGAACGGGAGCTTCGTACCCTGGATGTGCATCCCACAAATCTCCATCAACTGCAAGATGCTATCCTATCAATATGGGCCAACATTTCTAAAGAATGCTTTCAGCACCTTGTTGAATCAATGCCACGTAGAATTAAGGCAGTTCTGAAGGCGAAAGGGGTTCAAAGACAGTATTAGTATGGTGTTCCTAATAATCCTTTAGGTGAGTGTATATATATATATATATATATATATATATATATATATATATATATATATATATATATATATATATATATATATATATATATACACACACATACACTAAAAAATGCTGGGTTAAAAACAACCCAAGTTGGGTTGAAAATGGACTAACACAGCGGTTGGGTTGTTTTAGCCTCAGCAGTTGGGTTAAATGTTTGCTTTGAAAATGGACTAACCCAGCGACTGGGTTGTTTTAACCCAGTAAATGGATTGTTTTAATACAGCGGTTGGGATAAATGTTTGCTTAAAGCAACCCTATTGCTGGGTTAAAACAACCCCATTGCTGGGTTAGTCTCATTTTCAACCCTACTTGGGTTGTTTTTAACCCAGCATTTTTTAGAGTGCACAACCTTATTATAATTCACATTCACATAGTTCACATTTCTCCAGGAATCTGACACAGGTTTGTTTGGGATATCAGATGAAGAACGTAGTATTGACCTGTTATAGCTTTGACGTCATACACGTACTTCCCTGAATCTCTTTATCAAAAATAAATAAATAAATTCTAACATTATCTCATCCCCTTCAAAAAATGTTCAAACACATGTAATGTTGACTGATTCACCCTTGCCGGGTGATAAAACGAAACACGCCATCACTCGAAATCAATATTAATAAGCTTGATGCATAATTCAGGTATGCATTTCTGCCAGTCAGGTTAGCCTCATGATTAATTCATGGGTGGCTTTACATACATCCCCGGCCTCAACTTTATTGTCCATCAGCAGCAGTGTGTGCACTGCATTCATTCACTGGATTCAGCTTTATTTGTACAGATAACAACAGCACTCCGCTCTTTGCCCAACTTTTTGCACCATTAATCATCAAAATGTGTCAACATGTCCATCATGGACGCTTGTAAATAAATTAGGGTTGCGTCCTTCTGGAACACACTGTCAGTGCAGCCAGGGCTGGAAACACTCTCTTGTCCCTGCATATTTTGAGCGTGTCCTGCAGAAAAAAAAAAGGGCAGAACACAGGCCACATGAACAATCTGTGCAGTATGATTCATTGAGCGATCATAAACCGAGGGTTACCCACAGGAGTACAGTATGTTTGTATGTAATTAGGGAACAGAATATATTAATAAGATGAATAGAAAATGGAGGATATTAAAGGGTACATAAATGTGCAAATAAGGAGGTGTTTGGCTTGTAATAAGAGGCATATGGAGGGAGTTCAACTGGACCAATAAGAGATAATCAGGAAAATGAGAACATGGACACAGCCATTTAATCTTTCTAGCAAGTGGACTTTATGTATATGTTAATGAATGTCACCATATACTGTAGCTGTTGAACCCCAAGCTTTACCACAGGCCTTTCCAGATCAATAGCTGGCTCTTTGCTAAGTCCCAACCCCTTGTTGACTGTTGCTCGATCTGACAAGCTTTCTAACTGTAGCGTTTCTACTGTTGTCAAATGTGGAGCTAGTAGGGATTATACTGATGGAATTTCCTCAGGAACATAAGCTAATATGAAATCAAAACAGATCCTGTTTACTTTCTGAATGAAAGTTTCCATTCTTATTGTAAATTTTTTATCACTGCTTTATAAAATACCATCAACTCTAGGTACTAGTTGTAAATCGATAGTTGTATAGTAGTTTTATTTTTAATTTTTATATATAATAATAATATGAATTATCTATGAATCATTAATATGTAAATAATAATAAAATAAATAATAATTCATTATTGCCATTAATCAACAATTAATAATTAATTAACAATAACAGTAATAATATTGATTAATTGTTATTAATACAATAATAACAATGATGACAACAACAATAATAAAAATATGAATTGTATATATTGTATATATATATATATATATATATATATATATATATATATATATATATATATATATATATATATATATATTTTTTTTGTGTTATTATTAATAACAATAATTCAATAGTATTACTATTATTGTTATTTAAATATATTGTTGTTTCTATTACTATTATTATAATTATTATTATTATTTACTAAATATTACTAGATATACAACTCATTATTATTATTATTTTTGTTGTTGTCATCATCGTTATTATTGTATTGTTGATTAACTATTAATCGTTCATTAATTGGAATAATTCATTATTATTTATATTATTATATATATATATATACAACTTATATTAGACAACAACAATATTGTGTCAGACAATATGATGGCTATATACTTATATATGTATAATAATAATAATAATAATAATCAAATAATAATAATGTTATATCAATAACAATAATTCAATATTATATCTGTTATTTAATTATTAATTGTTGATTAATAGCAATGATTCATTATTATTTTTTATATTATTATTATTAATAATATATTTTATTAATTAAAATATATATAATTCATATTATTATTTGTATAATTATTCATAAATAAATTATTTACAACTATCCAAACACACAAGACTTACATAGAATTATATAAGACAACAACAACATCTTGTCAGGCATTATGATGGATATATGCTTTTGTATAATAATAATAATAATAATAATAGTAATTATTTAACAAGTTAATAATAATAGTAAGTTATTAAATTTATAATTTGTAATAATAAGTCATTACATTTGTAAGAAATCTATTTACAACTATCCAAACACGGACTCCCTGGACTTATGCTAGACTACAGCAATATCTTGATGCACTTAAAAGTTGCTACGGTATGATTGGTCAGTAACAATTTAAGGTGTGTGTTACATAAGGGTCAGTTCAAGTCATTTTTACACAAACAGATAAAACGTCTGAGCATCTGCGCTTCACAATCAATTTTTCACAGGAACTCATGCAAATATGTTTCATACATCTGATATATGACTGGTTTGCATGGCAGACATGGCAGTGGCATTACCGTGGCATGGCAGTGATGTGTAAAAAGAGTGTGGCAGAAGGTGGCTAGCATACGCACGCTAAGTGCTCCGTTACAGGGTTGAGCTACAGGCAAGGATATTGGTTTCATTCAGTAAGTTATCTCCTGAGGAAAGGGTTTCCCAAGTGTGCTTGAATTGCACAGTGTTATAAATAGGTAAAGTGCTTACTGTAGCCTGTGAGGTCTAGAAGTACCTGTGAAATTTGTGTTAATTTTCCTGAGAGGCTCAGCTGTGCCTGATGGTAGCTGTTACCCTTTTACTGATGGTATTTAGTGTCTGTCTTTAGGTTCATTTGACTTCTTCCATTAAACCTTAAAGCGTTTGACCACCTCTTGAGTATTCGGACTCTCTCTCACACTCACACACAACAGTATCACACTGCAGATGCCATGTATCAGTGCAGCTTTGCTTTGTGACAGCTCAATTTTGCTCACTGGTAAGCCCGAAAACCTGATGGCCAAAGCTGAGAACTCCGGGAGGGCTCCTCCATCGAACTCCTGAACTCAGTCATAACATCGCGTGACTTCGCGTCCAGGAAATGCTTGTCGATACACATTTGCTGCACTTTCTGTTTCTCGTTGTTGCATGTCCAGCATCTACAAGGGCCACAGACACTTACTGTCAAACCCAGTGAATTACACCCATGAAGGAACTGTCAGCAGTGTGAGTGGCTCTGTAACGCGGTAAAGCACGAGCAGTGCTGTGGCTGATGCCGTGCGATAATGCAACATACATCATCATGTCTGTGGATATTCCGCATGATGGATGAGGCTGCCAGTCGTTGTTGTGCTTCAGTTTTGGATCAAATGAAACTGTAGATCTTTTTTACATCAGAGAATTTTAACTGTTCCCTGCCGGTTTTCCATGTTATCATTGTTGTAAGGTAGGGGGCGCTGTTACGCATCTTCTGAATGAATCTCCAAATCAGAACACAGGTAAAGAAGCAGAAACGAGCGCTCTCATTTGTAAGTAGATACATATTAAAGGGGTGGTTGATTACAATTTCACTTTTTCTAACTTTAGTTAGTGTGTAATGTTGCTGTTTGAGCATAAACAACATCTGCAAAGTCACGACGCTCAAAGTTCAAAGCAAAGGGAGATATTGTCTTTTAAATAAATCGCTTTTTAAGGACCACAACAAGGTGGAAGGGACTACAACGAGCTTCTTCCCGGGTTAGTGACATCACTAACCCTAAAATTTACATAAACCCCGCCCCCAGGAACACGCAACAAAGGCCATGTTGAGAAGAGGAAGAGTTGTTGTAGTCGAGCACATTTGAGTCTACTCAAGCTGTCGCATCCGTTTTTTCACATTTATTGCAATACAGTACGTAACACCAGAGATGGAAACTCGAGTCTGCAACTTGGACTCGAGTTGCACTTAAGTTGCAAAAAAAAAAAGACTTGCAACTTGACTTGGACTCGCGAACAACTGACCTGAGACTTGACTCGAGACTTGACTTGGACTGGACATGGACTTGAAGACTGACACTTGTGGAAAAAATGCAAGTCTTTTGGCAAGGCATTCCTGATTATGTTCTCTATTTACTACCCCACATGACAGCACGAAATGCCACCTTTTACTATTCATTCATTCACAAATATGTGCTGCAGCAGCGACTATCACAAAACATTTCTAAACACACCAAGCCAGCGAGCACGTGACGCATCTGAAGGCACGTGAATTCATCACCCATTAGAAAACTGCTGTTATATAAATTAGCAAGAAATAGTAACAATATAATCAAGCCTTACCTTACAAAACTTTGTCATTTAATTTGAAAAGCAATCAATTGATCCGAAGGGAAGCTGCGGTGTTGCACAGCAGCTTGCTTGAGGTCCATTTTAAAGAAGTACATATTTCCATGTCCTTTCATACGCAAGACTACATTATCCAGCATTGCTTGAGATCTACAGCTAACTATGGCAACTCAAATAGCTCAAAACCCCTTGTGGTGGTTATAAATAGTATAATTTTGTACAAAGTTTGAAAGTAATGATTTAAGTAGCATTTTGTGTGCTTTATTATGAAATTTTAAAGTAAAAATTATGTTTTGATAGTTCAATACACTGTTAGTAATTATAACAACTAGCTGAAAAAAAATATTGCTAAAAATAGAACAAAGACTTGACTTGAGACGAGACTTGACTTGACTTGACTTGGACCTCATAGACTTGAAACTTGACTTGACTTGGACCTCATAGACTTGAGACTTGACTTGACTTGGACCTCATAGACTTGAAACTTGACTTGGACCTCATAGACTTGAGACTTGACTTGGACCTCATAGATTTGAGACTTGACTTGACTTGGACCTCACAGACTTGAGACTTGACTTGACTTGGACCTCATAGACTTGAAACTTGACTTGGACCTCATAGACTTGAGACTTGACTTGACTTGGACCTCATAGACTTGAAACTTGACTTGGACCTCATAGACTTGAGACTTGACTTGACTTGGACCTCATAGACTTGAAACTTGACTTGGACCTCATAGACTTGAAACTTGACTTGGACCTCATAGACTTGAGACTTGACTTGGACCTCATAGACTTGAGACTTGACTTGGACCTCATAGACTTGAGACTTGACTTGGACCTCATAGACTTGAAACTTGACTTGGACCTCATAGACTTGAGACTTGACTTGACTTGGACCTCAAAGACTTGAGACTTGACTTGACTTGACTTGACTTGACTTGACTTGACTTGACTTGACTTGACTTGACTTGACTTGACTTGGACCACAGGGACTTGTGAACATGTCTGCGTAACACAAAAGGAATAGCATGTCATAAAAGCAAGATGAAAACATATCTTACAACAGTTCACGAGCGATTTATAGATTATCGTGACAGAATATGCTAATCAATGACTTGATAGTAACTCCACATCAGCTACATTAAATTCAACCATTCAGAAACGTCCTGTTTCAGTCTACATGTTGTCACTTCTTCTTGAGTCTCTCCATCATTGTCCAACTCCGGTTTGAACATAAAAGGCTGAACAGTTTCTGACATTTTCAGTGCGTGTCTGCATGAGGTAATCAGAGCTGTTAACATGAGCTCTTGAAGCTCCGCCCTCTTCTTGAAAGGGGGCCAGGAGCAGCAGCTAATTTGCATTTAAAGGGACACACACACACACAAAACAGTGCGTTTTTGCTCACCCTCAAAAGGTGGCGATTTTAACATGTTATAAAAAATTATTTGTGGGGTATTTTGAGATGTGTGTATGTGTGTACTTCACATACACACTCTGGGGGACATCAGAGACTTATTTTACATCTTATAAAAAGGGGCTTTATAGGACCCCATTAAAAATAATGCGATCATCAACAAAAAAACAGCATATAAATCAAAATGGACTAATGTCACCGAGTGAAATGTCGACCCTGGAACTGGTTAGGACTGTGCAAGCATTGGGGGTGCTGCAAGCATTGATGTTTTGATGATCTTACTGAATCCAATCCAGATGTCATGTAAAACACGATTTTCTCCATATTTTGTTTCTTGCTTTTTTTTTTTTATGAAACTTACCCACATTCAAGTGTTGACTGCATGAAGCTAGAATAAAATTGATTTATATGTTACCCGGTCTCACAAATGTATCAGTCATAAACAAAGTGTAAAATGTGCAAGATGGTGTAAAAAAAGGATTAAAGTGTTTGTGAAGAGAAATAGGAGTGGATATTTGCATTCATTGGTTAGTGCAAAGCTTTCTGGGGTGTACAATAACAATACATTGACTTCTGAACTAATATTGCTGTGTATTATAGCTACATAAGATAACTACATAATTATATATGCACTCGGTTTTGTATTTGGTATTAGACACAGACCTTGTTCAGGTGTTTCCCAAACCCCAGAATCTTTTGTGAAAGCTGTGATGCAGTGTTGGGTTACACTTTATGGTAACACTTTATTTTACAGTGTCATTGTTACATGTTACATGTAGTTACTGTAGTAATAAATATAAAATTATGCATAATTACATGCAATTATCCCTAACCAAACCCTCATCCTAACACTAACCCTGTTGTAAGTGCATGTAGTTAATTCGTATTACTCAGTACTTAAATGTATAATTACACTGTAATACTGCAAGTAATTAAATACATGTACTTACTGTAAGGTTTGGTTTAGAGTTAGTTGCATGTCATTATGCTTAATTTATAGTACTGTATTAGCTACATGTAACTGTCACATCCACCAGCTGGAGTGCCCATGATCGCCACTAGAGGGCACGTCTTCCGTCTCCTGTGTGCTCTTATCATGGACTACATTTCCCATAACCCACTGCCTGGACTCATACATTCAGCTGTCTCATTACCTTATTAACTCTGCCTATACAAGACCTGTGTGTTCTGTCATTCCTTGCAAAGTCTTGTATGTTGTTAACAGCGTTATCCTGGTTTCCTGTGTCCTGTTTTTAATGGCCAGAGAATCAAAAAACCAAGACACAGGAAACCAGGATAATGCTCAGAAATTCAGTGTAACAACATACAAGACTTCGCAAAGAATGACAGAACACACAGGGCTTATATAGGCAGAGTTAACAAGTAACTATTATTATTATTATTATTATTATTATTATTATTATTATTTGTTTGACTGAACTAATGTCACGGGTTAGGTCCACAAAGATGATGAAGCGAGGCGTAGCAGTTCAATTAGCCCAGAGGGGGAAGGGAGTTTGATCAGGGTTGGAGCTAAACTCTGCAGGACAGTGGCCCTCAAGGACTGGAAGTGCCCACCCCTGAATTAGCAGTATAACTTTAAAAAACTGAAGAAAAGCAAGCACTTCAAAGAGGAAACAATGTAACTGTGTGCTCTAAACACAAACAACACCAGACCATGAACTAAGGAAACTGAAGGGCAGAATCCAAAATCACACCCCATACCCTCAAATATGGGATTATTTGAAGGGACAGCCATTTGTAGTGGTGTCCGAAACCATAGTGGACGTTATCGAGTGCACTCATTCGATCCCACAATGCACCTCGATAACGAGTGTACAGTTGATGTACACTCAACGGCTGTCCGACTTCACGCACTCGTCTTCTTTCACTCCTTCAAGTGAACTGTATTAGTGGACTAACGAAGGGAATAGTGATTGAGGGTATAGGGGGCGATTTCGGATTAAATACACAGGACAAACTCAAATACAAACAGGTGTACTCTAATAAATCATAATGAATAACCATGGTAACTAATGACTAACGGAAAGAAACAAAGGAAACAGGAAACATAGAGAAACATATTTAAAAATCCTGGAAAACTAAACCCAAACACATCAAACTAAGAATAACTGTGACAACTAAAGGAAAAAATATTAGATGGAAAAACTTAAGTTTAAAAAAAATTATTTGAATTTGAATTACTGAAATGTAAGCTAAATATAAATATTTACTAATAAACACTAAAAACAAACATATTAATACTTAAACTAATATTACCATGAAAGCTGAAAATATAAAAATTAAAATTAATTCACAATATTAATAAGTACTGTATTAGTATATAAATACTACAAATGAACATGTGTTGTGCTTTAAGTAGCTTAATTAAATGGGTCATGCCAACATTTTGATGCTTTAAAATAAGATTTGAATGTATATTTAATTTAAATATATTTAAGTGTGAACTGAATGTAATGTTTTCAGACACTTAATTGCATGTTAATTGCAATTAAATGAAAATATACTATAGTTTAAATGTATATTAAATGTGTAAAAATATGTGTAACAGTTCTGTTTATGTCTGTTTAGCTTAATCTTGCTTTCCATGCTCCCGATTTGCCTGCGTTCATTGGTCATTCGTTTCTGATGAATCCCACACCTGTTTTTGTTCACTTCATTACCATTTTAAAGGTGCTCTCACGTCATGTTATAATTGGCGTAATTATGAGATTTCAACTTGTAAAATGCATTCACGTCCTTGCAAAGCTCGTAATTACAGTTTTTCGAGAGCGCCTACCTGTACTCACCAATAATAACCAACTGCAGAACCGCAGAGCCATACGTCACAGCAGTCTGAGGACATTTAAATACTCCACTGTGCAAAGGCATTGCATTTTCTAGTTGTTTATCAGGACAGATGTCCAAATGTAACTTGCAGAGAGCTTCCTGTGCACCTGCAGCAAGAGGCCCTCGAGCGGTCCTCACGGCGGAGCTGCATCAGACGGTCTACTGTGGCTGCAGGTGCTCTTGCTCTGCGACAGACACTTCCTCATACAAACAGCCTTTACATGAATCACTCGATCAATTAATCAAGCGGTGACATTTATTTAGCGGGTATCTGTGAATCTCAAGTGCAATTTACTTATTACTCATTTTTAAGAAAAACATATTTTAAGTATATGTAACATGATATGCTTTATTACAGCAATAATATACTTTTAAAGAATATTGTTAAAGTGATGTTTTGAGCACCTAATTGCATTCAAATACTTGAAAATGTATTATATTAAATGCAATTAGTTGAACTTGATTTTTGACCCACTTAAAGAGATAGTTCACCCGGACCCACTTTATATTAGGTGGGGGATACTATGGAAGAATTTGGGTAAGAATTTGGTTACCCATATTCTTCAAAATATCTTCTTTTGTGTTCAGCAGAAGAAAGACGTTCATACAGCTTTGGAACAACTTGAGGGTGAGTAAATGATGACAGAATTTAAATTTTTGGGTGAACTATCCCTTTAAGTATGGCATTTCATAATTACTTCTGACTTTGAAATGGTTAAAGTGCACTGCTGAATGTACTGAAAAACATTTATTGGTATAAACTAAAATATATTTAATTTCTATTTAAACTTGTATGTCATGCATTTAAATATATTTGTAATTTCACATTTGTGTTGAAGTTTTTAGATTTAAAATATTAACTTTAAATGTAAAATCGAGTAACACTACAACTGAAACTATAATCAAGTACTTCACATGTGCTTTAGTATGTTAGTCAACACATCAAGTGTACATCTTTAAAGCACGACAAAAGATTATTAAAACATTAAAACAAAAATTATTTAAAATGTACATTACAGTAAAAATTACAAAGTGTACTTAAGTGTGTTAAGAAACAGTAATAAAAGTGTACTGTCATTAGATGCACATAAAGGAGTAGTTGACTTTATACAGAAGGCACTTTGGCAGAAACTAGATATTTTACTTTATAAAGTTTTAAATATGGATATTTTTCATACACAAACGTATTGATTTGCTTCAGAAGGCCTTTATTAACCCCTCGGAGCCGTGTGGAGCAATTTTATGATGGATGGATGCACTTTTTTGAGCTTCAAACTCAATGGACCCTGTCACTGCATAAAGCTTGGACGCTCAGGACATTTATTAATATAACTCTGATTGTGTTCATCTGAAAGAAGAATGTCATATACACCCTAATGGGCTAATTTTCATTTTAAAGTGAACTACTCCTATAAGTGGCCTTTTGCATTTTTTTAAATATACTTTTAAAATTTGAAGTACACTACAAGTGCACATTCAGTAATACAGCTATCTTCACTTCTTTTTCACAAAGGTCATCCTTTGCATGTAAACTGAACAGCATCTAAAGGCCTCTATTAGAAGCAGTTGTGAACCTAAACAAAAGATCATGTGTAAAGCACCTGCTTCTGAGTGTGTAAAGTCCCTCAATGTGTATCCTTTGAAGGCCACTGTCTTAATTTGGCTGTAATTAGAAACAGCAGGTCATTATTCTCATTAGCCAAAGAGGCATCTGTGTGATGGCATAACAGTGCCTGCCTGCCCAAGGCACCTGCTGCTGAGACCAGTTGGCAGTTAATACTAACAGCACTAACACCATCAATGCCAGTCTTTTCTGAGCCTGGATTTACACATTGCACTAGCCAGTGTGCTAATCATTTCAGAGCTTTTCTGCTTGTCCTGTTGGGCAAAGCTGGCTATTTTCTGTAGATTCATATTGTATGCTAACAGGTTTCAACATTGGAGGACTGAGGTTCCACAAAACAGATTTCACCAAATCTGTATTAAAGTTATAGTTCACCCAAAAATGAAAATTACCCCATGATTTACTCACCCTCAAGCCATCCTAAGTGTATATGACGTTCTTCTTTCAGACGAATACAATCAGAGTTATATTTAAAAATGTCCTGGCTAATCCAAGCTTTATGATGGCAGTGAACGGCAGCCCAAAATGGCCAAAAAAGTGCATCCATCCATTATAAACGTACTACACACGGCTCCATGAGGTTAATAAAGGCCTTCTGCAGTGAATCGATGGGTTTATGTAAGAAAAATATCCACAATTAAAACTTTATAAATTATAATATCTAGCTTCCGCTAGACCACCTTCCGTATTCAACTTACGAAGAAAGTGTAACACCACTCGCAGTTCAAAACACGTCATCGTCGTGCCAGTTGAATTGATGAGCCAATACATTATAACAGTCACAGACAAGGTGAATATCGTTGATCATCTCCAGTCCTATCAAGGCTACATATTAAGGTCTGGGTGGATTAGATGGTTAGAAAACCAGTTCTCAGTTGGATGCAGGAGAAACAGGCAGGAATAAAGATCTGAACGACTTTGACAAGGGCCAAATTATTATGGCAGGACAGTTGGATCAGAGGATTTCTGAAACAGCAATGCTGTTTCTCCCGGTCAGCAGTGGTGAGAATTTGCCAACAGTGGTCCGAGGAGGGACAAACCACAAACTGATGACAGGGTGTTGGGCGCCAAAGGCTCATTGATGCACGAGGGCATCGAAGGCTATCCCGTCTGGTCCGAGCCAACGGAAGGTCTACTGAGGTCTACAAAAAGTCTCACAAAAGTTTTATGATTGTTTTGATAGGAACGTGTCACAACACACAGTGCATCACACTCTGCGTATGGGGCTGCGTAGCCTCAGACCAATAAGAGTGCCTACGACAATAAGAGTGCCTGTGATGATCCCTGTCCACTGTTGAAAGTGCCTACAATGGGCATGAGAACATTGGAACTGGACCTTTGAGCAATGGAAGAAGGTCTCCTGGTCCAATGAGTCCTGTTTTCTTTTACATCACGTAGATGGCTGTGTATGTGTGCACCGTATAACTGGTGAAGTGATGGCACCAGGATGCATTGTGGTATGATGACAAGCCGGTAATCGGAGTGTGATGCTCTGCTGGGAAACCCTGGGTCCGGCCATTTATGTGGACGTAAATTTCATATGTGCCACCTACCTAAAAATGGTTGCAGACTAGGTACACCCCTTTATGACAATGGTGTTCCCTGGTGGAAGTAATGTGCTGGAAATTACAGGACTTATCTGCTGCTAATGTCTTTGTGCCAGATACCACAGGACACCTTCAAGGGTCTTGTAGAGTCCATACCTCTACGGGATGGTGCTGTTTTGGCAGCACGCGGAGGACCAACAACATAATAGGCATAATGTATTGGCTCATCTGTGTATCTAAACCCTCAATTCTTCTTCTAATATGACATGAAGTGCATTTAAAGAGATAGTAATACAAGATAAATGTTAGAGATAGTGAAGGAGGTTTTAAATACAGTTTGTATATTACATGTGTAGATTAATGAAGATTAAAAACAGAAATATAGGGGGAGAAAGTTGTTTAAAACGTCCAGATTTGTGTTACAAGACCACCCTCTATTGTCCAAATTGAGCCTAGCAGTGATATAGAAAGTGCAGTGCTTTGTGCTTAGTGCAAACCTATTTTTTTCCCAGCATGAAATGAGTTTTAACACTAAACAAATGCTACTTTAGACATGTAGGTTTAACATGATATACACAGACATGAGATTTATCAGTTGTCTAATAAAAGCTGTTTTATTTTAAATAAACAGGTGCAGGTCTCCTAATGGACCAAGGTCTTCGGCTAATAGCTCGTGCAGAGTTGAGCATATTGATAATTATATGGATCTTTTAAGCAGCGTATTCTACTCAATTTATTTCTGTAACACTTCCATTACTATAAATGTCATCTGCACGTTTCTACAATGGCATCAGTAATTGTAAATCATGTAGATCTTTGGGGAAATATTAAGTTTTTTGTTGCTCCACTGCTTCAACACTAGAACTTTATGAATGTGTACCTAAAATCTCATATGAGTTTTTAATAATATTATGACCAAAAGACTGCTTCTGCTCATGTTTATGGAACACTATATGAATTTTCTTGTCTCATACTGCCACCTTGTGGCCATATAGTTTTTTTCTTTTCAGCTGTTAGACAAATTCCTTGTTGAAATAAAGTAAATTTGCTCAGTCAGCATGCATTCTTTTTATTTTACGTTTGCCAAAATAACCTGTACCCCGGTTTAAATATTTAGTTTTTCCTGTATCCTGTGAGTCTTAGTGTTTGATAGCAGCTAACTTGGTTCCAAATCAGAGATATGTTTATACCTTGTTTTCTCTGTCCAGTAACTTTGTTTGGGTGTATGTATGCATTCATTCATATAATCAGCTTTTTAAAAACAAAACAAAAAATAAATAAATAAATAAATAAAGGAGACAAACTACAAGCCCGATTCCAAAAAAGTTGGGACACTGTACAAATTGTGAATAAAAACAGAATGCAATGATGTGGAAGTTTCAAATTTCAATATTTTATTCAGAATACAACATAGATGACATATCAAATGTTTAAACTGAGAAAATGTATCATTTTAAGGGAAAAATAAGTTGATTTTAAATTTCATGGCATCAACACATCTCAAAAAAGTCGGGACAAGGCCATGTTTCCCACTGTGTGGCATCCCCTCTTCTTTTTATAACAGTCTGCAAACGTCTGGGGCCTGATATGTTGTTCTAGAACTTGGATATACCTTTCAGCATTGATGGTGCCTTTCCAGATGTGTAAGCTGCCCATGCCACACGCACTCATGCAACCCCATCCCATCAGAGATGCAGGCTTCTGAACTGAGCGCTGAGAACAACTTGGGTTGTCCTTGTCCTCTTTAGTCCGGATGACTTGGCGTCCCAGTTTTCCAAAAAGAACTTCACATTTTGATTTGTCTGGCCACAGAACAGTTTTCCACTTTGCCACAGTCCATTTTAAATGAGCCTTGGCCCAGAGAAAACTCCTGCGCTTCTGGATCATGTTTAGATATGGCTTCTTTTTTGACCTATAGAGTTTTAGCCGTCAACGGCGAATGGCACGGTGGATTGTGTTCACCAGCAATGTTTTCTGGAAGTATTCCTGAGCCCATGTTGTGATTTCCATTACAGTAGCATTCCTGTATGTGATGCAGTGCCGTCTAAGGACCCGAAGATCACGGGCATCCAGTATGGTTTTCCGGCCTTGACCCTTACGCACAGAGATTGTTCCAGATTCTCTGAATCTTTGGATGATATTATGCACTGTAGATGATGATAGCTTCAAACTCTTTGCAATTTTTCTCTGAGAAACTCCTTTCTGATATTGCTCCAGTATTTTTGGCCGCAGCATTGGGGGAATTGGTGATCCTCTGCCCATCTTGACTTCTGAGAGACACTGCCGCTCTGAGAGGCTCTTTTTATACCCAATCATGTTGCCAATTGACCTAATAAGCTGCAAATTGGTCCTCCAGCTGTTCCTTATATGTACATTTAACTTTTCCGGCCCCTTATTGCTACCTGTCCCAACTTTTTTGGAATGTGTAGCTTTCATGAAATCCAAAATGAGCCAATATTTGGCATGACATTTCAAAATGTCTCACTTTCAACATTTGATATGTTATCTATATTCTATTGTGAATAAAATATAAGTTTATGAGATTTGTAAATTATTGCATTCCTTTTTTATTCACAATTTGTACAGTGTCCCAACTTATTTGGAATTGGGTTTGTGTTACCCTTTTTACAAGATGT
Organism: Paracanthobrama guichenoti; assembly: GCA_018749465.1. Taxonomy (NCBI): domain Eukaryota; kingdom Metazoa; phylum Chordata; class Actinopteri; order Cypriniformes; family Gobionidae; genus Paracanthobrama; species Paracanthobrama guichenoti. The sequence goes on from CM031949.1 coordinate 50,845,409, forward strand.
AATATAAGTCTCAGGTGTCCCCAGAATGTGTCTGTGAATTTGTCAGCTCGTAATACCCCACAGATCATTTATTATACCATATTGTAAATGCCCATTTTTGAGTGAAAGGAAAAAAAAATTGTTTTAGTGTGTGTATCTTTAAATGCAAATGAGCTGCTGCTCCCCACCCCACTTCCCAGAAGAGGGCGGAGCCTACAGCTTGTGCCTCGCATACTCTGCCAAAAACGAACAAAACGTCTGTTTGGTTTTGGTTATCAACTTTACCACAGTCACACTAATGTGACATTGCAGTTTCTGAGACTTCGTCATCATGAAGGTTCATTATCTGTATTATAAAGCCATTTTAGTCTAAACTTTTTATATATGGTTTTCTGAGTGCACACACCTGTAGCATGCACACGGAAAGCTGGCTGTCAGACGGCATGTCCCATGAGTAATAAACTAAGTTCTCTTTCAAGTCTTATTGCGCTTAAACTGTCAAATACACCCAAGGTTATTTAAAAAACACACAAAGTTCACATAAACACAGTTGGTTATGTCTGTGAAAATAAAAACAGCAAGTAAAGAAATCGCATGTGTATATTAGATCTGTGTATTAAAATGAAAGTAGTATATATATCATAGATTGTAAAAAAGATGGACAACACCCCTTCACTATCTTCTATTGGAGAAAAGTGAAGACGTCAACATCTGAATATAGCGCTGACATCTTGCGCTGATTTGGGAACTGAGTCGGCACAGCAGTGAGCAGGAAGTAAAGCCGCGATATCAAAATCCCACCCACACTCCCACAGTGTCTGTTAGCTGCGGAACAACTTATTATGTTGGTGTCAAACAGTTGTGGAAATGTAGAAATGAAAGTTAAATCTCCAATCTCCTCCCAAAAACTACTTTGCTCAGAGAAGCTGTCAAGCATGACGTCACACCCCCGTTTTTATAGCATCAAATAACTAACTAAAACCAGACTTATTTAAAAAACGAGCACTTGAGCTTGAAACCAAGCGTAATTTGATTGTTTAGTTTGTCTCGCGTCACATTAGAATACATGGAGGCAAGTATAGGTCTCTGTAGGTTAGTAATAGGAGTTACCACATCAGTGGGCATGGCCATAAACAGAGGGACATTTTCAACTGTGTTACCTGATTTGCCCACGTCACAGTGTGGGTAGGGTTTAGAGGTGGGGTCGGGTGAAGGGGATCATTTTCATTGCATGATTTATAAACACCCATCAGTTTGAAAACACCCACAAATTTAGAAACACCCACTAGGGGCGGGGTTTATGAGCTATACTGGGGCCAGCCACCTGGGGGCGATCAAGACACTTTGGCTTCACTTTCCAGGACGTGTGTGGCATGCTTGGAATATACAGTACCTACAGCTATATATGCTGTTAATATGAATCAAACAACAAAAGGAAAACAGAAAATCACTCACTGCTCTTGACTGAATAACTTTAATAGCTTTAATAAGAACATTTGTTGTTTGAATGGCGACGAGATAAATATGGCCGACTGTGTACAGCTCTCTGAGAGCGGGGTCTATGCTAATACGGCAGAGTCTGTCAGTCATGGGCGGGGCCTAAGCTTATGTAATGTCACACTGCTAAAATCTGCAAACGGCTTGTTCTGAGACACTGCTTATGATTTATGGGGATTAAAAAAAGAGGACTGGGTGGATTTTTACTATTGTGTACACTGGGTGGTTTTGTACACATTGCCGACATTTTTGTTCAAACACCATGTAAAAGTGAATTTTAAATAATAGGTCCCCTTTAAGAAAGTTAAGAATTGAAGTGAACCATTACAAACATACAGCCAAAGTGAATATTTGTAATTTTAAGATGATAAAACTCTGTTGGCAATAATCACATTGCCAACAGCAATGGCAAACATATTGGTCAAAAAACACCCCAGGTCTTCTCACTTCCCAAACGGTACATGAACCTTCACAAACTCCCATCACAGCCCAGTCACCTTAGCACACTACATTTCCCAGCATCCCTCCTGTTCCTGGTCTGCACCTCATCAGCACACTCATCACCTCTGGCATATAAGCACACACCTCAAACACACTCATTGTCTGGTCTACGACTAGGACTATGGATTACTTACTTGCATTCCTTACCCGTACATATTACCTCATGCAATCCCTGTCTCCTTATTCCTGCGTTTGTTCCTCTTCTCCAGTGTTCCCTAAAGACTTTGATTACTATTCAGCCTGCTAAACAGCAACAAAAGGTGTGTGTGTGTGTGTGTGGCTTTACTCACCTGTTAAAGTCACGATCACAATCTTTACTTGCAAGCCTTCCGAAATGAAACTTAATACCTGCCTTGATCATCGCTGTGTTGTCATTACTCGCCTGTGTCTGGAATTTTATCAACTAAAGCACTGTGTTATCACTTATCCATCTGTCGAGTCTGCTATATTCAGAAATTATCCTGCACAACCATGTTTTAATTAAGGAAAAAATAAGTATGGCCTCTACCTTGACGAAGCATGTTTTTTGGTAATGCTAGCCAACCTATGCTAACCAACCTTGACCTTACTGGTCATGTACAATGACTATTGTGCTGCTGTCCATGGTGCTGAAAATCCGCTGTCTACCTCCACCACATATTAATTTCTCTGCACATTGAGGATTAGCTATTTCATCGTGTTAATTTCCATCTCTGTGGCTGTGGTTACTTGAAGTAAGAGGAAAAAACACAACCATAAAGATAATAATGACACCCCCTCATAGAAACAGCACCACAGATTTTATAGGTAATTCAGTTGTTTCCATCCAAAGGTGCGAATTTAACTAACTGTATGTGCAAAATTGGAATATTGCATAAAACATTGTGCAAAATACATAATAAAAATGGAAGTTACTGCAATCGGGGAAGCTTCTGTGGCTCTTTTCATGTGAGACACTTCTGGGATGTCTTTATACCGAATCATTTAGATGACAGACTGGCTCAGACATTTCAGAATGACAACATTTGAGATGTTGCTGTGCAATGCGATTGGTCTGCCTGTTAGTCCAGTTATCCAATCACATCCTCTGTTGAGGCAAAGTCACGTGAGTTGTTTTGATGCACATCGAGGGATTTATTTGGTAAATGTGTTTCTATCGTATAAAGTGTGTTTGGAATGCGCTCACTTGAGTCAGATAATTTTTTATAAGACATGTCGTCTTATCTGCAAAAAAATTATCTGACTCAAGTGAGCGCATTTGTGACCCTGGACCACAAAACCAGTCATAAGTCGCACAGGTATATTAGTGGCAATAGCCAACAATACATTGTATCGGTCAAAATTATCCATTTTTCTTTTATGCCAAAAATCATTGGGATATTAATAAGTAAAGATCATGTTCCATGAAGATATTTAGTAAATTTCCTACCGTAAATATACAAAAATTTATTATTAGTAGTAATATGCATTGCTAAGGACTTCATTTGGACAACTTTAAAAGGTGATTTTCACAATATTTAGTTTTTGTTTTTTGCACCCTCAATTTTCAGATTTTCAAATAGTCGTATCTCAGCCAAATATTGTCCTGTCCTAACAAACCATACATCAATGGAAAACTAATTTATTAAATGTATTAACCTCAATAAAAAAATAAAAACCCTTATGACTGGGTTTGTTGAGAGAAATAGATCATCTACAGAAAGCTAGTTTTGTAAATTGTAAATGCTTTCAATCTGTGTTACACAATATTTGCTTTTCTAACATTTTTCAAGCCCTCTTCCCTTCATCTCTGTATCAAAGGAAGACATTCCTGTGTGTACTCAGTTTTACTGAAATCTTTCATTAATCTTTACCAATTTTATACATATGGGTACTGAAAGATCAAAGCAGGAAAGGTACCATCATTCTGTTTTGCAGGGACCTTGAGATCATTTCCACACACTGAGCTCACCAAAGTGGCCATTGACACGCTGAGAAAATTGGCCTTTGATGACGGTTCTCTGAGTTGAATTGGCACAGGGTCGCAGGGTTCGTGGATGAACGGAGGTGTGGGTGGAAGAGAAGCTGTGTATATGCGTATGACTAACTGTGTTTAGAGGTTAGCTGAACTCTCGAGGTGCTTCAAGGGAAGCTCATTGTGCTTGGTTATGTTGACAGAAGCTCCTGATGGAGCTTTATATGAAGTTTTGTGGCACTTTTATCGCTTTTGATAGGTACTGAGATACCTCAAATATGTTCAATAAGTGATTTTTTTACTGGTGGGTCATGACGGAAAAAATGCGCCCCGGGTCTGCTCTGATAGGGGTGCAGATAAAATGCTACATGAAAATCAGAAAATAAACTAAAGCATAATTGAATATGGCAAAATAAATTAAAAATAAACTAAATGCTCCCCATATTTACTTGTTGTTGCTGTTGTTGACATCAAAGGTAGCCTGACGTCATCAGATTCTAATCAGAATATGAGTCTGATACTGCTCCATTGGGCTGTGATTATAGGCCGTGTTTCAGCCGAACCAGGAAAGAAAATGCCTCTCAACTCAGCTGGATAGACCAACAACCAATCAGAGCAACAGAGCAAATGACGTATGTTGACTTGAGCGATGCATAGTTGTCAACAGAACTCAACTGCATGCACGCTGGAAGTAGAAGAAGAAGATCTTTGCCAGTGTTGTGAAAAGAATTTAAGGATACATGGAGTACTTACTAGCACGATCATCATTTCTGAGAGAAATAGTAAAGGCGAATGCATATACAAGCAAGTTCTCCATTTAGTAAACAAATTCAACCCAAGATCCCTTTGGTGATGTGGATTACGTTACTGTGGATCATCTGTCCATCATCGTATAAAGCCAGCCCTGACAATTTGATTGGGCCGAACAGCTCTGGTTCGAGCATAGTTGCTCCACAACGAATCAAAACCAGACCGAACTTCCCGACCTCAAATGTTGTGGGTGGGGCTAAGTTCGGCTGGCATCCAGGCTACTTCAAAGGCAACAAGCATTGTGATATTTGGAGCCAAATTAAGCAGATGCCAACATGGACAGCTTGTGTCTTGTGTGTCATTCCCTCATCCTCAAAAAACATGAAAAAAAATAATACAACCTGGATACATTAAAAACAGATTCACTTACAGAATAAGATTTTGCACCAACCATGATAATCTTAATAATCTTGCATATTTGCATCTTCTTTCTTTTTCTTTTTCTTTTTTCTTTCTTTTTTTTCTTTCTTTTTTTTTTTTTTTTTTTTTACAATTTAGATTAGTAATAATGGTACCACTTTACAATAAGTTCTCATTTGTTAACATTAGTTAATGTATTAACATGCATGAGCAATAGAGCAATGAGCAATAGATTTGTTAGTATTTATTAATGTTTGTTAAAGTTAGTTAACAAAAATCCAGCTGTTAATTGTTTGTTCATGTTAGTTCACAGTGCATTAACTAATGTTAACAAATACAACTTTTGATGTATATGATGTATATGTAAACATTGAAATTAATATTAAGATTAATAAATACTGTAGAAGTATGGTTAATTCTTAGTTCATGTTAACTAAAGTAGTTAACTAATGAAACCTTATTGTAAAGTGTTACCGTAATGATTAATCTAATAATTAATCTTAACTAATTACAGAGCCCCTAAAAGGACATGGTGATATAAAAAATATGAGATGGGAGGAAAAAATAATATCTCAGTGCATTTGCGTTCGCTCACAAATGTTTTGCTTTCTGCGTTCCCTCCTAAAGAACTCAAAATGTTTCTGAGTAAACGCAAAGTTTCCTGGGGAAATGCAAAACGTGTGCAAGAGAACACAAAAGCTTTTGAATTTTCCCACCACTATGTCCCTTTAGAGGCTTCATAGCTAATAATAACTTATTATTAGTTAATGTTTTTCTGCTTTTCAAGGCTGCATTTATTTGATCAAAAATACAATAAAAACAGTATTATTGTGATATACACTCACCTAAAGGATTATTAGGAACACCATACTAATACTGTGTTTGACCCCTTTTCGCCTTCAGAACTGCCTTAATTCTACGTGGCATTGATTCAATAAGGTGCTGAAAGCATTCTTTAGAAATGTTGGCCCATATTGATAGGATAGCATCTTGCAGTTGATGGAGATTTGTGGGATGCACATCCAGGGCACGAAGCTCCCGTTCCACCACATCCCAAAGATGCTCTTTTGGGTTGAGATCTGGTGACTGTGGGGGCCATTTTAGTACAGTGAACTCATTGTCATGTTCAAGAAACCATTTTGAAATGATTTGAGCTTTGTGACATGGTGCATTATCCTGCTGGAAGTAGCCATCAGAGAATGGATACATGGTGGTCATAAAGGGATGGACATGGTCAGAAACAATGCTCAGGTAGGCTGTGGCATTTAAAGAATGCCTAATTGGCACTAAGGGGCCTAAAGTGTGCCAAGAAAACATCCCCCACACCATTACACCACCACCACCAGCCTGCACAGTGGTAACAAGGCATGATGGATCCATGTTCTCATTCTGTTTACGCCAAATTCTGACTCTACCATCTGAATGTCTCAACAGAAATCGAGACTCATCAGACCAGGCAACATTTTTCCAGTCTTCAACTGTCCAATTTTGGTGAGCTCGTGCAAATTGTAGCCTCTTTTTCCTATTTATAGTGGAGATGAGTGGTACCCGGTGGGGTCTTCTGCTGTTGTAGCCCATCCGCCTCAAGGTTGTGCGTGTTGTGGCTTCACAAATGCTTTGCTGCATACCTCGGTTGTAATGAGTGGTTATTTCAGTCAAAGTTGCTCTTCTATCAGCTTGAATCAGTCGGCCCATTCTCCTCTGACCTCTAGCATCAACAAGGCATTTTCGCCACAGGACTGCCGTGATACTGAATGTTTTTTCCTTTTCACACCATTCTTTGTAAACCCTAGAAATGGTTGTGCGTGAAAATCCCAGTAACTGAGCAGATTGTGAAATACTCAGACCGGCCCGTCTGGCACCAACAACCATGCCACGCTCAAAATTGCTTAAATCACCTTTCTTTCCCATTCTGACATTCAGTTTGGAGTTCAGGAGATTGCCTTGACCAGGACCACACCCCTAAATGCATTGAAGCAACTGCCATGTGATTGGTTGATTAGATAATTGCATTAATGAGTAATTGAACAGGTGTTCCTAATAATCCTTTAGGTGAGTGTATTACTACAGTTTAAAAGAACAATTTTCTATTTGATAGAGACTGGCCGATTTTCAGCATAATTGGCCCGGACCGGTAACCGGCTGGTCAGTCTGTGCTGGTCCATTTTGTTGTTGTCAGCGTGTTCTTGCTCTCTTCTCTCCGACTCGAAGTGACACACACCTGCCTCCTCTCACTCACTCGTCTCATTCGCTCTGGTTAAATAGTGCTTGTATTGCGCAGAAGTTTACTAATTCCAATAGGTTTTGCACTCTCACCAAAAGCGTGTGCATTACTGATCTATATAAGTGGAGTGCACATAAAGCCGCCTCTCAAACAGCTTGTGAGTCGCAAGTACCAAAATGAGTGGCTTGTCAAAATGATGTCAAAATGCCCGTCTTGGCGAGTATTCAGTTAAACACAGTCAGAGCGTTAAATAGTTGGGAAGGATAACACAAGTTGTATATCAGTATATTGGATCCATGCATAAACTCTTAAAGTGACAGCAGCCTAATAAACCTGCTGCTGTCTGTCACGTTAATCAAAGAACAAAAGACAAAGAAAATCACTCACTGCTCTTGACTAATTGTTAGCACTAATCTGTATTTAATTTAATTTCAATGAAGACTATTCAGTGTTATTTTACATTTGATTACTTTTATTTCTGTAGTATTTCTCTAAATAATAATCTACTGTTAGAAAAACCACCTAAAAAAACTTAAAACCGTGTTTATTTCATATATCTCTTTATTCTATTGTATTTATTTGTGCTGTTTGACAGTTGTTTATTTGTTCTTATTTTATTTTATTTTTTATTTTATTTTTTTATTGTATTTTTTTATGAAAATACATCCAAAACCAGGTTACATTAAAAACAAATTAACTTGCAGGATAAGGTTTTGCACAAACCATGATAATCTCTCTCTCTCTCTCTCTCTCTCTCTCTCTCTCTCTCTCTCTCTCTCTCTCTCTCTCTCTCTCTCTCTCTCTCTATCTATATATATATATATATATATATATATATATTTTTTTTTTTTTTTTTTTTTTTGTGATAAACAATTTCGGTACTGTTTTGGTCACTACTTGATGTCCAGTGTAAAATCACAGTCTTAAATTTGGGTCTCAAAGCAAAACCATTTGAGAACACACATTTGAGAGACCACATCCCAGCAGATATGAAATGTCAAAGTAGGCTATAGAAAAAGAAATTAATAACGTTTGAGTGGTTCAAATGTATGTAGCAGATTTCCTTTGTCAGAAATTAGCTGTCATCTGTCAAACGCAAGAATGAGTAGGAAACGGCTTAAACCGTGTCTCAAAGCGAAGGCTCATAAGGTTTGCAATTTGCACGCCCACACATTCATAGGCAATCATTTCAGCCTACTTTTGCTAATCAGTAGCTTTAAGAAGAGAGACTAGCCATACAGCGAAAAAAACAAAACAAAAAAAAAACAGGCATTCTCATGCTAAACATAATACAGGATGTACAAGACATGTATTTTCTTGATGCTCAAGAGCCTTGCTTTCTGTTCTCCAGCCCCCGGTTTGAGTTTCCATGGAAGTCAGTGTTTACTTCACACGGTGTTACTTTCTGAGAAAACCCCATGTGACACTGCCTCTTCCTGGGTTCATGATTAAGTGTACTCTCCGATGCGCACTACTCTTAAATTACACCTCTTGTGATTGCAAGATAGCAATTACCACTCCAATACACCTTTTTTGATTAAGATCAAACTGTTGTTTACGTACTGCAATCTCCAAAAAAGAACATGATTAATAATGTGTTTTTTGGATAAGTCGTTTCACTTTAGCAGCAGCCCACTAATTTTCTAGGGTCTGCGCTTTTTTGCATTTCTCAGAGGAGAAATATGAGTTCTACCGAAGGGTATGTGCTGTTGAGAAGACGTATTATTATGCATTAGTCTCTGTCGTTTTAATGAGCGCCGGTTTCACTTGCTCCTGCATGATTGGTGCACTTGAAGTAAAACAGCCACTGAACAGAACTCAGAGTCGACAACAACGCTCAGTCGTTCTCGGGCAGCAACAGCTAGTGCTCAGTTCACACTGTGCCCTTTTCCCCTCCTCCTCCTTTTGCTGCTCCCCTCCCGCCTCTTCCTCGTTTCCTGCGAAGAAGTGTCTGTTGAAAGAGTGGGGGCACGGCAGCGGAGCAAACGACGAGAACTCGCTGAAAGCGCAGGGAGCTTAATTAAACTGCTGTTCAACTGTGCCAAAGTGGAGCAGCTTGGAGGCATTGGTTTGAAAGATTCAAAATCTCCACCGGTTCATCTGAAACTGGTGAGACTGCTGGAGACATCTTCGAGATCTCCACGTCCACGGCTCAATTATAAAACAGGACTCAAACTGCACTTGAGCAGAGCCACAGTTGTTCCAGGAGAACTCTGAAGAGGACATCCACGACAGGATTTCTGAAGCGCTGAGATAGAGGGCGAGAGGGCAACATGGGCGCTTTGATGGTGGTATTTTCTCTTCAAACCAAACAAAGGAGAAAAAGGACAGGTAGGCAGTAAAGAGCACTTTCATTATGTGACACTGAGTCAGAATTGCCTGTAGTTTTGCAGCGCATGCTCATTGTACTTGTTAAATTAGACAGAGAGATGCTGTACAGTAGGGTTCAAAAGTCTAAGGATTCAAAATATAGTTTAAGCCTGGAAATAAAGAGAAAGTTTCAAGATTTTGAATATGAATATGACTTCCATTGAAGCTCAAGATGGAGAACATCATCAGGTTTTACATACTTGTGGAGTTGTGCATCAGTTTTTCAATGAACTGTTTTACTATTCAATTTATTCATACGGTAACACTTTGCAATAAGGTCCCATTGGTTCATGTAAGATAAAACATTAATGAATTAACATAGAGCAATACATTTGTTACAGTATTTATGAATCTGTGTTAACGTTAGTTAATAAAAATACAACTGTTCATTGTTAGCTCAGGTCAGCTCAGGTCTATTAAAGAATATTAGCAGATAAGACTTTTGATTTTAACTATATAAGCCATATTTGGACGGCACTACTTTTCTAAACAATGTCTGAGTTACATTTCTCATCATTCAGCATTTGTGATGTACTGATTTGGACGGGACTAACATCTCCCTGTTGGAGTGTGTGTTTTCTAGATGTGGGTTTAACAAAAGGTCATCTGCTGTGTTTGTGTGCATTTTTTGGTAACACTTTTGTATGGGGAACATATATTCTCTATTAACTATGACTTTTGCCTCAGTAAACTCCTAATTACTGCTTATTACTACTTAGAAAGGTAGTTGTTAAGTTTAGTTATTGGGTAGGATTAAGGTATGTAGAATATCATGCAGAATAAGGCATCAATATGTGCTTTATAAGTACTATAAACAGCCAATGTCCTAATATGCATGCTAATAAGCAACTACTTAATAGTGAGAATTGGACCCTAAAATAAAGTGCTACCAGTTTTTCATGAATAAACTTTAATTTATTATTAAAACCCTACATTTTACATGGGTTTATAGAATTGGCTACATCTAGACGGGTATCTTTCATGACACTGATATTAAAATGAGCAGTCAGTTTCTGCGATTTGGCTCTATTTATTAATTTTATTTTTTCGTCAAATACCATCCATATTGAAATGGAGCATGCTAAAGATTGGTGTGCAAATGGTAGCTCAGTTAGGTCAAAAAACACACGAGGAGAAGCCTTAGGATAATATAATATCTGCAATCAAAGGCAGGATTAGATTTAAGTTTGATGAAAAACAAAAGGTTTGACCTGGATTTTTACTGAGGTTGTGCGATGAAAAACACTGATTCGGGATACAGGATTAAAATTACAAAGTGTGTGTGTGAAACACAAACTTCTATAACGTCTTCCATGAAAACTAGTCCTGTCCAAATAGAGCTTTATTAAAAGTTGAGATTAATACACTAATACAAATTATTGTTGATTTAACTTAAAAAATGGTGTCAACTGGTTGCCTCAATTTTTAATTCATTGAAATTTTAAAATTTAAGTTAATACAATGGAGATTGGGTTAATGAACAGAACCTCAAATTTGATGTTATCTGAACCACATTATCTAATGATTTATTTATCATTGTTAGTACACTAATAACAAATGTTAACAACTGCAACCTTATTGTAAAGTGTTAACAATTATTTTTAAACAAATGTATTAAATGGATAGTGTAACACAGTTTGTTGTCATGGGAAGAAGGAGGCGGGAACCGGCGAACATTTAAAAGACTTTAATGAATAAACAAATTGAAAGTAAAGGCGGCAGTCCCTCACGGACGACTGCCGCGCACATACAAAACAAAACGTAAATAAAACACAACATAAAATCCAGGCCTGGTCCTCTCTCGTTCTTCACTGGTGTCGCTCATCCTTATATGCCTTCGAGCTCCCTCATGAGAGGACTCGAGACCTCAATAACGCACCGTTCTCGCTTGCTCCTCCCACATCTCTCGCTCGTCTACCTCGCCACATACCCCCATCGGCCCTCACAGGCCTGGGGGTACACCCAAGACAGCACCTACTTTCCTCCGGGGGCCCAATCTCCGAAGACACAGAGAATAACAGGACGAGAGAGTGGAGAGAGGAGGAAAAATACATAAATTCTGGTCCGGTTCCCGGACACAATGCCGCTCAGTCCTCAGCCAGCCGATAGGATCTTCCTACCGGTGCCATGCGATGGTACTGGACGCTCGGTGGATGGTTCGATCCTCCTCCGCCCCCTGGCGGCTGGTTGTGGCTCCTCCGGGTGAGGGCAGCCGGCAGCGAGCCCTGCGCTCCCTGCTCCTCCCCTAAATGGTGGACGGCAGCAGGCTCCAGCTCACAGCAAGCGTCGGCGACTCCTCAGCTCCCTCTTGGATGGCAGCCACCCCATCTCGACCCAGGGGCACGTCAGCGAGCTCTCCGTCCCACCAGTCTTCACTCGCTCCAGCACCATCGCCTCGGGCAGTCACTCGCGGTCTTCCTTCATCAACTCCTCAGCACCGCAATCCCCCTCAGCAGCAAGGGCTCTCCGACAGCATGTCCCTCCTTCCTCCTGGGTTTCAGCACCAATGTAACATAGTTTGTTGTTATGGGAAGAAGGAGGTGGGAACCGGCGAACATTTAAAAGACTTTAATAAATAAACAAACTGAAAGTGAAGGTGGCAGTCCCTCACGGACAACTGCCGCACACATACATAACAAAACGTAAAGAAAACACAACATAAAATCCAGGCCTGGTCCTCTCTCGTCCTTCACTGGTGTTGCTCGTCCGTATATGCCTCCGAGGTCCCTCATGAGAGTGTGTGACTCGCAGGTGACACTCATTCTCAGTCACGCACCGGTCTCTCTCACTTCTCCCACGTCTCTCGCTCGTCTACCTCGCCACAGATAGTTCACCCAAAAAATTAAAATAACCCCTTGATTTGCTCACCCTCAAGCCATGCTGTATATGACGTCCTGCTTTCAGACGCATACAATCGGAGTTATATAAAAAAAAATCAAGCTTTATAATGGCAATGAATGGCAGCCCAAGATTTGAAGCCCAAAAAAAGTGCGTCCATCCATTATAAAAGTGCTCCACACAGAAATGAACGGGGGTTAATAAAGCCATCTGAAGCTAATTTTCTTTGTGTAAGAAAAATATCCATATTTAAAACTTGCTGCCGCCAGACCACCTTTATTTAACTCACGTGTAATGCCTCTCGCATACATCGCGCCAGTTACACTTTTTCTGGCAGAAGCTAGATATTTTACTTTATAACTTGTTTTTTAACATGAAACCTTTATCAACCCCCCGGAGCTGTATGGATTACTTTTATAATGGATGGATGCACTTTTTTGGGCTTCAAATTTTGGGCTGCCATTATAAAGCTTGGATTAGCCAGGACATATTTTAATGTAACTCAAATTTTGTTTGTCTGAAAGAAAAAAGTCATATACACCTTTGATAGCTTGAGGGTGAGTAAATCATGGGGTAATTTTCATTTTTGGATGAACTATCCCTTTAAATTATAAAATGCAAAATCTGAGCATTTTCACTAGTGCTCTAAGAACCTTTAACCCTCACTGTGTTTGGATATACAGCGCTGGAAGAAATCAATGTTGAGTGGTCTCTTAATTTTTTCCAGAGCTGTATAAGACAAATGTATTCATTTGAATGATATTTTCAAATATCTGTTTATTTGTTTAGACGAAGAATAATGTGTGTTCTTCCTCTGGTGGGTATTTTTTGTCTTTTGCCTTGAGAAAAGAGTACACTGCCACACACTGATGATTCATGGCTTTATGCTTCTTTGTTGTGTGGCCAAAGGTCTCCAAATGGAGGGTTTTTCAGAAATGCTGTACAAGGTGCAGAGGATTCCTTATGGGGAAGAGAGGTTATGAATAAACAGAAAGAGAAAATATTAAAGAACTTACTGAAAGAAGATCGAACGACTGAACTTTTCGACTTTTTATATTTACAACTTTGTAAAAAAAAAAAAAAATTCAGTGTATTCTTTCGTTTTTTTCATTGTATACATAAAAAAATGCTGGGTTAAAAACAACCCAAGTTGGGTTGAAAATTGACTAACCCAGCGATTGGGTTGTTTTAACCCAGTAAATGGGTTGTTTTAACCCAGCGGTTGGGTTAAATGTTTGCTTAAAATAACCCAATCGCTGGGTTAAAATAACCCAATTGCTGGGTTAGTCCATTTTCATCCAAACCTGGATTGTTTTTAACCCAGCATTTTTTAGAGTGTAAGCACTTTCAAAATGTAATATATATTAAGGGGTCAAACGCTTTCCAGTATTAATTTAGTGAATGGACCATTAGTGATGTGGTGCTTGATTTTATAGGAACTCTTTATGGAATATCTACCAGGCTGTGAAATTAAATCTCATTCACCTTCCACGTAATCCACATAAATCTGATATCACACACTCCTTCATGCACTGAAGTTTAGGATTGTGCTTTTACCCCCCAAAAGATCTTGAAGGTTCTTTTATTGTTTTCCACCAGAACTGGCAAATCTGAGGCACTGTAATAATTTGTCCTGTTTACTATCTCTTATCTGCAGCTGTTAAATCTGGCTCATGCCTGTAATGATTAAGGTTAGTCGTTCATACATTTGCATAATGCAAGTTTCTAAAATGTACACTGTCCTGATTACCTTATTTACTGCATCCCTGCTAATGGAGCAGATCTTTCTTTTACTTTGATATCTCTAACCTGAAACTGCATGTGTGCCTTAGAGCGGTCCTGGTTTATGTGTACCGGAAACGTGTAGCCTCTGTGCAACTGCATCATAACATTTCATCATCATAGAGTGAGAACACATCAGCACATGACAGTTTTATGTTGTTGTGTGTGGTACACAAGACCAACTGTACCGATTGCTTTGCACGGTGGGTGTACCATTAGTTTTAGTCATTTTCTTTACTTTAAATGTACATGTAATGACAATGAAACATTCGGGGGAAGAAGGAGGCGGGAACCGGCGAACATTTAAAAACTTTAATCCAAAAATAAAACAAACCATAATGTCGGCGGCAGCCCCTCACGGACGACTGCCGCCTAAAAACAAAACAAAACACAATAATGGCGGCAGCCCCTCACGGCCGACTGCCGCCTACATACAAAACAAAACCAAACATAAACTCCAGGCCTGGTCCTCTCTCGTCTTGCCATGTCGTCGCTCCTCCTTTTATACTCCCGTCACTCCTCCATGAGGCGAGGCCGGTGTGGCGCACAGCTGACGCTCATTAACATTCGCCACCGGCCCGCTCTCACGGTCCCCCGCCTCGCCACAGTACATATTTGCCACAACTTAGGTATCACTCTTAGAAGAAAAGGTTCTATATAGTTCCATGGCTTAAAACATCCTCATTATAAACAAAACGTTTACTAGCTCCAAAAACAGCGTGTTTTGAAATTGCGGGATCTGTGACGTCACACAGGAAAATATAATTGCATATGACTGCCTCTAGACCAAGACATCAACGCACCATAAGCCCCTCCCACTGGCATTCAGTCACATCAAATGCTATAAAATAATAGTTTTTAATCTTTGGGATGTACTGGAGTAGACTTTACACACTGTAAACCCATAACGCTCTAAATAATGAATTGGTTTGAGTAGAGCCAACTCAAATTAAACAAATTAGTTTATCAAATTAACTTTAATGAGTATTTAGAACTGTAGGAGCCAAAATGTGTTGAAAGGATAATGTGTTCTCATTTTTGAACACTGAGTGGCGATGATATCAATGTATATAGGTAGCCTTCCTGCTGTAGGTAGGTGTTTTCACCCGGAAGGGCAAAAAAGTTTTGACCGCAATAGTGGTGAACGTATGTAAAACTTTCCTTTAATGAACATATTGAATATTCAATTGGACATTATGCACAGTGGTGTTTGTGGAGCCAATAAACTGTGTATGGTGATGCAATGGAAGAATGGTCTTCTCGTTTCTTATGGATGAAGTAAACAACGTAACACCAAACCAAGAAAGTGAGTCAACCTAATTTCTCCGGGACCTAAACAACTCAGTAGCTTAAAGTATTAGATTTAGCTCCTAAAAAAATATTTTTCTTTTGTTCACAAAACTGATACATTTCGAGTAATCTCAACTTAAATTTAACTAAAACTGGGTTGGAACTTAAAACTAGAAATTTCTATTTCCCAGTATGTTTTGCCATGACACTCAAAAGGGAGAGTAAATGCTAAAATTAAGTGTAACATAATACGTTTTGTGCAAGATTAATGTTATAAGGTGGAGATTAGGGCTGCACGATTTGGGGAAAATATCTAATTGCGATTATTCAGGTTAAAACTGCGAATAAATATAATATAATAATAGTAATAATAATATTTATATTTTACAAAACACTGCAGGGTTACCTGTTAACATGCAGGCAGCCTATAACTAAAAATCACTAGAAATGTCTAAGATTTATTATAAAATATTATTATTATAAAAATCTGTGATATCAATTTCTTAATTTTTGTCAGGAGGTATGCACAATCAAGAATGAGTCTATGTATTCAATATGAAATATGAGCCTCTTATGCATCCACTGTGGGGAAAAAAATCCTGTACACTGGAGAAAACTTATGGATTGTCATATACATTTATTTAGAGAAGTATTATTTTTCCAACTTTTTACCCAAAATAGGATGATGTGAGCACTGCTGGGCGCTAAACACAGAAAAAGAAACGCCACATTTGCCTCAGAGAGAAGTAATATAATGACGTGAAGCTAGTGCTGTGTAGCTGAATTAAAAGAACATAGGAACACTTTGATTAAACATGAAGACAATAAACACACGACAGCGACAATATATGGTGTATTTGAGTTCTTCAAGCCTTCTCTGGTATTTTCATAATAATAAAGTATATTATAATGCCGTGCTCATCACTGTATAGAATACTATAAAATAAATAATTGTCTGCCTCATTCTGTGATAAGAAGCCACATCAGCTCACAAAAAGGAAATATCAATAACTCGACTGACGATATGAAGCGAGTTAAAACATATTATGAAACGTAGTCTTTTGTTTGTTTTTTTTTCAAACACGTTACAGAGCCGCTCTTCACTAACACGCTGGGCATATATTTATTTAATTAAAATCACAGCCTTTGCACTTTCATAATCACACATAAGCCAAATCGCAATTGCGGTTCGATTTCGATAATTGTGCAGCCCTAGTGGAGATTTAGTAGTGTTTAGTTTAGAAGAGTTTCTGTTATGTTGGTTTTTATGGGGTTACCATCATGGTGACGAATGGAGCATGAGTTTTCTATTACCAATTAGCAAGGTAGCATGTATTGAAATAGCCAGGTTTCCACTACTAAAAATATTCAAGTTGATAACTTTATTTTAAATGTATGGCTTACTCAAATATTTTAAGTTAAGAGCAATTCAAATGTATGAGTACAAAATAAAAAAAAAAAAAGTTCTACTTAAACTTTAATTTTTTTGTACTTTTTTAATTTCATGTAACCGATTGTCTCAGTTTTTTGAGTTTTGCCAACTTATTCAGGTTTACAGTGCAGGGTACTTGATTTTTGCATTGTCAATACAAGATCTTGACCAAACACAGATGCACCTCTTGATGGAAATAACATCACATTTATTTCCATCAAGATCTTGAACTGATCATACAAGAGTCCAGCACTCTGTAAAGTCTCCTCCAGCACATCCCAAAGACTTTCAATGAATTTAACTTATTAACTCAGAGATGCTAATTCATGTATAAAAATGATTCTTCATTCGTCTCTTCATTGTTTCACAATTTGAGCCTGAGGCATATTGACGTTGTCATCCTGGAATATGCTCATAATGTGTCTTCCTACACGGTTGCTTAAGAAATGAAAAGTTATACACTCCATCAATTAGGGTTAGAAGAACTGTTGCCAAACAATCACTGCAATAATGATCCAATCAGAGACTCTTAAGCATTTAAATATATATATATATATATATATATATATATATATATATATATATATATATATATATATATATATATATATATATATATATATATATATATATATAGCATTATATAAGTGAACATCAAGGAACATATTAAAAGAACCCCAAGATCCTTTGTATGGAGTCTGGCATTAAAAATAAGATAAATTGCTTCATTTGAATTTAAGTAATGACCATTGAAATGATTTTACTGTTGATTTTACTCCAGATTTAATTTGGATATCCAGGTACAATTTTGAAACACTGTTCTGATATTCCTACAGTGAAAACCTGCATGAAGTTGTTCTGTGTAGATTGAGTGCTGTGGTTAAAGTGGTTTAAGTTTTCTGGTCTATCCCATCATAGACATACAGTTGTAAACACAAGTCTCAACAGGACTACAGGAATTTACCATAATAGTTGTGATGAAAAAGGACCGTAATTTAAATGTAACACAATATAGTTACAGCATTAAACTGACAATTGTTTTCAATGTACACCACTGCTTAGATAAGCAAGTTCTCTCCAGCTTTGGGATGTAAAGGTTGAAGTGTAGTGGGTAACGTTGCAACAGCTATATCTATAGAGAAAGTTATATTTAGTGTCTCATTCCCAACCTATATTTTATGGATGGTTTGTGGAACAGGTTGGGAATAAAATGAATGGGCAGCCGTGGTCTTTCTAGTAGGCAATATATCATAAAGAAGACAGTTTTGTGCATTGTAAGCAGAAATCAGAGGAACCCAAATTCCCACACTGGGAGCTCAGCAGTCTGTTTGGACTAAGTTTATTTGAACTGTGTGTAGCTTGTTATTGTGGAGGCATTTGAATGCTAGAGGAGTATGCTGTATGATTTATTATACTAACAACATTACACTAAATGGTGCCTTGCTTGTAGTATTATCTATACATTGCAAAGGAGGTGCATCTGAAGCGACATATATACCACAAAAAGGTCCATTTACAAACGATCAACATGAAATTAAAAATGATGCCCTTGAGAAAAAGAAGTGTACTTAAAGTGCACAAACACTGGGTTGTTACGTCTGACCCAGGAGCTGGGTGACACAAAAACTACCCAAACACTGGGTTGTTATGTCTGACCCAGGATCTGGGTTACATAAAACTACCCAAACACTGGGTTGTTACGTCTGACCCAGGATCTGGGTGACACAACAACTACCCAATCACTGGGTTGTTATGTCTGAATCACGAGCTGGGTGACACAAAAACTTGTAGAATTTGTAATTACAACATGTAAACTCATAATTTTCTGAGATCTACGACTTGTGCCACGTGGCTGTTGTACCACCTGACCACTGCAGATTTAAGGTGTGTTTGACTTGAAGCGGTGCTGTGCAGATCTATCGGTGTGTGACATCAAAGTACAGCGAGAGTGATTAGAAAGCATACAGAGCTTTTTTTACAGTACGACATGGTGTGAATGCAACATCTGTCGCTCTTGGACCGCTGCTTGACCAATCAAAATAGAGCACCAGAACAAGCCATTGGATAATTTTAGTAATAAAAGCCTAGTTGAGCAGCATTAAATTAACTTCCCTTATGTTTCTCTGAAATCTTGTTTCATAATTATATGTAAAAGCATGCCAATTCTCTGAAAGAGAATATTAAATATTCTCTCATCTGGCTTTATTATCTTTGTCAGCCTTTCATTTTACAATGTATTTTTTCCCATTTCTTTGAAATAATATGGCAGCAGTCCCCTGTAACATTTTCCATAGCAAAGTTTTAATATTTCAGAGCATTATGAGTTTTAGAAGGGCTTTTGTGTGTGTGTTTGTCTGCACTTCTATGAGTGTGACTCATGAGCATGAAGTGCGTGTGACGAGTGTGTGTATGTGTGTGTCCACTTGTGAGGAGTATTTCAGATAGTCCTCAGTGTCCCGGTATAAGTGTGCATCCAAAGGGCTTTGATGATTGTGCCGGCTTGCTTTCAGGAACATTGAACAGACGGCTTTACAGCCACTCCAGCCCCACTCTAATGCTTGCCATTAATTTAGCAGCCTGTCGGTCCGCCATCACTAGAGCTTCTATTTAACCAGCGCCGCTATGACAAAAGCCTTCAGCACCATCCCAATACATTAGGGGGAATATACTTGTGCTTTTGAAGTGCACTAAGAGGACACAGTCCTACTTCATCCAGACGCCAAACCCATCAAGCGCTGGACATTTCTTTGATTATGAAGTCCATCTCCAGTCCACTCCAGAACAGCTTGTGTGTTTGTGTGTCATCATACATCGCAGAAGGGTCTTGTCTCAGGGTTGTCAGGGGACACGGGCTGTTCTCTCACTGTGTTTGCTAATTGATTTTGCTTTTCTAGTTGTCTGCGGGGGAGTGAATGCGATGTGCTTCTGGCTCCTTCAGTCTTGGCCCTTCTGGTGTTTACACTTATAAACAGGGCAAACAAAACAAACACGACTCCCAGCCCCCGCCGCGAGAGCAGCTGTCACTAGGAGCAGACGGTGGCGCTACACATGACTCTCCATATTCACGCAGAGTAACGCAGTCAAACATGTTACCGAGGGTCAAATTAACATGTTGCAAGCCATGATGACCAGTGGAAAAGATGTGACCACATCCTGTTTACAACCACACCCAATCCATATAAAAAATACTAAAAGGGATAGTTCACCCCAAAATACAGTTTTTGTCATAATTTACTCACCATTAGGGTTAGTTCACCCAAAAATGAAATTTATCCCATAATTATCCCACCAAGTGCAAATAGGATTTTGGATTTTGATGCGATCGACCCGGGTTCGAATCCGCCTTTTGCAGAGTTCGCTCTTCTCCCTTTTCCCATCACATTGGAAAGGCATTTACTTTCAATAAAAATTAGGAAAATGTTCTAAAGGTGGAAATAAAGTGCCTAACGAAATGTTTAATAATAATAAAAGCATTTGTTGGGTAGGGTTAAGTAGGGAGGGCTTTTATTGTCCCTTTAAGGCGGCATCCATTTAATAATTTAAATAAATATAATAATTTACACTATGTTATTATTGCATCATGTTAATGTACAACAATACTGAGGCGCAAAAGAGTATGTATCTGTCAAAATAAAATATAAAATGCATGTAATTACTATTTACACATATTGCAAAGAACTGCTACTTTTATAAGGTGTAAATATAATGCCGAATATATAGAATACACTCACCTAAAGGATTATTAGGAACACCATACTAATACTGTGTTTGACTCCCTTTCGCCTTCAGAACTGCCTTAATTCTATGTGGCATTGATTCAACAAGGTGCTGAAAGCATTCTTTAGAAATGTTGGCCCATATTGATAGGATAGCATCTTGCAGTTGATGGAGATTTGTGGGATGCACATCCAGGAAACGAAGCTCCCGTTCCACCACATCCCAAAGATGCTCTATTGGGTTGAGATCTGGTGACTGTGGGGGCCATTTTAGTACAGTGAACTCATTGTCATGTTCAAGAAACCAATTTGAAATGATTCGAGCTTTGTGACATGGTGCATTATCCTGCTGGAAGTAGCCATCAGAGAATGGGTACATGGTGGTCGTAAAGGGATGGACATGGTCAGAAACAATGCTCAGGTAGGCTGTGGCATTTAAACGATGCCCAATTGGCACTAAGGGGCCTAAAGTGTGCCAAGAAAACATCCCCCACACCATTACACCACCACCACCAGCCTGCACAGTGGTAACAAGGCATGATGGATCCATGTTCTCATTCTGTTTACGCCAAATTCTGACTCTACCATCTGAATGTCTCAACAGAAATCGAGACTCATCAGACCAGGCAACATTTTTCCAGTCTTCAACTGTCCAATTTTGGTGAGCTCGTGCAAATTGTAGCCTCTTTTTCCTATTTGTAGTGGAGATGAGTGGTACCCGGTGGGGTCTTCTGCTGTTGTAGCCCATCCGCCTCAAGGTTGTGCGTGTTGTAGCTTCACAAATGCTTTGCTGGATACCTCGGTTGTAACGAGTGGTTATTTCAGTCAAAGTTGCTCTTCTATCAGCTTGAATCAGTCGGCCCATTCTCCTCTGACCTCTAGCATCAACAAGGCATTTTCACCCACAGGACTGCCGCATACTGGATGTTTTTCCCTTTTCACACCATTCTTTGTAAACCCTAGAAATGGTTGTGCGTGAAAATCCCAGTAACTGAGCAGATTGTGAAATACTCAGACCGGCCCGTCTGGCACCAACAACCATGCCACGCTCAAAATTGCTTAAATCACCTTTCTTTCCCATTCTGATATTCAGTTTGGAGTTCAGGAGATTGTCTTGACCAGGACCACACCCCTAAATGCATTGAAGCAACTGCCATGTGATTGGTTGATTAGATAATTGCATTAATGAGAAATTGAACAGGTGTTCCTAATAATCCTTTAGGTGAGTGTATATCACTATTTTCACTTAGTGTAAATATCATCTATCGCTAAGAAAATGTTTTCACTTAAAATAATAAATAAAATATAGTTGCTATTTACACTTTAATCCATGCGGCTCCAGGGGGTTAATAAAGGGCGTCTGAAGAGAAGTGATGCGTTTGTGTAAGAAAATATCTGTATTTACAAACTATAATCACTAGCTTCTGTATGCAAGTCGAGTTCCGGCAGAAGAGTGACCTCTGACCCGACATATGACAACTCAATAAAACCAGTGGTGTGCCAAAGAAGTAAGCTGGTGACGGGTAATGTGGGTGCAGATGCGAGATAACCTACATTAATATTTCTGAAATAATCAGCTAATATTTCTCTAGCACGTACGGTTGTCGAATCCATGCCTATAGAGAAGAAACCCTTTCTAGTCCCTGCCCAGTGCGATGTGTGTCAAAGCATTAGTCCGGTTGTTTGATGAGAGAGTTTATTTGTCATACACACTTTAAGAATCTGTCCAGGAGCAGAAGATTATTCTGCATGGAACTGTGGCACAGGATGATCTTTGGTTGACCAATCAGCGGAAAGGGGTGTTTCACGCAAGCCCACATGTGGAAATCATCTCGGTTACGTATGTAACCCTAGTTCCCTGAAGGAGGGAACGGAGACGCCACGTCGAAGTACCGACGAATAGGAATCTCGCTCACGAGAGCCAATCTACTTCGAGTGTAACTAAAACGAGCCAATGTACATTGGCATGCAATGATTGCACCAGGTGCTCATGCAGGAACGACCGTGGAAGAATATATGGGATCCCCGCAGGGTCACTCATATAACCCCAGCCCATTACCGGTTCTCAAGGATTCAGTGGCAAGGGGCCTGATGCCCGACATTCCGAAACGTCTGGCACCAAGGGTGATGGAGGACTCACAGAGTTTGCTTCTGGAGAATAAGAGCACCGGAGCGCAGCAAGCCGACAAGAGCCGGGGCCTCTCAGTGCTTCTACCCGTTTGAGGTGAGAACACAGGAGGAGACCGGCTCTACACGTAGGCTATAGAATCTAGCAAACGTGTTGGGTGTCGCCCAGCCCGCAGCTCTGCAGATGTCTGACAGCGAGGCTCCACGTGCCAGCGCCCAGGAGGATGCAACACTTCTAGTAGAGTGTGCTCGCACCCTGAGCGGACAGGGCACACCTTGTGCTTGGTAAGCCAAGGTGATGGCATCCACTATCCAGTGGGCCATCCTCTGCTTGGAGAAAGCCTTTCCCTTCTGCTGGCCTCCGTGACAGACAAAGAGTTGATCTGAGGTTCTGAAGCTTTGAGTTCTATCCACATAGACCCGCAGAGCGCGGACGGGACAGACCAAAGCGAGGGCTGTGTCTGCCTCCTCCGGGGGCAGTGCTTGGAGGTTCACCACCTGGTCCCTGAAGGGAGTGGTAGGAACCTTGGGCACATAGCCAGGCCGGGGTCTTAGTACCACGTGGGTATTACCCGGCCCGAACTCTAGGCACGATTTGTCGACCGAAAATGCCTGCAGGTCCCCTACTCTCTTGATGGAGGCCAATGCAGCCAACAGCAAAGTCTTCATAGACAGAATCTTTAGCTCTGCTGACTGCAAAGGCTCGAATGGGGCATTCTGGAGTGCTCGGAGCACCAGAGCAAGATCCCAAGAGGGTATGGAGGGGGGTCGAGGAGGATTTAACCGTCTCGCCCCCTAAGGAACCTGACGACCAGGTCATGCTTCCCAACCGTCTTACCTTCTACGTGGTCGTGATAGGCGGATATAGCAGCAACATAGACCTTGAGGGTGGAGGGCGACAGCCTGCGCTCCAATCCTTGTTGCAGGAAGGAAAGCACAGATGCGATCGAACATCTTCGGGGGTCCTCTCGGCAAGAAGAACACCACTCGATGAACAGGTTCCACTTCGAGGCATAAGCCTGTCTTGTAGACGGTGCACATGCCGAAGTGATGGTGTTAACTACCTCTTGGGGTAAGTCACCTAGAACCTCCATGTCCCGTCCAGGGGCCAGACATGAAGCTTCCACAGGTCTGGACCCGGGTGCCATAGGGTGCCCCGTCTCTGAGTCAGAAGGTCCTTCCTCAGAGGAATCGGCCAAGGAGGGGCTGTCGCGAGGAGCATAAGTTCTGGGAACCAGGTCCGGTTGGGCCAGTACGGCGTCACCAAGAGGACCTGCTCCTCGTCCTCCCTGACCTTGCACAGTGTCTGTGCAAGTAGGAGCCCCTGGGGCCAGCTGTGCGCAAGGGCATCCGTGCCGTGTGTACCCTCGGTCAGCGAATAGAACCACTGGCAGTGGGACGTTTCTGGGGAAGCAAACAGGTCGACCTGTGCCACCCCGAACTGTCTCCAGATCAGCTGAATCACCTGGGGGTGGAGTCGCCACTCCCCTGGGTGCGCAGCTCGTGAGAGCTCGTCGGCCATACGGTTGCGCACACCAGGGACATGAATGGCCCGAAGCGACCTCAGACACTTCTGACTCCAGAGGAGGAGATGGCGGGCGAGTTGCGACATGTGATGTCCGCTCGACCAAATCCAACTCCATACTGAGAAAAGAGATCGTCGGTGAGTTTGCTCTTTTCCCAGTTGACCCGAAGACCCAACTGGCTGAGGTGTCTGAGCACCAGGTCCCTGTGTTCACACAACTGATCCCTGGACTGTACTAGAATGAGCCAGTCATCGAGATAGTTGAGGATGCGAACGGCCCGTTCTCTCATGGGCACGAGGGCCCCCGCTGTGACTTTCGTGAAGACACGGGGGGACAGGGACAGCCCGAAGGGCAGGACCTTGTACTGATATGCTCGACCCTCGAACGCAAAGCGCAGAAATGGCCTGTGTCGAGGAAGGATCGAGACATGAAAGTACGCGTCCTTCAGGTCGATCACTGCAAACCAATCTTGGGGACGGATGCATTCGAAAATGCGCTTCTGCGTGAGCATCTTGAACAGTAGCTTGTGGAGGCTCCGATTCAGGACTCGCAGGTCCAAGATTGGCCGTAACCCACCGGTTTTCTTGGGTACAATGAAGTACGGGCTGTAGAAGCTGGTCTTCATATCGGCTGGAGGGACCGGCTCTATCACGTCTTTCGCCAGCAGGACAGCGATCTCCACACGCAGGACATGGGCATCTGCAGCATTCACCGAAGTGAAGCGGACGCCCTTGAACCTGGGGGGGCGCCGGGCGAACTGAATCGCGTAGCCGAGCCTGATGGTCCGAATGAGCCAGCGAGACGGAGCGAGGAGCGCTAGCCAGGCTCCCAGGGACCGTACAAGCGGGACCATAGGGACCACCGGCATACCCACCGTGGGGCAGCGAGGTGGAATGCAGGTACCGGGCTGGGGCGGCTGTCTCGTGGAGGCGGCCCGCAGCGAGGTGAGAGTGTGCCGTGCAACACTTACCTGATTCCACAGGTGGGCAGCAGGAACGTGAGGGGGTTGTCCTCTGCTGCCCGCTGGCGAAGGGGGAGGATGAGTGTGGTCCGGCATTTGACCGGCCACAACTCTCCGAGCCCTCTAAGGACCCAGAGATGGAAGAAACTGCTCTTTTATTGAAAATTTGGGTACCCGGCGGAACAGAAACAAAACGGAACACAAGATTCTCCTCCCGGCCCTCCTCCGGGGGATGGAGCGGTGCGGTCACCGTCTCCAGAAGAGCAGTCCTCCTCATCTCCGGGTCGCCCGTCTCAGGGCCGCTTGCCCTTGCCACCCCTGGACGGGCGGGACGGCCTGCTTGCGCCTGGCTCCACGATGCCGCTTGGGTGGAGGCTGCTGCTGCGGCGCGGGAGCGGAGGCAGATGCAGGTGGCCGCCCTCGGTGACGAGCAGGCTGAGGCGCTGCCGGCGGCGGGGTGGAGACAGCAGCTGACCGCCGTGGCAGGATGTGACTGATCGCCTCAGTCTGCTTCTGTGCGGCCGAGAACTGCTGGGCGAAGTTCTGGACCGCGTCGCCGAAAAGGCCAGTCTGGGAGACGGGGGAGTTAAGGAACCTGACTTTGTCGGTCTCCCTCATGTCCGCCAGCCAGAGATGGCGTTCCTGGACCACCATGGTGGACATCGCACGACCCACGGCCCGCGCCGTAACCTTCATCGCACGAAGCGCGAGGTCCGTCGCGGTTCTCAGTTCCTGAAGAACTGCGGGATCGTGACCACCCTCGTGCAGGGCCTTCAGTGCCTGGGCCTGATGGACCTGCAACAACGCCATAGCGTGTAAGGCGGAGCCTGCCTCTCCACAAGCCTGGTAGGCCTTCCTGATCAGATCGGATGAGTACCTACAGGCCTTGGAGGGAAGACACGGGTTCCCCCTGGAAGTGGAGTTAGGGCACAGTTGCATAGCAACGGCCCATTCCACGGGAGGAACCTGCGTGTATCCCTTTGCAGGTCCGCCATCGAGGGTGGTGAGGGAGGAGGATCCACTAGGCCGGTTTCGGGCAGTAAAAGGTGCCGTCCACAACCTTGTGAGCTCCTCGTGCACCTCCGGGAAAAAAGGAACCAGGGTGGGGCCTTGAGGCCTTTCATCCAGCCTTGAGGGTTCGGGACACGGTGGAGGGTTCCACACGAGCCAGACTCTCTCGGTGGCCCGGGCAAGCATAGCCATCATCTCCGGATCAGTATCGGGCACAGCGGGTCTACCCGGAGGAGCCCCCTGCGCCGACACATCCTCTCCAGAGAGTTCTGACCCTCCCGCCGATGCAGCGATGGACATCTGGTCCTCGAAAGGAGCCCCTAAGGATACGGACGATGCACATCTCGTGGATGGCCCACCGCGTTCCAATGGCAGCTCTGCTGGCTGCGGAGTGCGAGAGGGATGAGGGTTCCCCGGGGGTTGGTTCCCTGGGGGAAACATGCTCACCATAACCCTCAAATCAGCCGGGCTACTGCCTGAAGTAACTCTCTGAGGAGGGTTAGATCGAGGCAGAGGCACGGGGGCTCTGCCCCTTGCGAGACGGAGCCGCGATCGCAACTCCGAGATGGTCATGTTCCCGCAGTGAGAACATGACTCATCCACCAGCGCTGCCTCAGCGTGCTGAACGCCCAAACACGAGATACAGCGCTGATGACCATCCCTCGGTGACAGGAAACCACCGCATCCAGAAACACACAGATAGAATGTCATCTTGAAAAAGACGCAATCTCTATCTGTGCAAGCTCTTTCAGAAGGACGCTCTCCTTGGTGCTGAAGCATGCAGGGGGAAGGGTCGCGGCGACACAGTCAGGGGGTAGTGCTGCCTGACGTGCGCACTCTCTCTCACGAGGGCGCTCTTACCAGCCGTGGGAACGACTTTTTAGCGCTCTCCACCTAGCGCACTGAACCAGCTGTGAGAACAGCCCTTGTGATCATTCCAACGAACAACAAAGAGAGATGATCGAAACCACACGACCCGCTGCAGTGCCGTCACACCAACACCGACTGAAGAGATCGCTTCCGAAAGGCAGCTCCGCTTCAGTCACTGTGAGGTAGGGAGTGATAGCTGGCGTCACCATCTACCACTCGGCTCCGAAGCAAAATGCTGATTTGATGCAATCACCTGTGTCTCATTTATACCCGCACGGCGTGGCATGAGCACCTGGTGCAATCATTGCATGCCAATGTGCATTGGCTCATTTTAGTTACACTCGAAGTAGATTGGCTCTCGCGAGCGAGATTCCTATTCGTCGGTACTCCGACGTGGCGTCGAGAGTGACCGACTGAATGGGAACGATAATTCAAGCCTTTTTCTGTCCCTGAACCTAAAAATATAAAAGCAAGCCGAATTCTCGTTTTGTAATTTTTTTTTTTGAAAACACGAAAAATTAATAAATGAGCCGTTTTCTAATTTTTCAACTTTCAATATTAAATCGAAAAATGAATGAATGCAACGTACACAGACCTTGTTTCCTTTTTTGTGCTGTTTTTTATTGTTTTTGTTTTGTTTTGGACAGAACAGAACATTTTGTTTTGTCCAAAGAATGGAAGTCAATAGGGTTTAGTTTTGTTTTGATCCCCATTGACTCACATTGTATGGACAAAAACAGTTGAAATCTTCTTATATTAAATTTTTCAGTTTAACTACAAGTCCACTAATGCGTATTTCTCTTCCATGTGAATCTCAGCATTTGTGCAAACCGTTCTTTATTGTGACAAACAACAGGACATTTTTGTCAGTGTTTTCTATTTCTGTACCATTGGGCTGGTAGCCCCGGCCACTGTGAAATCTCATTGGTCTAAAATCCTGCTCCACATAACTTGTAGATGCAGTATATGAAGTAACTTTTAATTGGCTGTGATAGTGTGGCGTCGTGCCACAGTTTCGCATTCAGCGTGGAAGACAAATTGTGTGTCACTGCACACTTGTCATTTCATGCCTGGTTAGGACATGGTGTAAGATTTTGTTGTTAAGATGAGGCAACACCTGTTCATTATATGACCAGTGATTTCTTAATGGCCTGCCCTTGTCAAAACTGCATAATTAAAAATTTCAGGCTGCATCTGAAATCTGAAATCACATACTTCCCTACTATATAGTAGTCTAACAGTATGTGATAGAAGTAGTATGTTCAAATTCACAGTACTCATGAAAGAATAAGCAAAAAGTACACGGATGACCTATTTCTTCCAGTGAGATTCTTAAGTGTGCATACGATGGACATTTTACTATCCCATGAGGCCACGGGAGAGGATTTATAAATGTAGGTGGCGCGACGCACCTGACACTGGTAGGTCACATGATAATGTCAACATGGCGAATGTAGTACGTCCAGATTATATTCATACTACACACACTCATACTATAGCCTAAATAGAACATACTTTTTAGCGGTCATGAAGTAATGACTTAATAAGTAAGTGCCTACTTCAGAGTATGGTATGCCAATTAGGATGCAGCCTTTATTAAGTGTTATCATGGTACTAAATGAAATACCACATTCATGTATCATGGTGTTTAGCATTCGAGGTACTTCAAAGAATACCATTGATTTACTATGGCATGTTTTTATCTACTTTTGTGTGTGTGTGTGTGTGTGTGTGTGTGTCCATATATGCACATGTATACCATGTATAGGTAATGAATTTAACTATTAAGATTCTTCTTAATCATTCTGGCTACATTAACAATTCATTTGAATTTGAGATAAAATGAAGAAATTCTGGGATCATTTCAACAATACAATTAAAACAACAAAAAACTAAAATATTTGTATATATTATATAAATGTATATTGTTATATAAAAATATACTGTATATAAAAACTAAAATATTGTACATTATATATTTAGTTTAAGGTTTAGTCCATTTGTTTTGTGTTTTTTATGTTTCTAGCTTTAATTTATTTTAAAATAAAAATTTTAGTAATGTTATCACTCATTTATTTCAGTTCGTTGCCATATTTTTATTTTTTTATTTTTATCATTTTAGTTTTAAGGTTAAAGGTAGAGTAAGTGATTTCTGAGAAACATTGTTGATATTTGAAATCACCCCTACCCAAAAGAATCACACCCCTATAATGATAGCTCCGCCCCCAAATTCACAAACGCACCCCTTACTGCTGATTGGAGTGTGACTTGTGTTTTGGCGCTCGGTCCAATCCACTTTCAACAGTTTCTCAGAATTTGCTTACTGCACCTTTAACCTTAAAGAACAATATCAACACAAGTTTAATTCATTAATTCATTAATTCATTAATTCATTAGTTCATTAGTTCATTAGTACAACATCACTCATCCTGATCATTCACTCAGGAATTGGACTTCATGGTCATTCTTTCTGTTTTTGATTCCATACACTAAAAATAACATAAGAACATGAAAGCTTATAAGAGTCATTAGCTTGAGAATTAGACTTCAGGGGTGGCACTTTATTGATGATTGCAGATGAATATTGATGTAGGCGTAGTGAACACTTTCAGATCGTTGTTGTCTTATGTTCCATCTGCATTCGAGAGCCATTAACAGAACCAAATGTCATGAAAATCATTCTATTCATTTTTTTTTTTTTTTTTAATGGTTCTTGGTTTCCTTATCATGATCTGTATTTTTCTAGCTTGCATACATTTAAGGTAAATTACTTAATTTATCTTAACAGTACCTCATATATATATTTTAATAAAGCATAAGAATGTTGTGGTCTAGAGAAGCGGTTACATTAGCATTTCAATTGGGTTGTGCTTACAGACAAAAGCCCTTTGAGTGCTTTGGTTGAAAGCCTGCGTTAATTCAATCCTTTCCCGTGTGACTTTCAAACGTATTTTATTTTAGAATGAATCATGGCTCTTCAGTGAGAGGCCTTTAAATTATATGTTTGGCTCTGGATTGACGACTGTGATCTCGCTAAGGTGACCGACCATATATATATATGCACACCAAACAGGCATAACATTATGACCACCTCCCTAATTTTGTGTTGGTCCCCCTTTTGCTGCCAAAACATCCCTGACCCATTCATGCATGGTCACCACTAGACCCTGAAGGTGTGCTGTGCTATCTGGCACCAAGATGTTAGCAGCAGATCTTTTAAGTTCTGTAAGTTGCGAGGTGGGGCCTCCATGGATCGGACTTGTTTGTTCAGAACATCCCACAGATGCTCGATTGGATTGAGAACACCTCAAACTCGTTGTTGTGCTCCTCATACCATTCCTGGGCACATTATCCTGCTGAAAGAGGCCACAGTCACCAGGGAATACTGTTTCCATGAAAGGGTTACATGGTCTGCAACAATGCTTAGATATGTCAAAGTGTGTCAAAGTAACATCCACATGAATGGCAGGACCCAAGGTTTCCCAGCAGAACATTGCCCAAAGCATCACACTGCCTCTGCCAGCTTGCCTTCTTCTCATAGTGCATCCTGGTGCCATGTGTTTCCCAGGTAAGTGACACACACGCACCCGACCATCCACGTGATGTAAAAGAAAATGTGATTCATCAGACCAGGCCGCCTTCTTCCATTGCTCCGTGGTCCAGTTCTGATGCTCACATGCCACTGTTGGTGCTTTCGGCAGTAGACGGGTCAGCATGGCAACAAACTGCCATGCACTGTGTATTCTGACACCTTTCTATCAGAACCAGCATTAACTTCTTGAGCAATTTGAGCTACAGTAGCTCGTCTGTTTGATCAGACCACACAGGCCAGCCTTCCTGTCCACCCATGACCCTGTCGCCGGTTCACCACTGTTCCTTCCTTGGAGCACTTTTGATAGATACTGACCACTGCAGACCGGGAACACCCCACAAGAGCTGCAGTTTTGGAGATGCTCCGACCCAGTCATCTAGCCATCACAATTTGGCCCTTGTCAAACTCGCTCAAATCCTTACGCTTGCCCATTTTTCCTGCTTCTAACACATCAACTTCCGCCCACTAACAGGAGCCGTGATGAAGAGATAATCAGTGTTATTCACTTCACCAGTCATAATGTTATACCTGATACCTGATCTGTATGTATATATATATATATATATATATATATATATATATATATATATATATATATATATATATATATATATAGAGAGAGAGAGAGAGAGAGGGACTTGGGGGCTTTCACACTGATTGTTTGGTGCGGTCTGAGGGCGATTGTTACCAGTGCACACCCCACACGTGCTCATATCCAAGGTAAATAATCAACACTATCATCCCTTACAATTTGTTTTGTTGAACTAATTACGTCGTCATTGGCTAAAATTGCATGTGCAGGTTACATTACTTCCTGAACAAGTGCGCACCCAAGTCAAGTTATGCTTGTGTAGCCATGCTTGCTATTGCTAAGATGTTGTAGCTTTGGAGGAAAAAAAAATCTAGCTCTCTGTTAGTTTATAGAGTTTTGTTCAACAAAGAATTGTACATTTGAGTTGTAATACACCGAGACTTTGTTCAATTTGTTATTTTAACAATTTACAGACACAGAAAACTGGTCTGGTGGGTGCAGAAGTTTAAATAAACCTTGGCTCATTACATTCTAAATTAATTCAGTTAATTCAAGCCAAAATGTACTTAATTGTTTTATATGTAATAAACTATATGTTGTATATGTTTTAAACTATAAAATATGTTGAAAATATGGACTAGAGTCTGGAGATCTAATAATTTTTATCCTTCCCTGTTATGTGTATGCAGTTCAGCGAAGAAATCATGGTGTGTTTATTTATAACATCCTTGAACATGTAAATTGCTCTTTGGAAACTCAAGCTTGCTCAAGCACATTTCAGATCCTTTTCCTATTTTTAAAAAGCAAACATTCATAATAAATTTCAGCAAGGATTGATATCTCAGTCGATTCCCTCCTGGAATTAAGTTCAGCCTTTAATCATTAAAGCCCGCTGTGTTACTGTAATACTACAAAAATGGGTTAAAGAGAAGAGATTGAGTTTAGAGACATTATTGTAATTTTCATTTTTGAAGAAAGATACATTCTTACATACTTAAGACAAAGTACAATAAAAGAAAGGCCTGATACAAACAGTATATGTGAGAAATAAAATAATATTGAGGACACCAGAATCTACTGACTCTGCTAATTATATAAGCAAGGCCTACTTTTGGATATTAAAAATATATTTATTTTATTTTCTTGCGTTGTCTAGGAACTTTTCTCAGGTGTTCTATAAATGTTCAGAGACAGCAGCGTGCAAACACTGCAACTAGACCACATCACAGCTGTGTTTGGTGACTTTGCACTGGTTGTTGTTTGTGAAAACCTTTTTACACCACTAAATGCTTGAAAACCTTTCTAAACCAACAGCAGAAATGCTCAAGCAAAGCTGCTTTTAGTTTCTTCTCCCTGAACAAAAGTCTGTATAACAAGTGTAATCTTTACAGAGCTGAAGGTTTCTCAATGACCGATTGCATGCCGTGTTATCTAAAATCATATATCATCAAATGATCTTGCTCTTCCCTGTATTAGTCACTCGGGGGCAGCAAAGTCCTGTTGCAACAAATCTGAATCAGTTCAAGAACTGTGATGCTCAGTATACAGTTCATATGCATTTGACTTTAAGCTTACTTCTCTTTCACCTTTATTCGTATTTGTGTCGTTATTTGTTATATCGTTTTAACACATTTCCAAGTACTGGATTTGTCACATTTCCAAGTACTGAATTCCAATAAATAATTTAAAAAGTTAAAACACATGTGTTATTGTGAGTTGTTATATGACTCATGGTTTCTAAGAATATTATCGAAGATATTCTTCCTACAGCCAGCAGACTTTCTGGTTGCAGGCACATACATCAAGTGTTAAGAATCCAATGCTAAGCTGATTAGGGACCACAGAGCAAGAATAATTCATTTTTGTCTTGGCTATTTAGGCGGTATATGCCTGTATGCTTGACAAATAAATAGTGGCTTCACACAAATCTTTTGTTTTTTTGTTTTTTTTCTTCAGAATGGTTCCAGAATGGCTGTGTGTGTGTGTGTGTGTGTGTGTGTGTGTGTGTGTGTGTGTGTGTGTGTGTGTGTGTGTGTGTGTGTGTGTGTGTGTGTGTGTGTGTGTGTGTGTGTGTGTGTTGTTTTGCAGAACATCACAGTTATATGTGATATGTGAAGAGCAAGGCCTGTAGTTTTCAGAATGACATCATTGTTTTTCAAACCTAGTCTGTGGGGTAAAACGCCACCAGCCACTTGGGGTAAAGCACCCCCAAGGGGCATTGCTTCCCACTATCATAATTGTTGTAGTTACCATATTCTGAACATCACATTCATTGTTTTTCCATCAAATGTAATCTGGTGGTTGAATAAAAAATATTTTATTCTTTATAAAATATTATATTTAATATACTATATAATATACTATATTTTGTAATATATATGTAATAGACTTTATATTTAAATATTATCTCACATTAGCATCAGCTAGCTAGTTAGCCAGCCAATTAGCATCAGCTAACAATATTTTTCAAAAAGGTTGATTTTCAAAATAGTTCATTGATAAATACTGTTATTTTGGCTTGTCTTTTTAATTTTAAGCTAAAACATGCTTGTACTCTGATTTTGCTGTAAATGTAACACAAATTGCTTTGTCAAAGTGGGGGCATTTTACCCCACCTGTGGTACACCTTGGTACAAATGTCATTTTTGTTAAAAAATCTAATTACATGAAAACTCTGGACATTTTTCATACTTGGTTTATAATTTATTTCAATGTCACTGAAAACTAGGATTTAAAGTGGTACTTCACCGCTGGAAAGATGAACGTGTATTTATATTGGGCCATTTATGTATTAGAAATGTGAAATTATTTTAGAAGTTGGTGCCTTCTAGACTGAGAAAAGCCAGAAAATGTATTTTTGGCTCATATGGATGAAAGACAACAACTCCCAGAATGCACTTGCTTCGCTGCCCTACGAGGCCACTCCCACCGGTTACAGCACTTGCCCACCAGCACCACCACACCGTTGTTTTGATTTTTATAGTAATAAAATAATTTAGTTCAGTCAGAGAACAGACACTAGAATTAAAAACTGAATGTGTCTGCTCAATATAGCGCGAGCCGAATGAGAGCCGCAGCACAGACCAGCAGCAGGACAGGAGTCAGATTTCATTCATCAGAGAGTGAGGAGCTGACAGACAAGACGATCGCAGAAGATTTGCTTTCAAAGCAAAATGCGCCCATTTAAGTGAGTTTGTCATTGTACCATTTTGTTGTTGTGTTTTCATGAACCCACAATTCGGGGGTCAATGATAGTCAACGATCATTCGAATACTACCGGGTTTCTACTGATACAAGGTTTAATGCTAATTGCTGAAGTAACCCTTTAATTTTTGTTTCACAGAAAAAGTTGATATGCCGTGAATGCGTGCACACTGTGGGGCCGTGAATGAATGCCGGGCGGCCGTGCTCATTTTAGTTTCGGTTTAAAATTAACACCAGTCCGGGGGCGGGTTGCTTGAATTGTGGGTTCATGAAAACACAACAACAAAACGGTACAATGACAAACTCACTTAAATGGGTGCATCATCTTGTCTGTCAGCTCCTCACTCTCTGATGAATGAAATCTGACTCCTGTCCTGCTGCTGGTCTGTGCTGCGACTCTCATTCGGCTCACGCTGTATTGAGCAGACACGTTCAGTTTTTAATTCTAGTGTCTGTTCTCTGAATGAACTAAATTATTTTATTACTATAATAACATTATTTATAGTCAACAGAATGTTCAAAAGGGACCATCAAAATAAAGTGTTACCAAAATGTTTGAGTGAAAACGTGAACTTGACCTTCAGCCTCCATATCCTGGTCAGAAAATCTCCTGTTAAAGTGGGTGTTGAGTGAACTGTCTATATTAATTGATTCTGCCAGATTCTAATCCAGATTCAGGCAAAGGTGTTATTCACGTAGTGTGCTTCTGCTGGCCATTTGCCAATCTTCAGCCTTGCATTTTTCATGATGGAAAAAAAAATGTAATCATGTGCTGTTCATAGCAATGACCTCTGTGCAGTATGCTTGCGGCCACTGCCATTAGGGTCCTATCTGTTACCATTTTATTTGTAGCAGCTGAGCTCCCTCTAAATATAGCTCAGGGCACTGATGGCAGCCTTTGTGCAGCTCGCTAACGTAATCATTCAGACAAGACAGCCTGTGTATGTGTGTGTTATCTGTTTCTTTCTTTCTCACCTGTGTATAGTGAAAGGGGAGTGTGAATGAAGGATTCACACATGAGCATATTGTGTGTATGAAGACACCCCCTTCTCTGTACTTATGTATGGATCCCTTTGTTTTCTGTGTTTCTATGGATACCTGACTTTTGAAACAACTTGATTTGTAGATGCGTATTTCATGACCTCAGAAAGCCGTCTAAGATCAAATGGCACTGTGTGTGTTCTTTGGTGAATGCATACCCAGTATGCACATGATGTAACATGCTTGAGCACAATAGGAGAAATAATTAAATGCATTGGGTGCTTGTGGAGCAATCAGAATCTGGTTGTGCTAATCTTTAGTCTCAGTTTGTGTCATTCGCTGCACATGATTGACTATGTTGGAAATTATTATATGAGGGAAAAATGTTTGATATTTATAGTGTCTTGTGCATTTTTGACTTGTGAACCAGTCCTAATTTTTATTTTTATTTCCTAATTTTACTCAAAATATGGTGATGTGAGCATTATTGAGTAGGGGAGAGTAACACTTTTTAACTTTTTTCAGTTTGTGTAAATCCACTTGAGGTTTAGAGTATTTATTTTTTCCCACATTAATTTCACACGTCTAGTACAATTATGTGGTTTTGTTTCATTAATACAGTGTATACTTTTTTCTTGATTTACCCCGAAAGAATGGAAGTGAAATGTGACAACATGCCCCATAGAGCATAAAAGGAGGAGCGATGACAGTGCAAGACGAGACCGGTGTGGCGCGCAGCTGGCGCTCATCACCACTCGCCACCGGCCCGCTGTCACGGTCCCTCGCCTTGCTGCTTGCCACAACAACAAACACATCGCTAAATACAGCTATACAGCATCATTCAATACATAATAATAATTAATCATTTCTGAACATTGACTCTGTCATTATTCACCCTTTTCTCATGGCTTCCCAAAAGAATTCATAAAAGTATAGAATATAGTGTAGTTCTAATAGGGGCTCATTGTAACGCAGTGTTACAACACACCCCACCTGCACAACTGGGATTTTAACTGCAGCTCGTGCCTTCTGCTGTTACATCAGCATTAAAGAACGAGCTCAACTGTTAAATATCAGATATAAGACTACAATAATATCAGATTTGTCTTATTTTAAATAAACAAAAAACAGAGATGAAAAATTAACTTAAGAAATGTACTTTTGCTATGGTTAAATAAATGTTCAGTAATATCTTCCAAAGATTTCTGTTAATATTTTAAAAATTTGTAATTAAAAAAAAATAATAATAAATTCTCTAAATCGTGTTGATATGGCAACTAGTAAATACACAAAGTTTCATCATCCTGGCATGTGTGTAAAGTTTTAAACCATGCGTGTTATAACTAAGCGTGTGCCCCGCTCTCCCCTACACACATGCAATGTAATGTCTGTTTCATTCATACTGGAAGCCAGAGGGTGCCTCGCACAGAAAGTCCACAGGTGAGACTCATAAAACTTATGACATTCCAGGAAATCCCTTATATGAACAAAGTCATCCAGATATCGCTGCAGCAGCAGCTGAATAACAGGCAGATAGAGACATTTTGACCAATGAAATATGAAGATGTAACAAGGCAGATTGGGATCCATGTGCAGTTTATTAAAGTAAAACAGTCTCAGTATACGAACAGGCATGTGTCGAGAAACCAGGGCGAACAGCAGTATCAGAGGCAAGGCAGGAAACATGGTCATAACAGGCAGGGATCAGGGCAGGCAGCAAACAGTCAGAATACAGAGTCCAGGCAAACAGCAAACAAAGGGCAGGCAGCAAAGAGTCAATAACGAAAGTCCAAGGCAGTTCAAACACAGGCACCATAATCACTGGGGTAAATAACGCTCAGAAATACAGCCAGTGCAAACAAGACTTTGCATTGAGCGACTGAGCAACCAGGGTTTAAATAGTCTGTGTGATGAGGAACAGGTGTGTGGTAATCAGTCCTGGAATGTGGGTGCATGGGAAATGAAGTCCAATTGAGCTTAGTACTGCAGAGAGTGAGACCTCCGGTGGCCGCTGGTGGAAACTTCACCGGCGTTTGTGACAGAAGACAATAAACATACTATGATCGCGACAATATGGTTTATCTGAATTCTTCAAGGCATAACCTTTATCACTGTATAGAATAGCCTAGTATAAAATATTTTTTTATACTGTTGCCACGTTTTTTTTTTTTTAATTTGGCAACCCTACAGCCACGTCAGATCACAAAAGGAAGTTATTTCAAAAACCCAGCTGATGTTACAAAGTGAGTGGAGTAAAAACATGTCATTAAAGGGATAGTTCCCCCCAATATAGTTTTGGGTGAAATATCCCTTTAAATGTTCTCTTTTGTTGGACAACTGGCTTGTAAATGCTTCTTATTACACGTTCGGAACTGTTTGGCACGTGTTCCTTTTTCAAATAAATGTAATGTTATAAGTGACTCAAACCAAAGACTATAGATATACAAAGACAGTTCACTCATATTACTATGAATGGGGAAAACCGCAATATGCAATGTGGTGGAAAAGTCCTGTCTTCTAAATAAAAGTGCCAGTCAGCAGTTGGTAAAGTCGTTGGTAAAGTCTGAGACCTGTGCTTAGGACTGCATATGCGCATTGGGTGGACCAATAAGAAATCTTTACTTTTTTAATGCCATTTGAGCAACATTTATGAGGTAGTTTTTATTGGTGATTTCAAATTTGAAATTTAATCATCAGCTTGGATAGCAGATTTGGAGAATTTGATGTTTCCCCATTCAAAGAGATAAGAGTTGTACTTGCATGACTGAAATCGCTGCCCGGGAGGCGTTTCAAAGATGGCCGCTGAGTGAAATGACTTGCCTTAAAGGGGCTTTGTCTGCCCTTTGTCACCGGTTCTGTTCATAATTTTTATGGACAGAATTTCTAGGCGCAGCCAAGGGCCGGAGGGTGTCCAGTTTGGGAACCACATGATTTCGTCACACATGAATTGTCATGTTGGCCTCCTCAGACCAGGACCTTCAGCGTGCACTGGGGCGGTTTGCAGCCGAGTTTGAAGTGGCCGGGATGAGAATCAGCACCTCCAAATCCGAGGCCATGGTTCTCAGTCGGAAAAGGGTGGCTTGCCCACTTCAGGTTGGTGGAGAGTTTCTGCCTCAGGTGGAGGAGTTCAGGTATCTTGGGGTCTTGTTCACAAGTGAGGGAAGGATGAAACGGGAGATTGACAGACGGATCGGTGCAGCTTCTGCAGTAATGCGGTCGATGTACCGGTCTGTCATGATAAAGAAGGAGCTGAGCTGTAAGGCGAAGCTCTCGATTTACCGGTCAATCTACATTCCTACTCTCACCTATGGTCATGAGCTGTGGGTCATGACCGAAAGGACAAGATCCCGGATACAGGCGGCCGAAATGAGCTTTCTCCACAGGGTTGCTGGGCGCTCCCTTAGAGATAGGGTGAGGAGCTCAGTTACTCGGGAGGAGCTCAGAGTAGAGCCGTTGCTCCTCCACATCGAGAGGAGCCAGTTGAGGTGGCTCGGGCATCTATTTCGGATGCCTCCTGGACACCTTCCCGGGGAGGTGTTCCGAGCATGTCCCACCGGGAGGAGGCCCCGGGGAAGACCTAGGACACGCTGGAGGGATTATGTCTCCCGGCTGGCCTGGGAACGCCTCGGGGTTCCCCCGGAAGAGCTGGAGGAAGTGGCTAGGGAGAGGGAAGTCTGGGCGTCTCTGCTTAGACTGTTGCCCCCGCGACCCAGCCCCGGATAAGCGGAAGATAATGGATGGATGGATGGATATTTATAGCACATTTAGCCTAGCATACAGCATTGTTTTGGATGTTTGGTAAGTTCCGTCGCAAAATATACATCTTAAAGCCGCTTTAGGTTCGGTTTTAAAAATAACAGTGTGAATGCTAACTGAACCAGGACTAAATGCATCATCTTCTTTTTTGGTCCAGACCAAAAGAACTAAAAGTTTTAGTTATTGTGTTTTATATTTCTTTTTCAGTTTTAGTAATTTTAGTACTTCAACTTAAACAGTTGCCAAAGTTTTTAAGTTTAAGTCATTTAATATTTGTATTTTATTTTACTTTTTTGTTATAGTTTTAGTTAACAATAACAACACTGAAAATAGCCAATTACGAAGAAGCTTTCTAGCAAGTTTCACTCTTCACAATACCTAGCCGATTAAATATTTTAGAGCAGAGTAAAAAAATATTTTCATTACAGAATTAGTTCAAGAACTTCATGATTATAATATATGATGAGCATAATATAATAGTATGTTTATATTATCTTGTCATTGTGTAACTGAGAGTTTCAATGTGGTTGGAGATCTGTGCTCAGCACCTTCATAAACATTTAAACAGCACAGGAAGGTGAACCACAAGAAGTCGTGACTTTAAAATGACCCTTCGATGCTTTGTTGGGTTTAGAGATACCAAATCCAGGTAATTCCATCATTCTCTCCTATAGACGCAATCTTCTATCTGGCACGTATTCCAGGTTCTCACTGATAAAGGAACATTACGTTCTGCCTGTGTTCTTAAAATTAGATGCTTTATTTTAAAGAGTTATATTGTACAATTTTTATTCATAATTCAGATGACCATATTCAACATTCCCTCTTTGCCTTAAAATATTTTGCTGCATTTGAAACATCCATGAACTCTTTTTGCTGGTGTTTTAGTGTCAAAGTGCAATGAGTTTTTGGCCTGATTCCACAGACAGGGTTTAGATTCGGCCTTAGTTAAATTAAGACATACCTTTTTCAAAGACACCTTAAAAAAAAAAAAAAAAAAAACGGTGTGCATCTTGAGACAAAACAATGTTACTGACATATTTTAAGATATGCTTTCAGTTAAACATACATTTTAGTCTGGGACTAGGCTTAAGCCTGAAACTGGGGGTTGGTGTGCAAACCAATCCTAGTGACTTTTAATTTAAAATGTAGATATTTTAACATGGCAAGATGTTGAAAATGGAGGTGAATGTTTTAATTTCAGGCATTTCAGCCATTTAAAGTTCCGGTCTGTTACAAGCCCTTCAGCCCTGTTCAGGACGTGACTAGCAAAAGAAAAAAAGATGAATAAATCACAGTTTACTGACATTGTGACCTTGCCATTTCTGGCAATTATGCGCTAGGCGGCAAGCCTAATTTAATTGAAACAATACACCTTCATTAGCAGACGAATCAAAAGGCCTCTTGTTCTAATCAAATCCTCCACAATAATGTGATTAGGACCATTCTAAAGAAGAAAAAAGAAGCCATTCACAACAATCACTTACCCACTAGACTAGAGCCACTGGTTCAAATCATTCATACGGTTAAGGGGATACCTGTAAAGTCAGAAAGCAACGGCTAAACAACAGAAACATTTTGTAGCTTTGAAAAGGCCGTCGGGTAATCTGACGATTGTCATGTCCACAGTAATCAGCTTGATGAATGATGACACTAAGAAAACATGCTGTATAAATCTTTGCATAACAATGTTTTGTTTGACAAAAATCTGAATTTAAGAATTGGTTCACTTTTAGTTCATTTGTTAGGAAATGAATTGCAGTAATGGCAGGACCAACGTGTACCATAACATTGTTAATAGTAATTAATGCTATAATTAATAGCTCTTATATGAAATTATTAAGATTTATTTCTATTTAAATTTTACTTTTTAAATTAAAATATAAAGCTATTTCCTGAATTGAATTGGAATTTACCAACACGCTCTTATGGCAATTCTTAACTATTTTACGTTTTGACCAATTGTTGGCTAATTCAAATTCATTTGTAATTCTAATTGTACAATCTTATTTGTACATTTTCATATTATCTGCTTAGTCCCTGCTGATGATTAGGTTTACATCATATGTTTTTGTACTAATCAAATCGTTAGAATTCATATGAAATCACCACGTCATAAAATACACTGTAAACATGTTGATTGATTGGTTTAGTGATTTGATTTATTTGATTGATAGTAAACAACATTTTTTTACTGTGTTTATCCAATTGAGTTGTCAATATATTTGAATTGACAACATTTTTAAAAAGTTTAAAAACTCAAACTTAAAAAAAGAAAAGTCCATTCAAAAAAGAAATAAAATATAATACACTGTCAGAAAAAAGGTACATTGCTGTCACTGGGGCTGAAAAGGTACCGATATGTACCTTTAAGGTACTAATACACTCTCTTAAAGTACTGATATGTACCTTTAAGGTACTAATACACTCTCTTAAAGTACTGATATGTACCTTTAAGGTACTAATACACACTCTTAAAGTACTGATATGTACCTTTAAGGTACTAGTACACACTCTTAAAGTACTGATATGTACCTTTAAGGTACTAGTACACACTCTTAAAGCAACAAAATATCTGAGTTACTTTTTCAAATAAGTAACACAAGTTACTTTTTGTTTTCCCATGTATTGACTGACAGCTCTCCTGTCCCCTGTTGAGAGAAATCGTGAGTAAGTGCAGAGGCGTTGTGTGTGCTGTGTGAACATGATGGTTATTGTAGTTCTAGAGTAATGTGAGCATGTATTTACTCATCTCACTTGCACAAAAACAGATTCAGTATTTCTTAAAATTAATAAAAA
Source organism: Paracanthobrama guichenoti (assembly GCA_018749465.1). NCBI lineage: Eukaryota > Metazoa > Chordata > Actinopteri > Cypriniformes > Gobionidae > Paracanthobrama > Paracanthobrama guichenoti. The sequence continues at coordinate 50,887,500 of CM031949.1, forward strand.
ATGCCAACTCAGAATATTACACAAACCCGCAATAATTAAATGTTAAATCATTCAAATGTATTGCTAAAGTAAGAGTGTTGATGTTTCTTCTCCTGCATCCTATTCTTCTGCAGTTCAGAATGTCAGCTGCGCCCTCTACTGTACAGCCGTGAATTTGCATTTCCTGCAGCCTGAGGCTTAGTCGTTAACCTTTACATTTGCCAACAATAGAACTTTTTTTTGAGAAAAAGTAACGCAGAAGTAACGTAACACATTACTTTCCATAAAAAGTAACTAAGTAACACAATTAGTTACTTTTTTGTGAGTAATGCAATATTGTAACACGTTATAAGTAACTTTCCCCAACACTCGTAGTTACATTTTCTTGTGAGGTTGGAATTTACACGGTCTTGATGTCGTTCTGAACGGTGCATATTTGACCATATGCATGAAACATTCTTAAGAACTTCCGCAATGATATAAGTGCTGGAAAAATGTTCAGAGTGTGCGTTTGCACTGTGTTTCTTATTCCAACGTTCCCATTAGCTTCGTCTTTATTGGCAAAATTAGGTAAGTGTGATAACTGCATTAAAATAAAAATACAACATTAAAAAGTCAACCATTGATGGTTTTGTGTCCATGTACAGCGAATATAGAATGACAGTTAATAGTTCACCAGAAATGCCCGAGCTGGCTTATCGAAAACCAGGAAGTAACCGTGCATATGGTCAATTCTTCCGCGCACACCTGCTTTTTGCCAGGAACACAGTCATTGTGTCCTTTTGGGTTTGTTCTTCATGATTTGATACAAAACCTGTTTCCTTGACAACATATGGTCTACGTGGCAGAGCCTCGAGGTGTTGCCTCTGACGGACACATGCTGTTTTTGTGTGAAGACGAGTTTCACGGGCCCGGCTATGACAGTTCGCTACATGCACGTCAGGTGTTATCAGCACAATGTGTCTGTAGGAGGAAGATAACTGGAGAGTGATGTTTCAGAGAGATCTGCTGTGGATTTCACCTGCTTTAGGGCTTAAGATCAGGCTTTGCTTCTCTCCAGATCTTCCTCAATGTCTGTTTTTTTCCCACGTTTTCTTTTATTGACATTATTCAATACCCTTTCGTGGTCCCTCCTTCTGCTCTATTTTTTTTCCCCCATCTTTAATTTGGCTCTCCGCCCCCTCCGCTCTCCTCTCATCTGTTCTCAGTAAGAAGATGCAGACACTTTGAATGATGTTAAAGGCAGAGCTCTCTGTCCAGTGTAGCGGTCAGAACATGACCTGACCCAGTCAGCATGATGAACTTGGAGGGACTAGAGATGATTGCGGTCCTGGTTGTGGTTGTTGCCTTTGTTAAGGTTCTGGAGCAGTTTGGACTTTTAGAGGCAAACTATGATGGTAAGCACAAAGAAGCTTTCTTTATGCTTAATTTTTCCTCTCAAAGAATTTCACAGTGTTTTGTAAAGTCTGAATCATTTGTAGTTTCTGAAGCATATGTTCAGTACTATGTAGATCTGGCGCTTACTGGTTCTCTTGAAATTGCACTTGTAAGTTCAGTTTAGAAACTTGCAGGATGTTTGTCCATATAGTTTTCATTCATTCATTCATTCATTCATTCATTCATTCATTCATTCATTCATTCATTCATTCATTCATTCATTCATTCATTCATTCATTCATTCATTCATTCACTAGCCTGCAATTATATAAAATTAGTTTACACTTTATTTTAAGTTACAGTGTCTTGTAACTTGTACAGTGTCAGTGTTACACTGTAATTAAGTACATTAAGATAAATAATAAGTAACTACATGTACTTACTATAGGGTTAAGATTAGGGTTTGGGTTGGTTTAGGTTAGTTTGCATGTAATTATGAATAATTTATAGTTATACTATACTATACTATACTATACTATACTATACTATACTATACTATACTATACTATAGTAACTACATGTAACAAGGTCACTGTAAAATAAAGTGCTACCTACAAATATTATTTGGTGCTCCTGTGAGTTTGTGTGACAAAGTTTACCCTTAAAAGTACAGTTATTATATACTTTAAAAGAATATACTTACGTGTGAACTAAATGTAATGTTTTTAGATATTTGCATATCAATTGCAAATAAATTCTAATATATTTTGCTGAAAATACAATTAGCTGAACTTGAGTACCCACTTGAATAGGAATTAAGTACATATATTTATATGTAATTTCAGAATTATTTCTATTGACTGAAATATGGTTAAACAGTATTGCTGAATGTACTGACAAGCAATTATATTAACTGAAATATACTTTATAGTAATTTCAAAATGTAATTTACATTACAACTAAATTCAAAATATTATTTACATTACGACTAATAATTTGATATTATAACAAAGAGCACTTTTTAAATGTGTACTTAAGTGTGTTAAGAAACAGTCATGAAAGTATACTCTCTTAAAGAACACTTAAGTGGCCTTTTATTTGAAGTACACTTAGTGTATTGAATGTACAAGTATAATTAAGCCCACTTCTTTTTCATAAGAGCAAGACAGGGAAAGTTTAGTGCACTGAAGTGTTTTAGATAAATGGTGCATAATTTATCTCATTGATAATGTAAGACTTCTTTTGTTTAAACTGACAAAGAATTGTTATGTTTATTGAATTTTATTAAAATTAACGAAGTAGTGCAATAGTGTTTACTATCACTGACGGATAAATAAATGTTCTGATATTGCACAACAAAATAAAATATTGTAAAAATAAATAAATAAATAAATGTAAAAAAAAAAAAAAAAACACCTTCTGGATTTGAAAACCTGTCTTAGTATAATTTCCATGTTCAGAAAAATGCCACCTAACTAAAAGGCAGCTTGTTTTCTGACAATTTGAAAGACTGCTGAGACTTTCTACAGGTGACCTTTTACAGGTGAGCAGTGTGTTATTTTGGTGTGTATTGTCATAGGGCAGTGCCATATACATTTTTTCTGACAGAATGAAAACAGGGCTGTGAGGAATAGAATACAGTGCATTCAGTTAATTGTACTGTTGTTTAACAACAATCCGATTATTCAGCTGAAGAAATATCTTTACGAAAAAAAAAAATCAGTATGTCATCTAACCTGACTAAGGTCTATAGTGTTTGTCATGCAGTTGCTTTGTCATGGACTGCGGCTGGGCTCATTTGGGCTCCTTTTAGGTTTAGTATCACTTTTCGTGTGATTCACTTTGTTACTGCCTTAAATTATTTTTAAATAGAATATTAAATCAACTCAAGGTCTGTTGTAGAATGTAGCTTGTAGAATTCTTTATTTCCACAAATATTGCCTTGTAAGTTATAGGAAATGCACATGGTTTGTTTCTCATCACCTCTATTATTAATCTACACGTGCATATGAGTGGGTGATTGGTTATTGTGTCGTATTATGAGTGGACTTACTGGTTTGATACACACCAGACATAAACCATACACACCAGACATAAACCAAATTACATCACTAATAATCAATCACAAAAATGTGGTGAAACAGCTTGAACAAAAATGGCTGCTCATGCAAACATTAGCAATAATACTTGATTTATAGTCTGTTGAATGTAGATCAAGCTAATTGGACGGTTGCAGTTGCAGTGCATTATTCAAATGAATGCAATGATGGCAGCGTTCCCAAACCAAATGCATCAAGCTGCCAAAGCCACTGGCATTTCCGCTGATTTATCATTAATATTTATTACAGTGTTGAAACCACATTTCCTCTTTCTGTATCTATACTCAAAGACATGGTGTGTGGTTACCTTGTAAAGATTGGATTTTATTTATTTTAGAGCAGATCATTGTGAATACCATTGTGACACATGGCCCTTTTTGACCAATGCAATTACATATTAGAGACATAAAATAATTTACTCACTCTCATTTTCGCATCTTTTGTGGAAAAAAATCGAATAAATTGTTTCCTTTTTCCATGAAATTATAAACTAATTAACAAAGACACAAAAGCTCCATAAAAGTAGACCAAGTCTTCTAAAATGAGCAGGACAAAACTTTTATGTTGTTATTCAATAAATAAATAAAAATATATGGTTATACTTTATTTTAATGTGTCCCTGTTGTAACTGGGTAATATTAGTAGGGTTAGGGTAGAATTAGGGTTTGGTTTAGGTTTAGTTACATGTAATTATGCTTAATGTATAGTTATTACTATAGTAAATGCATGTAACGTGTAACAAGGACACATTAAAATAAAGTGTTACCAACAATATGAATTTGACCAAACTCACTTTAGCACAATAATGAAAGTGATTGAGAGAAATGGCGATGTCTGATTTGTGAACTCAGAATCTTTTCAGTGAATCAGGTTATTCAGTTTGCAAAACCAGTCTGAATGATTTAATTGGACTGAATAAATTCAGCTCAATGACTCTCAGTGGTTAATAGTTCACTAGAAGGAAAGATTATCAGTGAATAACAACTTATATTTTGTTCTTTTCTGTCATTTTATGTTCCATGAAAGAACTAGAATCGACACGAGGGTGAGTAAATAATGATCTTTCAAGTTTTAGTTCACCCAAAAATGAAAATGTTGTCATTAATTACTCACCCTCATGTCGTTCCAAACCCGTAAGACCTTCGTTCATCTTCGGAACACATCTTTATGGAGCTTGCTTTGTGCACTGGTGTGCAGTCATGTTGGAACAGGAATTGACCACCCCCAAACTGTTCCGACAAAGTTGGGAGCATGAAATTGTCCAAAATGTCTTGGTATGTTGAAGCATTAAGAGTTCCTTTCACTGGAACAAAGGGGCCAAGCCCAACCCCTGAAAAACAACCCCACACCATAATCCCCCCTCCACCGAACTTTATAATAATACTAATAACAACCTTTATTTTCTATAGCGCCTTTAAATACAAATCTCAAAGCGCTTCACAAGACAAATAAAACATCAAAATACACCACATATAAATATAATATAAAGTTTAAAATAAAACAACAATCAACACTAAAAGAAGAAAATATCAGTTAAAAGCTACCCTAAAAGAATTAGTCTTAAGCTTAGACTTAACACTTTACACTTGGCACAATGCAGTCAGGCAAGTACCGTTCCCCTGGCAACTGCCAAACTTAGACTCATCCATCAGATTGCCAGACAGAGTAGCATGATTGGTCACTCCAGAGAACACGTCTCCACTGCTTTAGAGTCCAGTGGCGGCGTGCTTTACACCACTGCATCCGACGCTTTGCATTGCACTTGGTGATGTAAGGCTTGGATGCAGCTGCTCGGACATGGAAACCCATTCCACGAAGCTCTCTACGCACTGTTCTTGAGATAATCTGAAGGCTACACAAAGTTTGGAGGTCTGTAGCTATTGACTTCTGCTCACTGTGCGCCTCAGCATCCGCTGACCCCGCTCTGTGATTTTAGCTGGCCTATAACTTCGTGGCTGAGTTGCTGTTGTTCACAATTGCTTCCAATTTGTTATAATACCACTAACAGTTGACCGTGGAATATTTAGTAGTGAGGAAATTTCACGAATGGACTTATTGCACAGGTGGCAACCTATCACGGTACCACGCTTGAATTCACTGAGCTCCTGAGAGCGACCCATTCTTTCACAAAGGAAGTGTCTGCATACCTAGGTGATTGATTTTATACACCTTGGGCCATGGGAGTGATTGCAACACCTGAATTCACAACTTTATTCAACAATTTCTTCTCTTCCATGTCTTCTCCTTCACTGTTGATTTAGTAAACACATTGCAGCACTTCCGGGTTCTACGTCAGAGCGACGGCTCACTATTGGCCAGCTCCTGCGTCAGCATCACACGCATACATCGTTGTGCTCACGTGAACGTTTCAGGCTGCATATGTGGGCGAGCTGTCCCTTTAAGAGATGCTGTTTTGGACACGAAAAGAGATTTGAGGCTGCAATAAAATCTTTTAATGTTTTTTGGTTTTACTTTCTTTTGACAGTCCCCTGTAGATATTCTGTTGACTATACATAACATTGCACCTACATGTCAACTAACTCTAATTAGAGTATTAGTTGAGTAGTAGACTTTTAAGGGTAGGATTAAGGTTAGTAAAATAAGGGGTTAAAGGTTAGTAGAATAAGTTGACATGTACTTGCAAAGTTGCTTATAGTTAGTGAAATGTCTGTTGGGGAGCATCAAAATAAAGTTTTATCAGATATTAGTAGCAGACAGTCTACTAATAATGAGAGTTACTTGACAAAGTTGCTAAGTTATTTATAGTCAACAGGGGACCATCAAAATAAAGTGTTACTGTTTTTTTAAGACATTTGAACCTGAATCTTATGTTGTAGTTAAAAATAGATGCTTTGCACAATCAGATGCAAATGGCTTATTTCACCCCAAGTCACCTCGTCTCAGCTGGAGTGACAGTGAGTGACGGCAGCGTGCCACCAAATGACACAGGCATGATATCAGATGACATGAGAGCAGAGATGACAGCTCTGACAGGATCTCAAAAAGAGGAAAAGGAAGCTCACTAGATTCACTTTTGTGATTGCAGCAGATTAAAGCAGAAAGTGAAGTAAGAAACACATTGTGCAGTAATTGAACTTGACAACTTTGATAACCCTTGTGAAAAAGAAGGGCACTTTATTTTTTTAATTGTGCACTTGTAGAGTCATTCGAATCTTTAAAGTATATTTAAAAAACTCTAATTGCAAGTGTAAATGCCACTTAAGTGTACTTAAAGAGAGTACACTTTCATGACTGTTTCTTAACACACTTAAAGGGTCTTAACACACTTAATTACTCACCCTCATACCGTTCCAAACACACAAGACCTTCGTTCATCTTCGGAACACAAATTAAGACATTTCTGATGAAATCCGAGAGGTTTTTGACCCCACATAGACTGCAACGTAATTTCAACTTTCATGGTCCAGAAAGGTAGTAAAGACTTTGTTAAAATAGTCCATGTGACTCCAGTGGTTCAACCTTTATGTTATGAAGTGACGACAATACTTTTTGTGAGCAAAAACAAACAACAATCTCTTCTCTTCCCCGTCACTCTCTTACGCTATTCTCTTTGTTGGGCTATTCACAAAGTACAGCCCTTCTGGGTTTTAAGGCAAACCACCGGCTCACTATTGGCCAAGCACTATCCCATGATCACGTGCATGCATTGTGCTGCTTACAAGAATCGTGTTGGAGACTGGCACGGAAGATGAGAGATTGTTGAATAAAGTCATTAAAGTGTTCTCATCACTTCATAACATTACGGTTTAACCACTGAAATTGCAGTCTATGTGGGGTTCAGAAAGCTCTCGGATTTCATCAAAAATATCTTTGTGTTCCGAACATGAACGAAGGTCTTATGGGTTTGGAACGACATGAGGATGAGTAATTAATGACAGACATTTCATTTTTGGGTGAACTAACCCTTTAAAGTACACTTTGTACTGATGTCAAAATAAAAGTTTTACTTCAGCACATTTTAAATCAGTATTTTCATGTGTTGACTAACATATTAATGTACTAAATTGCAATTTCATCATTGCAAATGTGTAATTGACATAAGTTTCAACAGAAATTACATTATATTAAAATATTAAGTATGTTTTAGTTTACCATAAATGCACATTTGACAGTAAACGATAATAAACAGTAACCATATTTCGAAGACAATAGAAGTAAATATGAAATTACATATAAAGATGCACTTAAGTCCTACTTAAGTTGGTCAAAATAAACACTCTAAAGTTCAACTAAATGCATTTAACATTAATTTAAACTATAAATCATTTTCATGTAATTGCAATTAACATGTAATTTCATGCACAAAAACATCACAGTCAGTTCACACTTAAGTGTATTCCTTTGAAGTGTATTATTTCGGTACTCTTTTTTTTAAACGTATGCTAAAGTGTACTTCTAGGTTAGGTAAAGTAAGGAAAAACAAATGTGCATTTACAGCCATCACTCAAATCTTGATCACTGAAAACAGACTATTTTGTCAGATGGATACTGTGATGACACTCTTTCAATATCAAACAAGTCAGTTCATGGTAGTGAAGTGAAGGATGCGTACAGGGGGGTATTGAGAAGGGTGTTAGTCCATGTGTAAATCAGTGTGAAACCAAATGCTCACACACTGGCACCAATCAGTCACCCGTCATGCCCAAGACCAGTGCTCCCATGGCCATCTGCTGTCCTTCTGTGTGTACTGTACATTATGCTTTCAGAACTATATTGCTATGGCTGATCTGCTATGTTTTAGATTGAAAATGAAGATAACATTATCTGATATTTTATCTGCACACATCTTGTTATATAGTTATGGACAATACAGAGAGACTGTATTGCAGTAATTAATGTCTGCCACTTGGTGGCAATACAGGGTTTGTTAAATATTGATTTAATGCATCTTAATACTATAATCATGGCAGTCACTCCTCATCTATTTTCCTATTAATTTCTAATATTATTTCACAATATGTCCTAAAGCCTGAAATAATACATGCATTAAGGAAAATAGGTAGAAGATAATGATGTCTTGGCATATATAATGTGTTATAAACTACAATTTCACAGCATAAAATTGCATTTTAGGATCCTGGTTTTGACTTCCAGACTAGGATTTTAAATTAGGTAGGTAATCAGTTTTTCAACCACAATGCTGTTGTCCGAAAATGTAAAACAAACTACATCTACACAAAACATACTTCTATATCGTATTCCATTCATTTGTGCTTAAACAAACCACGTGTGTGTGTGTGTGTGTGTGTGTGTGTGTGTGTGTGTGTGTGTGTGTGTGTGTGTGTGTGTGTGTGTGTGTGTGTGTGTGTGTGTGTGTGTGTGTGTGTGAGAGAGAGAGAGAGAGAGAGAGAGAGAGAGAGAGAGAGAGAGAGAGAGAGAGAGAGAGAATAAGAGCGCAGGTGTGTGTTTCCATCCAAGTTGGATGCTGTGACTGAAACCAAATGAAAGCGAGATAACTGAAATGAGAAAAATAATCCTGTTAACAGAAGGAAGTTTAGTTTCACATATTGAGCATAATTGCGGTTTTAAAAGCAAAACCATGGAAATATGCTTTAATCATTCCTTTTTTAACTATTTAATCAATTTTACTTCAGTTTGGCCAAATGATAGCATGAGTGACAATGCTTCCATGCATTTAAATTGTCAGCACAAACATTTAGTTTTCATTTTTATTTTCACTGATACCTTCGGCAATGCATTTAATCTCAGGTTGATCCTGGATGACTGTCCTTTCCATTAGAATCCTGTTAAATAACAAATCATTTTGGAGTGAATATTGGCAGGTCATTTGTATGCTGTCAGACCAAATCAAAACCATATTTTTTTCTATATATGTTTGCAATATATTTCTGACTCTTGTGGATAAATTACATTACAAAAGCCTAAATAATGACATGTTGAAAAGCAATGTCCATATACACCAATCAGGCATAAGTCCAACATTATGACCACTGACAGGTGAAGTGAATAACACTGATTATCTCTTCATCACGGCTCCTGTTAGTGGGTGGGATATATTAGGCAGCAAGTGAACATTTTGTCCTCAAAGTTGATGTGTTCGAAGCAGGAAAAATGGGCAAGCGTAAGGATTTGAGTGAGTTTGACAAGAGCCAAATTGTGTTGGTTAGACGACTAGGTCAGAACATCTCCAAAACTGCAGCTCTTGTTGGGTGTTCTCAGTCTGCACTATCTATCAAAAGCGGTCCAAGGAAAGAACAGTGGTGAACCGGCGACAGGGTCATGGGCGGCCAAGGCTCATTGATGCACGTGGGGAGTGAAGGCTGGCCCGTGTGGTCCGATCAAACAGACGAGCAACTGTAGCTCAAGTTGCTCAAGAAGTTAATGCTGGTTCTGATAGAAAGGTGTCAGAATACATAGTGCATCACAGTTTGTTTCGTATGGGGTGGCATAGCCGCAGACCAGTCAGGGTGCCCATGCTGATCCCTGTCCACCGCCGATATACACTCACCTAAAGGATTATTAGGAACACCTGTTCAATTTCTCTTTAATGCAGTTATCTAATCAACCAATCACATGGCAGTTGCTTCAATGCATTTAGGGGTGTGGTCCTGGTCAAGACAATCTCCTGAACTCCAAACTGAATGTCAGAATGGGAAAGAAAGGTGATTTAAGCAATTTTGAGCGTGGCATGGTTGTTGGTGCCAGACGGGCCGGTCTGAGTATTTCACAATCTGCTCAGTTACTGGGATTTTCACGCACAACCATTTCTAGGGTTTACAAAGAATGGTGTGAAAAGGGAAAAACATCCAGTATGCGGCAGTCCCGTGGGCGAAAATGCCTTGTTGATGCTAGAGGTCAGAGGAGAATGGGCCGACTGATTCAAGCTGATAGAAGAGCAACTTTGATTGAAATAACCACTCGTTGCAACCGAGGTATGCAGCAAAGCATTTGTGAAGCCACAGCACGCACAACCTTAAGGCAGATGGGCTACAACAGCAGAAGACCCCACCGGGTACCACTCATCTCTACTACAAATAGGAAAAAGAGGCTACAATTTGCACAAGCTCACCAAAATTGGACAGTTGATGACTGGAAAAATGTTGCCTGGTCTGATGAGTCTCGATTTCTGGTGAGACATTCAGATGGTAGAGTCAGAATTTGGCGTAAACAGAATGAGAACATGGATCCATCATGCTTTGTTACCACTGTGCAGGCTGGTGGTGGTGTAATGGTGTGGGGGATGTTTTCTTGGCACACTTTAGGCCCCTTAGTGCCAATTGAGCATTGTTTCTGACCATGTCCATCCCTTTATGACCACCATGTACCCATTCTGTGATGGCTACTTCCAGCAGGATAATGCACCATGTCACAAAGCTCAAATCATTTAAAATTGATTTCTTGAACATGACAATGAGTTCACTGTACTAAAATGGCCCCCACAGTCACCAGATCTCAACCCAATAGAGCATCTTTGGGATGTGGTGGAACGGGAGCTTCGTGCCCTGGATGTGCATCCCACAAATCTCCATCAACTGCAAGATGCTATCTTATCAATATGGGCCAACATTTCTAAAGAATGCTTTCAGCACCTTGTTGAATCAATGCCACGTAGAATTAAGGCAGTTCTGAAGGCGAAAAGGGGTCAAACACAGTATTAGTATGGTGTTCCTAATAATCCTTTAGGTGAGTGTATATATACAGTATATATGAGACATGGAAAAAGGGTTAGTTGCATGTAATTATAATTTATAGTTATTACTACATGTAACGTGTAACAAGGACACGGTAAATTAAAGTGTTACCATTTTATTTCCATTTACATAAGTCTATCACTGACTTTTAAATAACAATAATTAACACAAGTGCACTAAACTTACTGTTTGTACAAGCCATATAGCTACTAAGCACATGGATCATGCATCAATGTTGTCAAAGGATAATCTGAATAGTTGCACTTGAATACTTTGAGAAAAGATTTAAAAAGTGAAACTTAGTTTGTTACTCCAGATGAAGAGTCTGAAGCAGCAGCCACAAAACACACACTCATTATCTGTTGTCATTTTGACTGATAAAACAGTTCTCTGGCTGGAAATGCTGCTAGTTGGTAATTTGTCAAATCTTTCTGATTCTTTGTTTGGGTTTCATTATTAGTTCATCTTTTTCAATCCTTTTGTCTAAAGGTGTCTTTTCTATTCCGTGCTGCACTAGGTTGTTGCTTTCTGCTTGAAGAAAATTATAGTAATTTGATAGGTCATTCATCTTCAATCCAGAGTATTTTTGACCAATTATTTTTCACAGGTGATGGAACATAAATGCTGTTGACATTTAAAAGCTACCCATATATCTGTGCTGACAACACGACAATAAAATGCCAAGCAATTTTCTTTAAATGTTCCTGTCTTAGAAATGTCAAAAACCCAGTGTCCTAACAGGGACAGCACAAAAAAGTTTCCAGTGACAAGTAATTTGTGTGCCAATCGGAACGTATTTTGTTAGTTGACAAAGTGGAACCATTACCAAAAATATACATTTCACATTTGCAGTCTTTCTTTTCTTGTAAAATAAACAAAAGATAGCATTAACAAAAAGGAGAAAAGTTGGCATACTCATTTGTTGAAATCGATATGTAGGGTGAAATCTGTCAGATTATTCTTGAAAAAGTCAACAAAGGTCTTTCTTATTGTGCAATATTACTTGTAATTCCTTGTAAGAAATTCCTTCTGGTTTACTCTGTAATCTACAACGTATACGGCAAGGAACCTGCCATGTTTTTCTGTTCTTGACCGAAGCGCAGGTCAGTGTTTTCAGACAAACGTCTCGTTCCTTGAGCCAGTTGTGAGTGGTCTGTCCCGGCCAATTGCCTGCAAAATAATTCTTCCCAACCACATTAGCTGGCTTTGCTTGGACCAAGACCACACACTCTCATATCAAACATTGGTTTTTGGCAACAGTGCTCATCTTATTGAATATTGCATCATTTGCGTTGCATCAAATAACATGGAGCTTGTTATTTGGTCCTCCAGTGTCCTACTTGAATTAAACCTCAGTTAAACCTCAGTTAGAACCATTACAAAATATAGCAAAGAATGTAAAAAACACTTTGGATAGCAGGTATAGAGACACCTGACAACTTTTCTCAAGCTTTGTGTTCTGTGTGCAGAAACTGTTATTTCACCCTCAGTTGTGTATTTAGCAATTCTCAGGGCAGCCACGCTTCACAAGCTTTAATTGCTTACATTTCACATTCAGTGCTTTTGGGGATTTGAGGATATGATGGGCTAATTTCACTGCTTTCTACATATTGGAAACAAACATTGCTTCACGTGATATAGTGGATATTGCTATAAAGCTTGTAATTATAGCCTACCTGAGGCATTACATGGCTGTTTCAAACACATTTATGGCTTGTGGTGTAGTGTATTTTTTTATGTCATTTTAGTGAACATCTGAAGCATCTGAAAGCCCTGGTTTAAATAAGACATACATTTGAAAGACAATTGAGCCTGCTCCGGAGCAGGTTATGTTCCAGGGTTAGTTTGCTTAAGAGGTATTGTGTTATATAGATTAATAGTTATATTAATATAACTAAATGTGTTATATAGTTACAGTTATAATATACAATATATTAATTCTAAAGCTCTATTATAACAAGGTAAATGTTTAAATGTTAATTCAATTCAAATATGTTTATTATTTATTTATTGTCGTCTCACACATGGATCTGCATTCAATTAATTAGCATCCAACAAACAATATAATCCATATTCTCAGTAAATAAAGATTACGTATTAAACGAAAAGACTAAAAAAAATTATTGCACAACCATCAAATAGGTGGCGATGTGCACCAAGTAGGTTATGTAAATCGCCATTAAACAAAAGAAGTCGTCGTTTGGCGCACTTGTCCGTTTCCATGGTGACTCGTCTATTCGTCGCTTAGTTGGGAATGTCTTGTGTGTTCATGGTTAACATACTCTGAGTTGGCTGAACTTACTCACAGATGCGTTTTGGAACCAGAATACCTCGAGTAACCAAGGTTTGTTAAGTAACCGGGAGTTCAAGGTATATGTGACGGTAAGTTAACCTTGCTTTCTGGAATACCCCCCTGATAAGGAACACCAGAAACACTATAAGGACAAAAATATTGGGATGCACCTCTTGATTCTTGAATTCAGGTGTTTCAATCAGACTCATTGCCACAGGTGTATAAAATCAACTAGCCACCTGCATTTACAAACATTTGTGGAAAAAGTGAATTCAAGCGTGGTACTGATGGGAATGCGACCTTTGCAATAAGTCAGTTCATGGAATTTCATCCCTGCTTTCTACTGGTATTATTGGAAAGTGGAAGCATTTTGGAACAAAGTGGAAGACCCCGGCTGTGTCTGACTTAAACTTAAAAATACTGCCTTTGGAGGATGCATTCCAAGGTAGGAAGGCATCAAGGCAAATCCGAATCCAATGTTAGCTTCACTTCCTGCCTCCTGAGAGACCTGCATCTGATACATTTTTTGAAGGCATAGATGTTTCCTTCACTGCCTTTGATATCCCACAATCCAGTGCTTTCCAGTCCATGGCAGTTGAGCTAGAAAAATAAAGATGGCTGCAAAAACAGTGGCCTATGATAAATCTCTTTCCCTAATTTAGAATCAGATTGTCACTGTATGGTTTCTGAAAGAGGTTTGAGTTGCTCTAAAAGGATGGTTCGCACATCTCTCTGTGACATCAGAGTCTGAGTTCTTCTTATATTATTCATGAGAAGGCGTGGTCATAGGCAGGTATCTCTGCTCATGATGTTTGTCATCTACAAGCAATGATTACAAATGTGCCTTTGTACAATGTGAATGTGACAGAGTCTACAGGTCATCATCGCTACATGGCACCTCTGACACTTTAAATGAGGATATAGTTAAAAAGCTGGATTGTGAGCAGTGTTTGTGTAGCTGCATAAATCAGGACAGGCTTTCCTCACATAACCCTCCGTTGGACAGGCCAGGCTTGATATGAATCCCCACAGGACAGGAAGGCTTTGACCGTAAAATGAAATATGTAATCTCTCGCCAAAATCGATTTTATAACCAACAGAAATCGAAGAACAAAGAACATTCACATCTGAGGCACATCCTATGCTCGACAGAGATAAGAAATCGACCCCACTAAGGGTTCTCCATCAACACTCTCTGACATTATGTCACCTTTAAGATTTCACAGAAAGACAACACAGAACAGGAGGCGACTGCCATCATGACACTTGCTGGAGCTGTCGATGGAGTGAATGCTGGTGTCTGGATTTATGTTTTTCGTTTACTGTGATTTTTGATACTATATGCAATATATGTTTAACCTTCCGGCAGAAACTATGAGCGGCTAATTATTCCTTCTGATTCCCAAAGGCTAGTGTCATAGTTTTATTAAAACCAAGCTATTATAGGCAGATGGAGGGGGGAAAACACAATGAGCAAAATTAAAAATGGCTGAAGGCATAATCTGAATAATTACATGAGCCACATTAATAACCCCACACTAAATTATTTGCTCCAAAAAAGGAATAAAATAATTTGCTACGAGAACTTTAAGCAGTTAGAGATATGGGGAATTGCTGAATTAACTGTAATACATGCAAATGGCACTGCTTATGAATTATGTGCAATCAGTCTTGTAAGACGTGTTAGTGTAATGTTACAATCCTTTGACATCTCTCGACTGATGGCAGAGATTATGGGCCAGAAGGTGGCAGTAGTCATGCATTTTTAGGGAGGAAGCATTAGCAGTAGTTTTCAGGATGCTATTATGTACTGTAGTAAATACGCCACACTCTTGTAAGCACAAAAGTAGTAGCTGAAAGTAATGTGTGTCATTATTTACTCACCCTCATCAAAACTTTATGCTATTGTTTTTGTAATTGTATAGAATCTCCACACAGGTCTTCGCATAACCTTGTGAATAAAGAACTACACTTTAACATACATTTAAAAAGAATACTTTTTACAAAATAATATACTTTCAAAGGATATAATTAAGTGCAACTGAATTAAACGTTTTGTGATAATTAATATCATGCAAACTGCAATTGAATGAAAATGTGTTATAGTTTAAATTTATATTAAATTCAGTTAGCTGAACTTTAGAGTGCTTTAGATTGTATCAGTGTATTGCTATTTAATGAAACATTTGTAATGATGAAGCTGCAGTTTAGTACCTTTAAAATAGATTAACTTAAAATGCAATTTGAAATAACACATTAAAATTATAATCAAGCTTTACATGTTAATTAGCACATCAAAATAAGTGTACTTTAAAGCACAACAAAATATTATAAAAGCATGATGATTGTACTTTTCAAAGTAAACCTTTTAATTTGATATTTTACAAAGTGCACTTTTTAAATGTGCTAAGAAATGCTCTCTTTAAGTGCACTTAAGTGTTTTATTTCATTAAAATTATATTATCCGCAAGTACATTTAAAAAAAAAAAAATATATATATATATATATATATATATATATATATATATATAAATATATATATATTTAGTATATACTTTTAAGATTTGAAATAGGCTATACTACAAATACATTCAATACAATTAAGCACACTTCTATTTCATAAGGGATTGTATGACTAATTTGTTTTGAGCGTGAATAACTGTTCCTCACCCAAAACTACTGACTTCAGAAGGAATCGAAATATTGCATACAGACACACTGTAAAAAATATTGTTGGTTTAAAGGTGCAGTGTGTAATATTTATGAGTATCTATTGACAGAAATGCAATATAATATAACTATGTTTTCAGTGGTGTATAAAGACCTTACATAATGAACCGTTATGATACATACACAGTATGTATACACATACACAGGTCCTCTTACAGTGAAGTCGCCATTTTGCGCCGCCATGTTTCTACAGTAGCCCTAAACGGATAAACTGCTCTAAGAGCGCTAGCTACTCTCTGCTGTCTCAGACGACGACATCTTTGTCCTGTGTCGGCCACCGTAGCTTCTCTATGTGCTTCGAAAGGGAGGGGCGAGCGGTGGGCGGTTGCAATTCACAACCTCACCACTAGATGAAATTTACACACTGCACCTTTAACTTAAAATAAGTTGAGTTCATTGAAATTAAAATTGAAATAAAAACGTTTAGTTAATACAATGAAGGAAATTGGTTTAATAAATAGAAACTCAAAATATTGTTATCAGAACCACATTAATTAAGTTGAAAAAAGTTGTGATAAATCATGAAAATAATAACCTGTGGTTAGTAAAATTACTAAAAAAACAATGTATTGATTCTTCAAAATTCGCCTTTTGTGTTTATACTGAAAATCATAAAAGCAGGTGAATTAATAAATTATCGATTTTTAATATGGGGGTGAAATGTCCCTTTAAGGGTAATTTAGTGAGTGCACTTTATTGAACCAAACAGGCTTTCCTCGTCAGTCATGTAATCAATGGGTTTCCTTAGAGTATATAGACACCGTTCAAATAAATGCACAGTCAAACTGTTTAAAGGATGAGTTCATTATGCATTGATTTCTGCACAGCATGTTGTGCTGAATTACAGGTCATCTGTCATGCTGGCCTATATCCATATAGGAAATGATGTAAATTAGGTGATAATTAGATTCAACTGGTTTTAAGTGAAGGAAGTGAGGACAGGAAGAGAGAGCGGTTGAATATTACTTTCTCATCCTTGTTTTTCACACTTTCCCTCTATGATTTCGCTCTCCTCATCTCATCTAATTCTCTCTCTCTCTCTCTCTCTCTCTCTCTCTCTCTCTCTCTCTCTCTCTCTCTCTCTCTCTCTCCCCCCACCCCACACACACTCCGAGACCTCTCGCACATCGGCACACATTTCAAACTCACGTTCTCGTCTCTAACTCTTCTGTGTTGGGACTCGGGAGACTCAGATCCTGAGAGTTGAACCTTAGCCTCCCAGGCTGGATTTGGAGCAGGAGTGGAGCGCTGCACCACGTGGGTGCCTCGGGCGGCCGGGCCAGTGCAAGCTGGCGGCTGGACGAAACTGGAGCGAGGAGTTTGGCACGGGGTCAGGAGAGTCAGGCAGGTGGCATGAGCAGGGGGTCGCGGTAAACGCCATGTGGGAAACGGAGGGTCTGCAGACGCTCGGCATTGTGGTGATCGTGTGCGCGTCGCTCAAGCTGCTTCATCTGCTCGGGCTGATCAACTTCTCAGAGGGTAAGACAGAGACTGAGATGGGCTTCATTTGATGTCCTGTCAGAATGACCTTGGCAAATATGTTTTCAGATCTATAAAGCAACTGTTCAGAAGTTATATAGCCTATGTCGGTGTACATGGAAATATATGAAATGGCAAATGGGTTTGTGAATGCAATAGAAATAGGGCTTTGGAGACAAGTTGTAGGCTAAGTGTTTATGTGAATACGTCAGGAGTAGTGCGTCTTTTGAGAGCCAGATGTATTAGATCTTTCTCGTAACTATTAGGCTTTCTTTAAATGAAATGCCAAAAAAATTAATAATCGGTAACCCTTCATTTTACGGTTCCGTTTATTAACATTAGTTAATTACATACCATGAACTAAAAATACTTCTAAAGCACTTTATTAAACTTAGTTTGTGGTTACACTTTGTTTTAAGGTGACATAGTTACATTGTACTTCCTCAAATAAAAACTCAGGGTTACACTTTATTTTAAGGTGTCATTGTTACAGTGTATTTATATATATATATATATATATATATATATATATATATATATATATATATATATATATATATATATATATATATATATATATATTTATAAGTACTTATATTTATAAGTACAGAGTAATATTAATTAACTACATGTACTTATTATAGGATTAGGGTTTGGTTGAGGGTCAGTTGCATGTAATTATGCATATAATACCAAGGACACTGTAAAATAAAGTGTTATCAAACTATTAATCAACTAGCATACATGTAATTATTATAGAGTTAAAGTTAGGATTTGGTTTAGTGTTAGTTACTTGTAATTATGCATAATTTACTGTTATTACTATAAGTACATGTAGTTATGTGTAACTATGTCACCTTAAAATAAAGTGTTACCTAGTTTGTTACTTTTAACACTTACCAATGCAGTATTACATCAAACATTATTTATTTATTTATAGTAGTGCATCGTTTTATATATAAGAAATTAGTCTGAGCTGACCTGAACTAACAATGAACAGTTGTATTTTTATTAACTAACATTAACACAAATATATTGCTTGTTGTTAGTTAATGCAGTGTATATTTTAGCGCTCACCCCTCCCTTTCAAAGCACATAGAGAAGCTACGGTGGCCGACACAGGACAAAAATTACGCTGTCTGAGATAGCAGAGAGTGACTAGCGCTCTTAGAGCAGTTTGTCCGTTTAGGGCTACTGTAGAAACATGACGACGCAAAATGGCGACTTCACTGTAAGGGGACCCGCGGTGTATGTAGATAGAAACGGCTCATTCTAAGGTAATAAAAACATAACGGTTCATTATGTAAGGTCTTATACACCACTGAAAACATAGCTATGTATATTATATTGCATTTCTGTCAATAGATCTTCATAAATACTACACACTGCACCTTTAACTAATGTCAACTAATGGGACTTTATTGTAAAGCGTTGCCAAATAAGTCAACACATAACAAAAACCATAATAAATCAAAATAATCCAAACAGAAAAAAAGTTTACAGAAATTCTTGATCAGTTTTTTCCTTGTTTTATACATTTTTCAAAAGTATTAATTTTCCCTATGAAAATGCTGTTGTCAAGCAGAACACATTTACATACTGTACAAACATACAGTATGATTATTTGCTTGCCTTAGCCATAAAAGATGCAGAATCCGTTTCTTCTCTTTTAATTCTGTTTTGTTTTCTAATGTCAGATTATAAACATACACTCTAAAAAAATGCTGGGTTAAAAACAACCCAAGTTGGGTTGAAAATGGACTAACCCAGAGATTGGGTTGTTTTAACCCAGCGATTGGGTTGTTTTAAGCAAACATTTAACCCAACCGCTGGGTTAAAACAACCCATTTACTGGGTTAGTCCATTTTCAACCCAACTTGGGTTGTTTTTAACCCAGCATTTTTTAGAGTGTAGTTATAGCATTAAATAGCTATAGTTTCTGTCATAATTTACTCATCTGAAAGAAGCTCTTTTCCATAAAACACTGAATAGGAACTGAGGTGTTCTTGATACAAATGTACAACAAGAGTTACCATGTGATTCATGCCCTATAAGTCTGAAGTCATACAATAGCATTCACATGCATCAAAATCTTGCATGTTAAAATCTGGCACACTTATGACACAAGATTAGAGAATTTGCAGAGAATAAACCCTGCTCACTGGAGGAGAAAAAAACATGAACTTCACCAAAACAGGAAATTTGAATGTGAAAATCTGAAAAGCTTTCCAGACGTCTTGTAATACAGCGTATATATATATGCTTTTGTGTTGCACAGATGAAAAGAAGGGAAATTAAGTGATGACCGTTTCCGTTGTTGAGCAGGCATGCATGATTTGGTAAAAAATAAAATCCTAGTGCAATTAAACTGAAATGTGGAAAAAAGGGATACAGAGTGCATGTGTAATGAGGGTATTGACATATTTTTGTATTGCATATTTGTCCACAACCTTATCCAGTATTGGATAGCAAGCTATAGCTGTACACTTAATTTACAAGAAATTCTTTCTTGTATTGTTTTGATATGAAATTGTGTTTGTTTATTGGTTTGTCTGAATGAGAGCAAAATTGTATGTTTTGTACAGAGGTTTGTCATACCTGCTGAAAATTGTATGATGAATTAAATGCTGGTCCAGGCTGGTTTATGCTGGGTAGAGCTGATAGTGGAGTTCCTGCTGGTGGACCAGCAAAGTCATGCTGTTCTCAAGCAAAACTGAGCTGGTATAGCTGGTACACCAGCAGCACTCTTCCTGCTTCCCATGCTGGTGACCAGTAAACCAGCAACCAGCATCCCATGCTGCAAAACATACCTTATGCTGGTGACCAGCAATTCTGTCAGGACCACTATCGTCAAAGATGATTGGAAATCTGCATATAGTTTGGATTGCCGGTATGGTTCTGTTCTGGGTGAAAACTCCCTGCGATCCATACAGCCATAGAGCAGCGATAACCCCCCTTAGGGTAACAGAACAGAACCAACATAAATGTATGCGACATCATTAATGTTGTTAATTACATCTTTCAAGTAATTATGAGTAAAAATAGGCCTGATTCGAGGTATATAAAAGGCCAAGTCCTGACTGGATGAGAGGTGGAGCTGGGGATGGAGGAGGATAACTGGCTCCTGAGCAATGCGATGAAGCTGCTGATAGTACTGACTGGACCTTATATATAGCAGGGCTCCAGACTGCGACTAAAACAGTTGCTTTTGCGAACAAAAAAATAAATTTGTGAGTAATATTTTGGCTGAGATCGCCACCGGCGACCATATAAATTTACGTTACGATTAAAAAATGCGTGCCTTTTTAACTGCATGTTCTGTGATGAGTAGCCATCACTGTTGTGCTGACGTAATAAAATTAGACGATGTGCAGCAAAGTTGCAGTGGATAAAAAACTCGAACTGAGTTCGAGCACCAAAATACGAACGGAGACAGTGAGGATCAGCTTTCGCGTCAAAACTAAAATATCAGGCTTTTTCAAAGCCAACAACGCTGACGGCTGTGGCAGCATAAGCGAGAGATGGAAACGCGTCAATGAATGAACATCCAGGTAATGTAAAAGTGCAGAAAGGCGGTGTCTATTTCGTGCACACAACGTGGATAAACTACAACAAATACACGTCAGGTGTTAACAATTCTCGTTTTTAATTGATACTGATATGGATTCTTATTCTCAATATCTTTTAATCTTTGCTGTTTTCTGTAACTGTCTGAACTTCACATTATTTGTAACGCAACCATCCATAATCGCAGGAAGATTACTCAACTGTCACTGTTAATATGTCACTTTCAATGTGTTTGTTAATTTTAGTAAACAATTAACAAACTTTCAGCTTTAAAATCTTCGATTTTATCATGAAATACAAGTAATAAATGTAAAAGAGTGGCGGGATAAACGGTTGTCTTTCATATTCCCTCTGCACGCAATAGGATAGCGCTACAGCCAACCAGAGCAGTGAAGAAGGTGAAGCGGAGCTAATTGATTAGATTAAACTTTCGCTGTATCTGGTCGGCAAAACTCTGAACACATCTTCCTTCCTTAAGAATGACTTCAGTACCATTCTTTTCTCAAAGAAAAGTTTAACAACAAGTCTCCCAGAGTCGCGGCCAAAGCCGATTCTAAAGACCGCTGTTCGCCAGCTTCTTTGTTTTCTAGTAGCACGCGGAACCTCGGCAACTCTGCCGTCATTATGACCTGATGACAAAACCTGATGTGGGTGTGTCAGACAAAGGAGACATGCAAAGTGTGCACTGTTGGTGGGCCTCCAGGAACGTGGTTGGGAACCACTGGTCTACATAAAGAAAGGAGCTAAAAGGGATGGACATGGTCAGAAACAATGCTCAGGTAGGCCGTGGCATTTAAACGATTCCCAATTGACACTAAGGGGCCTAAAGTGTGCAGAGAAAACATCCCCCACACCATTACACCACCACCACCAGCCTGCACAGTGGTAACAAGGCATGATGGATCCATGTTCTCATTCTGTACGCCAAATTCTGACTCTACTATCTGAATGTCTCAACAGAAATCGAGACTCCTCAGACCAGGCAACATTTTTCCAGTCTTCAACTGTCTAATTTTGGTGAGCTCGTGCAAATTGTAGCCTCTTTTTCCTATTTGTAGTGGAGATGAGTGGTACCCGGTGGGGTCTTCTGCTGTTGTAGCCCATCTGCCTCAAGGTTGTGCGTGTTGTGGCTTCACAAATGCTTTGCTGCATACCTCGGTTGTAACGAGTGGTTATTTCAGTCAAAGTTGCTCTTCTATCAACTTGAATCAGTCAGCCCATTCTCCTCTGACCTCTAGCATCAACAAGGCATTTTCGCCCACAGGACTGCCGCATACTGGATGTTTTTCCCTTTTCACACCATTCTTTGTAAACCCTAGAAATGGTTGTGTGTGAAAATCCCAGTAACTGAGCAGATTGTGAAATACTCAGACCGGCCCGTCTGGCACCAACAATCATGCCACGCTCAAAATTGCTTAAATCGCCTTTCTTTCCCATTCTGACATTCAGTTTGGAGTTCAGGAGATTGTCTTGACCAGGACCACACCCCTAAATGCATTGAAGCAACTGCCATGTGATTGGTTGATTAGATTATTACATTAATGAGAAATTGAACAGGTGTTCCTAATAATCCTTTAGGTGAGTGTATACTCAGTGGCCAAGTGATGGATGAAAATGCAATAAAATGAAGATGTGACAACACATGGCAAAATTGAAACATGTTTATTATTCTGTGGCACTTAAAAAAAAATATTTGCCTCCTATGATAGGTGACCTATAGGTAGATCAGTTGAGAGTCAGCTGATGCAAGCTTGACTAACGTGACCTGCCAGAACTAATGCTACACTTTATTTCTGGATTTATTATGTATGCTGGGTGCATCCACACATAGGGCCCTATTTTAACGGTCTGAGCACATGGTCTGAAGCACATGGTGCAGGTGCACTTAGGGCATGTCTGAATCCACTTTTGCTCTTAACAACGGATAAAACGGTCAATGTGCCAGGCACATGGTCCGAAAGGGTTGTACGTAGTCTCTTATTGATTCATGGGTGTGTTTTGGGGCGTAACGTGCAACAAACCAATCAGAGTGTCATCTCCCATTCCCTGTTAAAGTCAGTTGCACTTGCACCATGGCAGATTCGCTATTTACATGGCGGAATTTGCGAGCAGAAAGACTGAATGCTTCTCCAGTGAGGAATCCTTTTTAATATATATATATATATATATATATATATATATATATATATATATATATATATATATATATATATATATATATATATATATATATATATGTTTAAAAATGTTTGTGTGCTGTGCATCCCTGTGTGTGTAATAAGCAGAGTGTACGCACGTTGTGCACCCGCTTATAGGCGCATATTACTAACACACCCTTTAAATAACACAAAAAATACTGCTATTGACTTTAGACCAGGTTTTCAGTTGCCTCAAAATAGCAACATGTCAACAATGCGCCTGAACACGCCTCATTTTCGGTTGAACGGTTCAACGCTTATGGTTGAACAGATGGACGCCAGTCCATTTGCTATTTAAACAACGTGCCGCTGGATGTGAAAATGATAACTGTGTCAGGCTGAAACTACCAAAAATACTTTCATCGTGCCTGCCGCCGGGTGTATGATAGAGCCCATAGAGATTTAGGCCATGTTGCCTTTATTACGTACCAGCGCCGGTTGCGTCGTGTCACCGCCATTCACAAATCCTCTCCTGTAGACTCGTGGAATAGTAAAGTGTCTATCGTATGCACACTTCAGAATCTCGTTGGAAGAAGTAGGTCATCCGTGTACTTTTTGCCTACTCTTTTATGAGTACTGTGAATTCGGACATACTTCTTCTGTCACATACTGGTTTTCACTTACTATATAATAGGGAAGACTGCGATTTTGGATGTAGCCGAGGACTCGTACCTCTTTCAGAGATGGCTTCGCCTCTATATCCTTTGATTTTTTTTGCACCACACACGCACAGAAGAGAGGTACATCTCTGATGCGCATTAAAATACATCATTAACAACTAGTTGCTCAGTTCGGTTCCATACAGACTGCAGGGAAATTTTTGTAAATGCAATGAATGGATTTTTGGGGAGTTCATTCGGTTGTAGATTCCTGAACTCTGTGAGTGCACAGAAGGGGATTATGCACCAAAAGGTGAACTGACAACCAAATCTGCAGTGTGTACACAGCCTTACAGATTCCCTTTCCACTCTCTGATATCATGCTGTTCCATTACCATGGGAGTCTTCAGACATCAGATCAGAGACCGGAGATCATTACTTTCTGTGTGGCTTGCTTGCTCTGGTGATTAAATGCACTTCTGCGATCACAGACTCTGTCCAACAGTTGTACGCCTTGCGATCCACCCGGTTTGCTTTTAAAATGCTTCATTTTCCAGGTTGTATTTTCCATGTCTCTGTGGGTTCATTTCAATGGCTCATTTACTGTCAGTATTAGAGCTAATAGGATGTCGGCTGAACAATGGATCTTATTACCAGAATGTTTCTTTTCGTTTATGAAATGTCAAACACTAGAAGCGTTTTAGGATTATATCATGCTGCCTATCTAATGCCACTTTAAATGCCAACGTCTTTTCCTGGCTTAGTCTGAACTTCCATCTCTCTTTAATATAGATGATATTTGCCATTAACCCCAGTCACAGACAGCTACTCTCAGTAAATGTTTTAGCCCTGATCTCAGTTATGAGCTCACAGGTGTTACTGACCATAGATCTGGGGTCATTTAATCATTAAGGCTGTAAGCACTGGAACAAAAGCACAGACAACAAGAGGTCACACCCAATCAGTGTGTCAGTGAAGATAAAAATTGTCCAGTTGACCTGCACTCACACAGGTGCACATGCACTCGACGAGTATGACTCAGGGACTCATAAAGTTCCCGTGTCAAATTAACAGTGGCGCCAACCATTAACACTGAGAACATTGCAGCCACAACGGTGCGGTACCCTCACTTCTGGCCTTTGTCTTTGACATGTCTTTGTAAGAGATTTACAAGTTTATAACAGGTCTGAGAATGAAATTTAGTTCAGAAGGACAGGGATGAGGTTCTATGATAACTATCTTAGTTATTAAAAAGTTATTTTTTTAAATAATTGTTTTTAAGTATTTATTTTGTATGATTTAATTTGTTAATTGTATTCATTTTTTATTAATTAATACATTTATTTATTTTGGCCACTTAGTAAACAAAGACTAGCATAGCACCTACACATTTGCACAATCATCATTATTTGTTTGTTTGTTTGTTTGTTTGTTTTTGCTAAATACTGCTTTCATATAATGATGAAAAACAGGAGTGCTTGCCCAATCAGTAATCGAAGACTACTAAAACATGGTTGCACACGTGTTTGTTTATTTGCTTGTTTGTTTGTTTTGCTAAATACTTTGTTTGTTTGTCGAAGACTACTGAAACATGGTTGCACACACGTTTGTTTGTTTGTTTGTTTGTTTGTTTTGCTAAATACTTTGTTTGTTTGTCGAAGACTACTGAAACATGGTTGCACACACGTTTGTTTGTTTGTTTGTTTTGCTAAATACTTTGTTTGTTTGTCGAAGACTACTGAAACATGGTTGCACACACGTTTGTTTGTTTGTTTGTTTGTTTGTTTTGCTAAATACTTTGTTTGTTTGTCGAAGACTACTGAAACATGGTTGCACACACGTTTGTTTGTTTGTTTGTTTTGCTAAATACTTTGTTTGTTTGTCGAAGACTACTGAAACATGGTTGCACACACGTTTGTTTGTTTGTTTGTTTGTTTGTTTGTTTTGCTAAATACTTTGTTTGTTTGTCGAAGACTACTGAAACATGGTTGCACACACGTTTGTTTGTTTGTTTGTTTTGCTAAATACTTTGTTTGTTTGTCGAAGACTACTGAAACATGGTTGCACACGTGTTTGTTTGCTTGTTTGTTTGTTTTGCTAAATACTTTGTTTGTTTGTCGAAGACTACTGAAACATGGTTGCACACACGTTTGTTTGTTTGTTTGTTTGCTTTTAATATAATGATGGAAAACAGGAGTGCTTACCCACTCAGTAGTCAAAGGCTACCAAAAAACCTACATGAGTGTAAACACACGGTTGTTTTTTGTTTTGTTTGTTTGTTTGTTTTGCTAAATACTGCTTTCATATAATGATGAAAATCAGGAGTGCTTACACTGTCAGTAATAAAAAAAGACCAAAACACCTACATGGTTGCAAACACATTTGTTTGTTTGTTTGATTATTTGTTTTTGCTAAATGCTTTCATATAATGATGAAAAACAGGAGTGCTTACCCAATCAGTAATCAAAGACTACTAAAACATGGTTTCACATGTTTGTTTGTTTGTTTGTTTGTTTGTTTGTTTTGCTAAATACTGCTTTCATATAATGATGAAAAACAGGAGTGCTTTCCCACTCAGTAATTGAACACTACCAAAACACCTATATGGGAGAACACACGTTTGTTTGTTTGCTTGTTTGTTTGTTTGCTTTGCTAAATATTGCTTTTATATAATGATGAAAACCAGGAGTGCTTACCCTCACAGTAATCAAAGACTACCAAAACACCTACATGGTTGCACAAACACATTTGTTTATTTATTCATTTAAACATTTATTTATGTAAACATTTATTTATTAATTTTGCTAAATAATGCTTTCATATAATAATGGAAAAACAGGAGTGCTTACCCACGCTTACCCCTAAAAATCTTGAGTGGCAGCCCTTCAATTTAGATCTATTTTTCTGCAGGCAGCGAAAGTCGAATAAAAGTGCATTGATCTTCAAATATGTCTGAACCCTCAAACTTCTGAATGTGCCAGAATGTTCAGAATCTCTCTTTTACCCTCCATCTCTAGAGAGTTGGATAAAAGAGTTGGAGAAGGTTGTGACTTGGTGTGAGGTTTAGTGTCTGTGTTCTCAGAATTTTAGTGAGAGACAGTTTATATGCTCATGTTTTGTGAATGTATACACCTTTTTCTGTTGTGGCTACAGATACTGAACATCAAGGTTTTATGTTTGTTGTTTGTTTGTTTTTTTATGTCCAAATTAAGATGATAATGATTTATAGGTATATGATCAGAGTTCATGTACTGCTACTTGCTTCACAAGTTTTGTTGTATGATTCAGTGTGGTCTGATCCCAGTGCAGGGAGTTTCAGTCATTGGCTCTGATTCAGCACATATGCTATTGAAACTTGGCTCCAGGATGTTGTTTATCAAGTCAGTCAAATCTCAAGTCACAAGTCATGATCAAAACTTGACTTGCGCCTCTGGTTAAAATGGTTGCAGTTGAGCCAAGACAAAGGACTCCAGAGATCTTTATGCATTAATTTAATCAAAATACATCATGTTGGTGACAAATGTGTTTTGGTATAATAAGTAGCCAATACAGTAAGCATGTGCCAAACTTTCTAGACTCTAGACTCCCATATGAAAGCAGCAGCTGCATGTCATATTTCAGTCATCCTGCAGTTTAGTCCCAGTTAGGGACTTTAAGAAGGTCTTGCATCCTTTGAATATCCATGAGTGTGTGTATGTGTAAGCACATCACCTGTGTGTCCCTGGTTTTGTGTTACTGGTTTTGAAGTGCATTTTCTGTTCCCCTTGTTGTAGTTTGCTGGCCTTTGGCTGCATCCGAAAACCTAGGCAGCTGACTTGTTGCCTCGCTGCCGTATCAGGCAATGACTTGTAAGGCAATGTTTGCGCACAAAGGCACCTCACGAAACTGATTTTGGACACACTTCTGCAGCAGCGTAATGGTTTAATGATCTACAGCTAAATAGTGTGAGCCTTGGTGAGAACTAAGCAAATGTAATTAAATTGATTTAATTAGCTATAGTAATTTCTCGCTAAAAATGACCAAAAAACTTACATTTACACACAAACTGAACAGCAAACGCAACTTTCAGATGCTATCTCTCTTTTTCTAGCTCAACTGTCACCGAATGGAAAGCATAGGATTGTGGGATATAAAAGGCAGCGAAGGATACATCTATGCTGCCTTCAAAACTCAGGAAGACAGGAGAAAGGAAGTGAAGCTAACATTGGATTTTGGACATTTGGATTATCTTTGTTTGTGTTTTTTGAACTGCTAGCTTCGCCTTAGTTTCAAGACCCGTGAGACATGTGCAAAGACAACGACCGACAACAGACTAGTGAAATACAGGGGTGTAAATACACAGGTAAACAAGGGGCTAACAAGTAACAAATGTGAACAATAAATCACTATGGAAACTAATGAGGCTAAGGAAACAAAGGCAAACAGGAACTAAATTCAAGCGTGGTACTGTGATAGATTGCCACCTGTGCAATAAGTCCTTTTGTGAAATCCCCTCAATACTAAATATTCCACAGACTCTAGAGCAGTGGAGATGTGTTCTCTAAAGTGACAAATGGCTATCCGATGGACGAGTCTGGGTTTGTTGATTTGCAGGAGAACGGTACTTGCCTGACTGCATTGTGCCAAGTGTAAAATTTGGTGGAGGGGGGATTATGGTGTGGGGTTGTTTTTCAGGGGTTGGTCTTGGCCCCTTAGTTCCAGTGAAAGGAACTCTTAATGCTTCAGCATACCAAGACATTTTGGACAATTTCATGCTCCCAACTTTGTGGGAACAGTTTGGGGATGGCCCCTTCCTGTTCCAACATGACCAGTGGACCAGTGCACATGAATGAGAGAGTTTGGTGTGGAGGAACTTGACTGGCCTCCTGACCTCAACCCGATAGAACACCTTTGGGATGAATTAGAGCGGAGACTGTGAGCCGTCATCAGTGCCTGACCTCACAAATGCGCTTCTTTTTTATATTGCCAAAAGTTTTGGGATGCCTGCCTTTACATGCACATGAACTTTAATGACCCCCCATTTTTAATCCGTAGGGTTTAATATGGAGTTGACAGCTATGACAGCTTCAACTCTTCTGGGAAGGCTTTCCACAAGGTTTAGGAGTGTGTTTGTGATGTTATAATACAAACAAACAAACAACCCTAAGTTCTTTATTAATGCAACCATTATTTGGCAAAAATGCTTTGTGGTTAAAGTTTAGCTTCTAAGCTTAGTTAGAAGTAAATGGCTAATAATAACTTTAAAAAGTTACATTTGCACTTATTTTGAATTTGATGCGTGAAATAAATTGTCAGACTGAGTGATAGAGCATTTTTGTGGGGCATATAGCAAAAAGGGAAGAAAATCAAAAAATTATTTGTAATTCTTGTCCATTTATATTAGGTGTTTATATTATTCTGTTTTTAGATGAATAATTGTTATGTACAATGCAGTTATCGTGTTGATGCAAAGCACTGCTATTGAGGTATGGTTATAGGTAAGGTTAAGGACAGGTTTGGTGTTATGGGAATGTTTAAGGGTGGGTTAACAGTGTAGTTGTAATTATAAAAATGAATTACTGTTGCTGTAATTACATGCAGGTATTTTTAAATACAAGTACAATGTAAAAACATCTATGTAAACAATAAGTGAATTCAAAATGATTCATCAAATGATTCGTTTAAATGTTAGTATGTAGTATTTTCAAATAATACAAATATATATTATATATATATAATAAATAGGACCTGACCTGGACTGCTCACATTCAGACACAGGTGAAAAAAGCCAGGCAAAGACTGTACCACCTGCGCCAGCTGAGGAAATTCAGGGTTTCACCAGCTATCCTGAAAACTTTCTATTTAGGGGCGATAGAAAGTGTTTTAACTCAGTGCATCACAGCGTGGTATGGGAACAGCACCAGTCATGACCGCAAAGCCCTGCAAAGAGTCGTGCGCTTATCCGAGCGTATCTCAGGGTCAGCTCTCCCGTCTCTGCAGGACGTCTACACCAAACGCTGCAAAGGTAGAGCTACTAAGATCAAGGACTCTAATCACCCTGCAAACCCTCATTTCACGCTGCTGCCATCTGGTAAGCGCTTCCGAAGCCTGATGGCCAAAACTGAGAGACTCAGGAGGAGCTCTTCCCCCAGGCCATCAGACTCCTGAACTCAGTCACTTAACATCACGTGACTTCACTTCAGGATAAACATCGATACACTGTCATTGCACTGCACTTTCTGTTTCTCGTTGTTACTGTGTAACAACCTGTTATAAACCTGTTTGCACATTATACTCTTATACATTTGTTAACCACATATTTATAAGTCTACAGTTTACTCACTGCAAAGTCTACTTCAATTATTTTATTCCACTTTATCCTTATTTGTTACCTTTTTTTTTCTCTTGACTTGATTATTTATAATTCTACAGATATAGACATATATATATATATATATACTTTTTTTATCCTATTTCTATTATAATTTCCTCCTTGTGTTTTTAACTGTGAATTTGCACTGTCCATGGAGCGGACCTGTTTACATTTCACTGCCGGTTGTATATTCTGTATATAACTGTGTATGTGACAAATAAAACTCTTGAATCTTGAATATATATATATATATATATATATATATATATATATATATTAGATTATTACTTGTATACTCTTATACTATTATTACTTATTTACTCTTTATGCAATATGAAGTTGAACTGAAAGTAGCAGAAGATGCTCGCACTTGTAGGTTGTTTGGATGGCCTGAGAACCTCATGTTTTGACCTATGTCTGAGCTGCCTATTTACTCATTTGTCCAAGGTCACACAGCAGAAAGGACTCAATGCTTTTACCAGCTTCTATTTCAAGAGGATGGTATAAGTCTGACCTTTTCTCTTAAGTGCCCGTAGTGATCACACACAGAGGCGTAAACAGGAGGTTATTTCATGATGATTTTTCTTCCTCTATCTCTGTCTATGAAATTGCATTAACAGAGTTTTGGCATTATAACCCTTTACTGAGGGTTTGGGTGAAAGGAACATCACATAAGGTCACTTTCAAATCCCTTGTTAAAAGGAAGTGCACTTCATTGTATTGAATGTGCACCTGTACTTGCAGATAATATATTATTAATGATTAAATGTTTTGTATTCAAGTATGCATTTTAAATCACTGTGCTGTCATGCTTTGAAAAAGCACACTTATTTTAATACTGATCAGTTGATTCAAGTACTTGATTATAATTTCAACTTAATTATTACATTTAATATATTTTAAATGTTTCTCTATTATATTTTAAATTCGATTTGCACTTAAGCACATTCTTTAAGGTATATTATTCCTGTGATAAGCACAATTCTAAAGTGCTCTTTTTGGGATGTGCTGCTTGTATTTCTATATCTGTATGCCTCTGGTTATATATAGAGTTCATTTATTCAAATATCTACATATTTTGTATATGCTCTTCATTTTGCTGCAGTACGACTGTATAAATGGCTCATATTTACAATAACATTAATTTGCTTTTGCATGCTTTTTTTTTTTTTAAATATGAGGATTTCTTTTTCCTCTGTATATGTAAACTTCTGGCTCTGGTTGATGCGACTAAATCTCACATTTGGTTAATAATTAGTTTTTAGCAAACACAAAACTCTTTCACTTCATAGCTTTGAAGATGATGTGGTGCATGCAGATGATTACAGGCGCAAGGCTTTTTAATTCATTATTTTTCATCAAAACAATGCAGGCAAATATCCTCAATCAGCATTTTCATGACTTTAATTAATGAACTGAATATGGGAAAATGATGCCAACTAATCCTGCACCAGCGTACTGTATGATTATTCATAACACGAAGATGCACAGCATCCAATATTTTTGTTCACTATTTTTTCTGCAATCTAGTTATCATTCTTGCGTGTTTGTTTTGTTTAGCTGTAACTAATTCTCCATTTAAAGTTGCTCAGGAAAAGCAAGTCTAATTTTATCCTAGCTTAGCTTAGGTAAATTCCAGGAGCTTCCTGTATCTGCCGGTGGAAGCTTGACCTCTTCTTGTTAGCGGCAGCTTCATTAAAGGGGGTGTCACCAACGTCAGACTTTCTATCTTAAATGATAGATGAGGTACATGGAGACTATCAGTGGCACAAAGACAAGCTGATAATGTGTTTGGTCACAGACAAAGAGATCACTGATAGTCAAGTGTTCCTCATTCATCTGCTTCCCGACTGGCTTTAGCCTCAACACAATTTCAACAATTGTATCCGCCCAGAACTTACACAGAATAACCTTTTCCTTCATAATTGCTTATCAGGTTTTTCCAGCGAGGAGCACATAAATCATATTGTCACACTTGACGTGGTACAAAGAGAGCAAACTCTTTAATTAAAGCATGTTCACCATTATGTAGAGCTGGGGAAATTGTGCTGGCGGTGTTTCAGATGTCAGGGGATTGGCTGTAACTGTGGGGCCAATTGTAAGGCTAATTATCCACTCTAATAAATCAATACGGTTTCATTCAGGGTAACAAAATATCACTTTAAACATTATATACATTAATTAATGCCACAGGGCAAGTCTAAAATAAAGTTACTGGGAGATAAAACCACAGCGACTTGCCTTTCTTTAAATTACTAACAGTTTGCTTGGGTGTGACTGCTTATGTATCACTTTTAAGTGCATAACCCAGGATTAATCAGGTGTAACTGCATTGTGCAATATTCTATATCAAATCTGCTACTTAATATCTGGTTACAGAGTTGTGTTTTGACCATGTGTGCTGCACAAGTCCTAAAAAGTGAAGCCAAGCATTTTGATCACCCCCTGGTGGTGGCCAGGTGCATTATAGGTCTTAAACCCCACCCTCTCCATGTAATCGAATGGGACACAAGCCAAATTTAAAAAATCCACTCGCTTGCGTACGCGTAAAAAACTAAATATACTTTAGGTTTCAGGCTACGAACAACAAAGTAATTGGCAGTGACCAATACTGTAGTGATGTGTCGTTCATGAACGATTCATTCATTTTTTTAATATGACTCGGGAACAACAAGATTTCTCAGAGAGACAACTCTCGCGCATGCGCAACATTTCATAGGTGTACTACAGGAAACAGAATTGATTAGTTCGCCTCTCGAGTCTTCGGGTTCGAGTCGTTCATTCATCAAGTCGCAGCCCCATATTAGGGCAAGGCTATGCAGTCTGTACCGGCGGAAACAGAAAAGATTAGTTCATCTCTCGAGTCTTCGGGTTCGAGTCGTTCGTTCAATGTACCGGAAACAGAAAAGATTAGTTCATCTCTCAAGCCTTCGGGTTCGAGTCGTTCGTTCAAGTCCCCATAGGCTGAATGCAGAAACAGAAATGATTAGCTCATCTCTCGAGTCTTCGGGTTCGAGTCGTTCGTTCAGGTCCCCATAGGCTGAATGCAGAAACAGAAATGATTAGTTCATCTCTCGAGTCTTCGGGTTCGAGTCGTTCGTTCAATGTACCGGAAACAGAAAAGATTAGTTCATCTCTCGAGTCTTGGGGTTTGAGTCGTTCGTTCAGGTCCCTGTAGGCTGAATGCAGAAACAGAAATTATTAGTTCATCTCTCGAGTCTTCGGGTTCGAGTCGTTCGTTCAATGTACCGGAAACAGAAAAGATTAGTTCATCTCTCGAGTCTTCGGGTTGGAGTCGTTCATTCAAGTGCCCATAGGCTGAATGCAGAAACAGAAATGATTAGTTCATCTCTCGAGTCTTCGGGTTTGAGTCGTTCGTTCAGGTCCCCATAGGCTGAATGCAGAAACAGAAAAGATTAGTTCATCTCTCGAGTCTTCGGGTTCGAGTCGTTCGTTCAAGTCCCCATAGGCTGAATGCAGAAACAGAAATGATTAGTTCATCTCTCGAGTCTTCGGGTTCGAGTCGTTCGTTCAGGTCCCTGTAGGCTGAATGCAGAAACAGAAAAGATTAGTTCATCTCTCGAGTCTTGGGGTTTGAGTCGTTCGTTCAGGTCCCTGTAGGCTGAATGCAGAAACAGAAATTATTAGTTCATCTCTCGAGTCTTCGGGTTCGAGTCGTTCGTTCAATGTACCGGAAACAGAAAAGATTAGTTCATCTCTCGAGTCTTCGGGTTCGAGTCGTTCGTTCAAGTCCCCATAGGCTGAATGCAGAAACAGAAATGATTAGTTCATCTCTCGAGTCTTCGGGTCTGAGTCTCGTTGTCATGTGACGTGACAGCCGTATTGGATACAGAAATTAGCTAATAATTCACATACAACTTTCCTTACAAACAAGCGCATTTTTCTTATTAATTTTTTTATTTTTACTTTTTTTACTTTTACAGTTACATGATGCGTTTCTGGCCTCAAATTGTATCTTTTTTTTTATTTCTTACACTTTATATATCTGTGAATGTCTGTCATGATGGTTCTTTTCTATAACATTGAATGGTATTGTTAAACCTGATGATGGGGAAATCACTTTGATCAAGCAAAGATTGAGACTTGTTTACAGTGGGTTCTAAATATTATAGCCAAATCATCATAGTCATATACAAATATGGGAAATATATTGACTTGACTATTTTGGATTAAAATAAATTATTTATTTCATGCGTAATTTTGAGTCAC
Organism: Paracanthobrama guichenoti; assembly: GCA_018749465.1. NCBI lineage: Eukaryota > Metazoa > Chordata > Actinopteri > Cypriniformes > Gobionidae > Paracanthobrama > Paracanthobrama guichenoti. The sequence goes on from CM031949.1 coordinate 50,922,076, forward strand.
TATGTTTTTCAGTCCATAATAAATCACCTAAAAAGTTTACAAGTTGTTGTTTTTTTTACATAGTAAAAGTAAGTATATCACAATATAACTTCAATATGCAGTTATTTAATAAAGAAACCTTCGCATTTGTAACATAGTTTATTACAACACTGTACACACTCTTTGGATGGTTGTTTATCGTTTATTGCTAATTATAACAGAGCTTTAGAGCAAATTGGATAGCTATCCAAAAATAAATTAAATCAAATTAAATAAAAATAAATGAAAATTGAAAGGACACTATAAAGCCACAGTGCATAATAACCATGACCATAAATAAACCATAAATAAGCTTAAATCACAACACAAAGCCTAAAAACAATATTGCACAATAAGCTGCTGGGCTTTTCAAATAAATACAAAAATAAATAATCTTATAACACACTGTGGCTATATTGTTAGGGCCTGTATTAAAGAAATGTCTGAGATAATCTGCCCAGTCTTAGAAAAAAACTCTTTCAGATGGCACAGATGTGGCCACAATGCAAAGTCTAGCCTTCATGACCTCAGAAAGGCTTTTGTACACAGGTGGACATCTCCTCCACCATGTCAGAGGGTCTGACGTGCGGGGTAAGAGTGGCTCTGTGAGGTAGGCCCGCATCTCCACCGTAGCATCTGACGTAGTTGAAGTGGTAGCAGAAGGCCTCAAGCTTGCTACCCTCTCATCAGAGTCTTCCCAAAACATGGCCCTTGCACTGGAAGTCGCACCAGCTTCTGGAGGATTCTCCTCTTCACTCTGAGTTGGGTTAGGGTTAATAGCTGCTGCAGCTGCTGTAACCCTCTTCACTGTCTCTTCTGCTGCCTGGTGGTTGACAAAGTCTTGCTTTTTGAACCTGGGATCCAAGCAAGTTGCATCAGCAAGCTTCTCAATGAGCTCCACTCTGCCAAACCTTCTAGTCATTTCTGACATCCACTAGTTTTTTTAACGGGTGCAAAGCTGGAGGGATTCCTTTGATACCGGGCAACAATCCTCTGAAGACCTTGTGTCATTAAAATTATTTTGGAGGTAGTCACAAACCTACAAAAATGTGCAATTGTACAAAGCCAATATTACACATACGTCTCTGTTAAGTATGTGTAATATTGGCTTTGTACAATTGCACATTTTTGTAGGTTTGTGACTAAAAGGTAAAGGTTAATAAGACTACATGAAAACATGCATTATAAAGAGATATAGAGTTTAAAATGTGGTTTTAATATGAATGTTAATCAAAAATTTAAAAATACTTTTCTGCACTCACTTCGGTGGTGACCTCTTCAAATGGATGAATAATATCCACGATTTCTCTGGCAATTTCCCATTCCTCTGGCGACAAGGTTGGCATAGATGCATTAGTGAGAGCCAGGGTAGAGATGATCGGCTCTTTGATTTCAATAAATCTTTTCAACATGTAAAATTTTGAATTGCACCTTGTGGCCACATCCTGTTTTAAGCGCAGCTGCTCTTGACCCATCTGTTTTTGTGTGGCCTTCAGCTTATCTGAAGCAACTGTGCTTCTATGGAAGAACTCAACGGTTGTCTTCACCTTCTGTAATATAGCTTGGACATCCTTCAGTGCAGCTCTCACAATAAGGTTCAGCAAAGGTTCAGGGCTGAAACAATGTTGCTGGCATTGTCTGTGACACAAGCAACAATTGTCACCCACACTCCATTCATTTGTAACCCTGCTCAGCTCACTTGCCAGGTGAGCAGCAGTGTGTCTGTCTGTCAAGACAAAGCAGTCCAGGAGATAGGAGGTCATAATAAAATCCTCTATGAAATGGCAAGTCACAGCCATGTAACTTGTGGTAGTCACAGAGGTCTGTTGTGAGACGTACAGCAGATGTACTCTTGATTTTGTCTCTTAGCTTGTCATAGAGCCTAGGCATTACAGTTTTTGATAGTGTTTTTATGCTAGGTGGGCTGTATGATGGGTCCAGAAGGTGTGTATATACCTTAAAGCCCTTATCCTCCACTATGGAAAATGTCTGAAAGTCATAAGCAATCATTTTGACTTGAGCCTCATCTTTGCTTTGTCTTAACGAATCCATTGGTTGTGTTATAAAACTGCTCATGGAGGTTTGCTGGAGGCAGGAATGCCATAGATGTAGTCCACGTGTCAGCCAAAGTAGTGGAATATCCTGAAGAGGCGCTCAGGGGTAGCATTTACACATGGCAGTTGCCATACCCTGGCATTCAGACAAGCAGGGGAAATAAACAGCTTATGATGCTGCTCGTTAGTTCTGTTGCTGCTTTGAAAACAAATTTAAACAGCCTAACGTCGTGTCTTAATCAGACATGACGCGACAAGATTTTCAGCAGCAAACCAGACTCGACCCGAGGTCAATCAATCAAAAATCACAGCCAATCAGAAGAGCTTGTGGGCGGGCTCTCTCTGCAAGCACACTGACTGCATTGCAACGAAATTAATTTTCCCCTTTTTCTAGTGCTCATTCTCCTGATGTGTCTGTCTACACTCTCTTCTGTTCTCTGCTCCTCACCTTGTGCAAAACAACAGGGAGATGGGTGTGAAAGGGTCACTGTCCCCTTGGTGACAGCCTTGAGTGACAGTTGCACTTCAGCTGAACCATTGGCTAGACCATTGTTTGACCCAAACACACATTACATTTGTATGAAGATCATACTTTGTTTGTGTTTGTACTTTGTGTAGTTTTACTTTGTAATTGTAGGTTCAGTTTATTAAGTACAATTTGTTTACAGATAAAGACAGAAAAGGCAAATTATTAGGCAAATATTTCCTTGCAATGACTCGAACCCAAAGACTCGAAACGTGAACTAATCATTTCTGTTTCCGGTAGTGCATTGCATTGATTGGGCTGTCACTGCCCAGATCACACGGTCACTGAAGAGTCGACTGCGGAACAACTCGAACCCGGAGGCATGATGAGATGTGAACTTATCTTCCTGGGGAACAGCAGAAGTGATAAATGTGAAGTGACAAAAGAAAGAATGACTCGGATCAGGAGGTCAGGTGAACTAATAGACTGTATAACCTGAAGACCCATATAAGCAATTCATAAATGTATGTTTCTCATAATTTGGCTGTTGCTGCATTAGCCTATAGATTGTTTTTTCAGATGTGATTTGCGTAACATTTGTGTAAGTACTAGATATGCTGGAGATTTTAATTATATTCTGCTGAAATGAACGAAATGACTTGAAAAAAGATTTGTTCATTTTGCTGAACGAGATTCAAAGATCCGAGTCAGTAAAATGATCTGAACTTTCCACTACTACGTTACTGGGAACGTTACTATTTTGCCTTCATTTTTCTAAAGAGGTGCTGTCCATCCAAGTCTATAGCTGTTACCAGGGTTTGAAATTAACTTTTTTACTCACCAGCCAATTTGGCTACTAAATTCTTAAGTTACTGGCCATTCAGAACTTCTACTAGCCAAAACAAAAATATCAGAATACCAGATTATCAAAGTCACAACTTAGATTTAAATCTATTTATTATTAAATCTGATTATGAATCATTAAATCACTTTCAGATTTACTTAATCACTGCAGATAATATAAAATTTTTGTAAAATCTAAATATAGCTCACTCCAAAAGGAATGTTTAAGGTTGAAGATTATCAAACAGGCTCTTTCTTCACAGAAGTCAATGTACTAGCCTCTTTCTCAAGTTCAAGGTGGCAGTCCAAAACAGTGAATCTAACAACCAATACAGGCAAAAGTTCAGTTGACGAATGAACCAAGTGGAATCAATGATTTCTAATTAAGAGAAAGGGCGATCTATATTATTATTTCTCTACATGAAGCATAGACTTCATCCATGCCACAAAAGCTAAATTCATGACACAAAAATGCATGATACACAATCTTCCAGCCTAGGGTGAAATCAGTACGTACATACATCTGTCACAAATTGTCTTATTTTAATGGAAAATATGTGAGTGAGTTTTCACCCAAGTCTCATAGATGGGTGCCACGGACAGACGCTGAGTGGTGCTGCCGGTGTGAGTACGGTCAAAGTATATGTTCAAATTTTAAAGACGCGGCTCTGCAATGTTTGAGGCTACTTTTAGGGGAAGGGCTCTGATAGCAATGGCATGCAAAGCGATAGATGATTTAGATCATTTATGAATCATATCCCACCAAATTGGCTAGTGTGTTGATATTCTTTACCCGCCACGGTCGATTTCACCTGCATTTGGTGGGTTGGCAGGTGTTCATTTCAAACCCTGGTTGGCCTCGTGCATCAATGAGCCTTGGGCACCCTGTCGCCGGTTTGTCCCTCCTCGGACCAATCTTGGTAAATTCTCACCACTGTTGACCGGGAGCAACTCACAAGCCTTGCTGTTTCCTGCCATTACAATTTGGCCCTTGTCAAAGTCATTCAGATCTTTATTTCTGCCCATTTCTTCTGCTTCCAACACGTTGATTACGAGAACTAATATAATTGTTTGCTTACCATCTAATCTACCCAGACCAATTTGTTGAATTAAAAAAATTATGCTTAAATGTAAAAAGCTACTTTCAGTTCAATTTAGCTTAGCTCTTATTCTGTAGAGAAGTGGGTAGCTACATTTTTGAGCAGTTATAGTCCATCACTAGGTTTGTTCCATTACAAAGAAAGCGTCTCTTAGAAAGCTCTTAGAGAAAAGCAGACTGAATAATGGCAAGAGTCTGTTTAGTCAGACTCTGCAGTGGCTCTGTACTACAACAGAATAGCCTTTATCAGAATCCAGTCTTTCTAAGCACATGATTGCAAAGAATTGCTTTAGATATCATATCCATCTCCAGCTGAACTCTTCAAATAAAATTACCAGAAATCATCTGGACATAGATGAATGTGACGCAAAGTCAGTGTTGGCTTTTCTTTGTCATTATTTTTCAAAAAAGCCTGTTTCATTTTCATGTTGTTGACCAAATCACAATGAAGGTCATTTAGGAGCTATTCACGGTTGTTTTGACAAAACTCTCTCTTAGTAATGCCGGTGTTCAGTGTGTTTGTCCTGGATAATGCTGAGAGAAGAAAGACCTGTCCATTGTGTCTATTGGCCATCTGTGCTTCATTAGTGTTTCCTATTTGGCTGGTCTTTCAACTTTTCAACTGAAAAGCCTTTCATAAAACACCCTGCATAAAAATGTGGGGAAGGAAAGTAATTTTTGGTGGGTTTACTGGGTTTTTTATTGTGTGTATCTCATTAAACTCAATATATTGCATATTTAGATCTATTCTGATGGTCTAACTCTTGGTTACGTATGTAACCCTCGTTCCCTGAAGAGACGTTACGTCAATGACTGACGAAATGGGGGTTTTGCTTAGAAGCCTATCGCCTTCGAGTTCTTACAAAACGAGCCAATGGCAAGGATGTGAAAAATAAATACATTTATTTAATGCTAAGTATACTACAAATGCATTTACATAGGTATATAAATAACCTGCGGTTGTACTTTTGGTATACTAAATTGATATACTTAAAGTCTAATTTTGTACTTAATGCACTTTTTGCTAAAGTGGAACTATTGCAAGTATACTTTAGGTACACTTTATTTATCTTGCATTTAAAGACTGATATCATAGAGAGATCATGCTATCCGTACTAGTGATATTATATATACACTATAGTGCGTTGTGCATTAAAGAAGTACCCCAAATAAAGTTTAATTCTAATATTTAAAGTCTCAAGTAATATGTCAGCAAATACAGTATGTTAATGGATTTGTAGCATACTTAGTATGAAATAAATGTATTTTTACATACATTTTGGTATAGTTTTTTTCACTAGGGTATGCACGTCTTCTTTGAGCGTGCAAGTTTTTTATGCACATTTTTAGAATTTGTGCATATTTTGGCTTTTCCATCAGATTTGAGGGACAAGGTTCTAGTTTGTCAACTTTAGGCTTCTACATCAACGTTAGCCTATCACTCTGATTTTAGGGAGAAGTTATGGGTAGGGTTAGGTTTAGGGGTAGAGATAGAGTTAGGACAAATTTTTTGGACCCAGGAACATGACCCAGGAACATTTGACCCTGGAACATGTCTTACTTGGCAAAATCACGGTGGCACTATTGGTGCAATGGACAACTGTGGCAGCCTCATTCTGCTTGTAAACCTAGGCGACACAAACCATACATGTGAAATAGTATAAATTAAACCAATTGTCTTGGGTAGATTCAACCAAACATATAAGCATGAGCTGTGCATGGTAAATGGGAAATGTGATGTCAGGTTTGGTTGGAGTTGAAGCTTGAGCTGATGTTTCTGGCTGAAAAGCAGACAAAGAAGATATTCGAAGCTTCATTTTATTAGCATTTAAACATACGCCTCAAAGCAGTGACCTATAATAGAGACCGAACGCCTCTGAAATAGGTGTTGACATTAATAGTTAGTGCCATTACAGATGAAAAGGGACAGCTACTTCCCCACAATATTGCCATGTGCAAAATAAGAAAACAGAACAGCTGGATTGCTGATCTATCTAACAAGCATACAAATGGGTTTGGAGGATATGTAGATATTAGCTGTCAGTTAAAGGGATTGTTTATTCCCAAATGAAAATTCTGTCATTATTTAGTCGCCTAATGTCGTTTCCAAACTTTCTTTCTTCTATGTAACACAAAAGATGTTCTGTTTTGGTGACCATTGACTTCCAATGTATAGACAAAAATACTGATACGTTCCTTAAAATAGCTTATTTTATGTACCACCGTTTTTGAGCATAGAGTTTTTGAACAACATGAGGGTGAGTAAATGAAGACTTTAATTCTTCATTTCTGGGCGAGCTATCTCTTTAAAACAGACTAAACTCAGGATGTGCCTAGTGCCATATATGTTCTGTATGTTCTTCTTTAAGTCAGCGTATCAAGTGCTGACCTCATAATGTAAGCATGAAACCGGCTGTTAGCTGTCTACTTATAGAATATTGTCATCTTCGGAAACTTCACATGAACTTTTCACTGTTAGTTTGAAAGAAATATTCTTTTAAGGTTTCATTCTCGTCTGATCATTTTAACATGTAAATATGCATTTATTACTTAATCATGTGAAGCCTACATATTCAATACGCAAATTAATTCTAAGGTCTCTAAATTATCAACATGATCAAAACGTCTATTTGATAGTTTAAAGTTTTTAGCAAATAAAAAATCATTCAAATAAATGTGTCTTTTTGCTGTGAAATCTTTTGCTGATTTTTATCAAGTAAACATAAGAATAACTTTTATTTTGTTAGGAATATTTCAAGATGAACACTCACTGACTAAAGCAACTTACATTTACTTGATTATCCATATATCATGGTTTAGAAAAATCATAATTAAATGTATCAAATATGATACATCCGGTTATTTTGCCCCCACAACGAAAACTACAGAGCTTTTAAATCATAAAAAAAGCATTAAAATATCATCTTACTAAGACGTATTTTTGTCAGATATAGAGTGACAACTAATATTTATATGCATTTTATGCAAGTAGCCTGCTATACTGTTCTCATTGATTTACATTACAGACTATCAGAATTTCATCTTTTTGGCTTAAATATCAACGTGTGCACCAAATTGCATACGTTTACATATTTTTTTCTCCTCTAGTATGAGCTCCATATTCTCCTATATCATACTATATGAGACATAACAGCATGTTTCAAATATGATGCTCAACAACCAAAAAAAACGCTCAATAAATGATCTGAAAATTATACATGAGCTGAACAGAATCATAAAAATAATGATACGCGTCTGCCATTGGTTGGTTAAACAGATAGTTGCGCCCCAAACTCATGCCATAATGTTGTCCTGGTCAGGATGCTCAAGCAAACAAGTCACAATTTTTATACTATGTAGGGGAAATTAACTTATATTGATAGTTGATTCTGCACATTAACCAGAGATGGTGTAAAGTAAGACAAGAAAAAAAAGGACACACTTTAAATAGATTTCAGAAAAATAAAATGCTTTTGGTTACAGTTGAGTTGAAGCACTGAAATTGAACCTTAACTGACAGTGTCGTTGTCCATCTATCACTATCATGTTTGCCATTTTCTGCTCCATTACCTGCTAAGGTGTCTGATGTCATTTGTGTTGCTAAATGTGCAGAAACATATTCAAGTCCATCTTTGAGCAGGAGCAGATGCGTTTCTGAGTGGTTCATTACAGCACATCTGCACATGCTGTCCATTACTGCCAGTGAAGTTCTGCAGGTGGATGTGATGGGAGGGGAAATGTGCTCACATAACAGCTTTTAAATCAGCACTGCCAAAACCAATGAAATATGCTGCTGAGCATTTCATTGGCCTTCAGAAGCATTCAGAGTCCTTCAAACGTTCTGCTTTTCTGGTTGTCTGCATGCCAGGCATAATGAGAACTGAGCAAATGCCAGTGACCTTTGAGTGAAAAAGAGAAACTTGTGATAGAATTGCTTACTGACCTTACACGGTCATCATGACTATGTAAACCTGTAAAGGCTCGTTCATACCAAGAATGATAACTATAAAGATAATGATAAAGATATAGTTCTAAAAACAACTGGTATGGACGCTAATATCTTTATAGTTATCATTTAAGTTATTGTTCTTGGTGTAAACGGGCCTTAAAGGTGCAGTGTGTAGTATTTATGAAGATCTATTGACAGAAATGCAATATAATATACATAACTATGTGTTCAGTGGTGTATAAAGACCTTACATAATGAACCGTTATGTTTTTATTACCTTAGAATGAGCCGTTTCTATCTACATACACCGCGGGTCCCCTTACAGTGAAGTCACCATTCTGCGTCGTCATGTTTCTACAGTAGCCCTAAACGGACAAACTGCTCTAAGAGCGACATTTGACATTTTTGTCCTGTGTCGGCCACCGTAGCTTCTCTATGTGCTTCGAAAGGGAGGGGCGAGCGGTGGGCGGTTGCAGTTCGCAACCCCACCACTAGATGCCGCTAAAATTTACACAGTGCACCTTAAAATCTTGCACAACACACACAAGGGTTCCAGAAAGAGTGTACAAGAAATATCCGCCCACTGGAATTACAGTAGAATATTACTAGAGTTACAGTAGTCCCACCACTAAAAATATCATTTTGACAACTTTACAGCTCAAGTAACACATTTTTGTACGGAACAAATGCGTACGTGAATTTGTCACATAGACTGATGTTGTAAGCATTTGACGGTACAGTAAGCATGATTGTTGTTTATTTCTGCAAACTAAATGATGAATCAGTTACTATTTTCCGTGGTAATTGACAGCATGACAAAGATATTTTCAAAAGAGTTTAATGGAATATTCCAGGTTTAACAGAAGTTAAAGTCCCCATGAAATCAGAATGGATTGTTTTTTTAAATATGCTTTCCATTGGGGCGAATGAAGTCTGGAAAAAATGTATCAGACCCTGAATCTGAATTCTGCACAGAATGCTATATTTTAAAGCGATATGGAGGAGATCACGAGGAACCTTGGCTTTACTGAGCTGTGATATAAACAAAACCCTATTGGCTATTTTAAAAAGGGGTTACGTCTCGCGATATCGCCATTATGGAGCGTGAGTGTGAAATTAGCATAAAATATGCCACTCCTATGTTTACATTACATTACGGTGGCTGCCTCCACTGCTGTTACGTCAACACATTAAATAATATTGCACGTTTCAAGGCACTCCAGTGGGCCTTTAATCTCAATCCCCACAGCATTTGTGGTTTATAATGTTGACTACCACAAAAATTCATTTCATTTTCTTTGATTCAATTCTTCAAAATTCAGTCATTTTCTTTAAAAAAATCAAGGTAACTGAGGCTTTGGAAAAATTAAACTTGTAATTTTATAAAAGGACTTACACTAACTTTTGTTAAAACTTGCGCATTATTTGAGCTGTAAAGTTGTTCTTGTCATTTTTACGGTCATTTTAGAGTTTCAGGTCATGTGAACAAACTTGAAAAATTAGACATAAAGTAACAGAAATGGAGAGTAAGCAGTTTTTCACACTAAAATCCCTCAAGTTGTTCCAAACCGATATGAATTTCTTTTGACAATATTTGAAGATTCTTTCCACATTCCACATTCTTCAAAATATCTTCTTTTGTGTTCAGCAGGAGAAAGAAACTCATACAGGTTTGAAGCAACTTGAGGATGAGTAAATGATGACAGAAATTAGATTCGCACATTTTGTTTTATGTCTTGTCGCTCACTGTAACTGTGATTTTTTTCACTTTTTTAAGAAAATGAAGGACAAGTCAAGGTCATTTGAGCTTAACTTGTACTGAACCCAAAATATTCCTCTATTTTGTAATGTCACACCCACAGTGAACCAATGTGTACCATTTTAATACTGTGCAAGTGGCTCAAGCAGTAATTCCTATGCAGTCAACATCCTTTTACACTTTAGTAGTACTTACAGTAAATAATACACCTTCAAGATAATTTTATTCATGTCTGTATGTGTGAGCTTGGATTGCCTCTACTATTTTGACCATGTCAAAATCCATAATAAAACAGATTTAAGTAGTGTCTAACAGAGCTATTGGGTGTGTTATTTTATGTGTAACTTAGAAAGCGTGCTTGTCGTTCCTGAATTGTTGCCACTCTGGGCAATGACCTGTTTTTTTCCTTTCTTTCTGAGGCTCATTTTTGACGCCAAAAGCAGGTGGTCATGTCTGGGAGCAGACTGGAAAGTAGTGAGGTATTGACTCTCTGAGGGACAGAAAGCTGTGAAGTGTCCAGGCTCATAAAACCGCACTTGTCCGGGCTGAGGTGCATATACATTATAGATGTGGAGAAACAAAGAGAGATGTGATGGGTGGCAGCAGGAAGGAGGAAGTCATAAAATGAGTTGTAAAATCATGCTGGACTCTGAGGACAATTTTGAAACAATGAAACTATCCAGACTTCGTAATATACTGATCCACATGAATGTGCTATATTTTTTGAAAAATTTATATAGTGTTATATAATTCTAGACTTTTGTTGCACATGAGGGATATTATAGATTTTGAGTGTTGAAGTGTTCCATTTCCATTCCACTAATTACACTGTAAAAAATTAATTAAAAAAGAGATTTTCAAAGTTGTAAATAAAAAATATATATATTGGAGTACTATATGTTTTACAAGAAATACTATTTCAGTCTGTCTAATTCCTTCCCTATTGTGACATATATCTGAGTGAAACAGCTTCTTGAACAAGAACAAATTTGGGACTTGATTTTTTTCCCTTGTCCGTGGGGGATTGATTGAATTGTAAGCTTTCCATTGATGTATGGTTTGTTAGGATAATAGTTTGTTAGGATATTTGTATAGGACAATATTTGCCGAGATATGACTATTTGAAAATCTAGAATCTGAGGGTGCAAAAAAATCAAAATAATGAGAAAATTGCCTTTAAAGTTGTCCAAATGAAGTCCTAGAAATGCATATCACTACTAATAATATATTTTGATGTATTTACGCTAGAAATTTACAAAATATCTTCATGGAACATGATCTTTACAATGTGTTGTTGGCTATTGCCACAAATATACCAGTGCAACTTATGACTGGTTTTGTGGTCCAGGGTCATTTATAATACTGCAATATGCCATAAAAAATAAATAAATAAATAATAATTAAAAAAAGGAATTGTCCATTGCTTGGTGAGTTTAATTCAGTGTGTTTTTTGTATTTTTATTTTTTTTTTTTGTGAAATTAACTAGCAATTTCTGAGTTTTACATTTTCTAAAGACTAGAGTGGTCCTTTTCTGCCAAAACTTACCGCCATGTTGCTAAGGTGTTGTTGGGGGTTACTAGGGTGTTGCTATGCGGTAGTTAGGCTGTTCTGGGTCGTTGCTAGGTGGTTGCTATGAGTTAAAAAAGTGAAAGTGACGTGAAGGCCAAGTATTGTATTGGTAACCCATAGGAGTGTAAGGAGACACTATAGTTCAAGAGAAACGAGACGGAGTTCACGAGAACGAGACTGTAACAACGTTCGTAGTTATGGGAAGAAGGAGGCGGGAACCGGCGAACATTCAAGGACTTTTATAAATAAATAAACAAACTAAAAATAACGTACACACATCATAAAACAAACAAAACACAACGTAAAATCCAGGCCTGGTCCTCTCTCGTCCTTCACTGTCGTCACTCCTCCTTTTATACGTCCAAGCTCCTCCGTGAGATACGAGACTGGTGTAACGTGCAGGTGATACTCATTTGCAATCACGCCACTGGCCTCATGTCATTCTCTCATGGCTCTCGCCCGTCCTGCTTGTCACAGAGATGAGACAAGAGTTTTGCACAGTATTTTTAAGAAATCCTCAATGACAAAATTCATGACTGGAAAAATGTTTGAAATGTTTTAAAAAATAAAAACAGTACAAATAACACAAATAAATAACAGTGCAAACAATAAGTGCAACCATAATCAAAGTACTCTCTCAATATTCAAAGTGCAAACAGAGTGCAGAGCTAAGAGGTGGTTACAACTACACAGCCCAGCCTAAGATAGCTTTGATATTGGGAGACAGGCTGTTGTATGTAGCCTAATTTGCACGCATCATGGAGCTCATGTTTTACTTTTGTTTTGGAATTTGTGATCGCACATACTCTGTATAGGGAGCGGTGGTGCTGAGCATGCATTCTAAAAGATAAGACATTTATGCTAAGGTTCTGTTGCAAGTCAAGTCACCTTTATTTATATAGCGCTTTTTACAATGTCAATTGTTTCAAAGCAGCTTCACAGGCTCAGTCGGGGTGCCAGTTCTCCTCTGGCCGACGAACAAACGAAAGATTGGAGTCGTCACGCCGAAGACGGGTTTAATGAGGATGTCATGTCGATGCGGCATTGGCGATATTGTTGCACAATGAAACTCTGCAGCTCGTGCTGGATTAGCAGAGCAGACGTTTGCAAACATTTTTTCAAGTTTACAATTGAAGCGTCCGTTATCCAACTGAATTAAAGTTTTTTTTTTTTTTCTGTAAAAAAAAAAAAAGCAAAACGACAGTGGAGGCGGTGCTGTGGTGGCCACCGTAATGTAATGTAAACATAGCTGTGGCATATTTTATGCTAATTTCACACTCACGCTCCGTCATGGCGATATCGCGAGACAGCTTTTCATTCGACAACAAATCTTGTCACATTTTAATATTGTAAGATATCTCGTTAAACCCCAAGTAACCCATACTTGGAATTTGTCCTCTGCATTTAACCCATCTAAGTTAGGGCACACACATTAGGAGCAGTGAGTAGTGAACACACACCGCAAACCGTGGACACACAGCCGGAGCAGTGGGCAGCCATTTTGCTGTAGTGCCCAGGGAGTGATTGGGGGTTAAGTGCCTTGCTCAAGGGCACCTAGTCGTGGGTATTGAGGGTGGAAGAGAGCGCTGTTCATTCACTCCCCTACCTACTGGTATTAAGAATTGAACCAGCAACCTTCAGGTTACAAGTCTGACTCTCTAACCATTAGGTCACAACTGCACAAAATCTGTCGATTAGCCCTCAGTATGAGCAGAGGGAGTAACTTTGGTCTTTCCAGACACCAAAAACAAAAAGGCAGAATTTAGCTTGATGCACTGCAGAATTAGCTTTGTGGCCCCACATCTCTGCTAATAATCAATCTTCATCACTCTGAAATGAACCAGTTCTGTAGTGTACCATATGGTGAGCAGAAGTTCAAGCCCTGTATTAGAAACCAATGAACATTCAGTTCATTTGGGAACTGACTGTGTGCCCACTGCAGCATAGTAGCATATGTCCTGTGTTTTACTTTTGTACAGAAGCTGGATATTAATGTCTCAATTGGTATTAAGGAGTTTTTAATTTTTCTATTTCTTTATCCAGTGATAATTCAATTTAATATTCAATGCGACACATACATTAGCCTACCCCACTGGTCAAACATTTGGAATAATTACAATATGAAAAATACTGTAAAATATTGTGAATAGTATTACAATCAAAAAGAACTGTTTTCTGTTTGAATATATTTTAAAATGTAATTTATTCCTGTGATGCAAAGCTGAATTTTCAGCGTCATTACTCCAGTCTTCAGTGTCACATGATCCTCCAGAAATCATTCTAATGTGCTGATTTGCTATTGGTTTTGAATTATTGAAATTCTATATTTATGAATGAAACAACTGAGGACTTATACGGGACTTTATAGGAAGGAAGGAATTGTAGGAATGACCCTCAAGCACAAACTCGTTACTGTCTTTCTTGTGGTAATCATGTGCTGAAACTTTTGTTGCACTCTAGAGATTCTACAGGCTTTATATGTGAAATGATTGAAGGCATGTTTTCGGATAGATATCTCATATTTGATGGCTATATGAGCCCACTGTCATTCGCTGCACATATCAGAGTTTTGTTGATCTCAGCAAGAATTTTCCTGAGAATGGCAAAAATGCATCATGACCGATTCGCCTTGTTCTTGCATTGATGGAATCATATCAGGCATAAAGCATCCTTATTTATTAATAATCTCACCTTAACATTGGTTTAAAGATAGTTTATCACATTACATTTTAATTTGTGCTTTAACTAAACTTACTGCTAAGGGACTCCTCCAATGTTAGATTTGGAAATGTTCCCTGCATGGCATGTTTAATAGTTACACTATATCCCATGTGAATCTATGCATATATTAATAGTCAAGAAAGAAATTCCAAGACTTTATGAATGAGACCTGAGACATCATTGCATTTATGTGCATGCTGAATGATTATGCAACCCTGCACATACTGTATTTCTCGTGGTAGTGACAACATGCAGCATGACATCAGGTGAAATAGATGCTTATGTTATTTTTGGGTAGCTCATTAGAGGTCTTTCTTATAAGTACCATGATTGCCCAGACAGCCCTCATGGTGACCACTGCTGTTACCACCCAGATTTGTCTGATTGTCTTATCATGTTCTCCTCACAATTACTTCCTCTCTTGCTGAGTATCAAGGTCTTCTTCTGAAATAACTCTTCTGTTCTTTCACAAGTTAGCACTGATAATAGTCACCAAGTAGTTTGAAGTACACCACCGATCAAAAGATTGGACAATAAAATGTTAAAAATCATCTTCAATGTCAGCAAACTTTCCAGCTTACATTTTTAATTTATCAACCAGCTTAATTAAGTGCATCGTAGGATCTTTTTTAAACCGTATTGAAAGACAATTTTTGGTTGATTTTGTGGAAGACCATTTCTGAAACAGAATAAAATATAAAAGGGTATTTTCGACTATTTATCATGCAGTTCTGACCTCTTTTCCTCAGGTGACATGAACTTGCAACTGCGAGTTATAAAGTCAAAATCGCGTGATATAAAGTTTTCTTTTTTAAATTGCGAGTAATAAAAAGTCAGAATTGCAAGATTTCGATAAAATCGCAATTTTTAGATAAAAAGTCGCAATTATCTTTTAAATTGTTTTATTCTGTGGCGGAAACAAGCTTCTATCTGATCCAACATCCGTTTAAAAATATATAAAATTATTTTAATATAAGAAATTAATACAACGCCATTTCCTACAAAACTAATTTCAAGCATTTACGCATAAACATCTATTTTTTAATTATAAAAACACTTTTGCTCAAAGTTGTCTAGTAGTGCAAGACTATAAAACATTCATAAATATCAAAATACGTATTTGCATTCAATAAATGGATGGGATATTAATGATTTATACATTTCAACATGCAAATAAGATAAAAGGTTGAATGTACATGTGGTTTAACTTTATTTAGTTTATTTGATGATTGTTCTGTTTATCTCATTCGGCATCATAAACAAACTGCTATACACACTGTCACACTGTTGCCATACAGATAAAGCACAGAGTGTGTAGCCTTTATCATGGTGCTGAATTCAGATCCGCTGCATTGACCTCATCTGCAGCCCTCGAGATCACCTCAGCAGCTCCCCACAGGAAATTCAATTTTGCTACATAAGCGTACGCGTGTTGAAGGGAAGGCCACACTCATTATCTGAAGTGCAGAAATAAGCATGTTTTGTCCTTAATGAGAAAACATGGCATAAAAATACAGATAGTTACTAATTGACTATTGGACCTTGAGATAATCTTTGAATAGCTTTTTGTATGTTGCTTGTTTTTATTCATAAACATACTTAAAGAGGACCTATTTTGCTTTTTAACATTTTCAACATTCTTTAGTCTGTAATGTTGCTGTTTGAACATGAAAAAGATGTACAAAGTTACGAAGCACATCATTACAAAGGGAGTTATTCTCTATATCATTAAAGGGATAGTTCACCCAAAAATGAAAATGTGATGTTGATCTGCTCACCCCCAGGGCATCCAGGTGACTTTGTTTCTTCAGTAGAACACAAATGAAGATTTTTAACTCCCACCGTTGCAGTCTGTCAGGTCGTGTAATGCACGTGAATGGTAACACATGAGAGTATGAGAACTATGAGAGTAAAAAAAACATGCACAGACAAATCCATATTAAACCCTGCGGCTCGTGACGACACATTGATGTCTTAAGACACCAAACGATCGGCTTGTGAGAGAAACCGAACAGTATTTGTAAAAAAATTACCTCTAATACACTATGTCCAACAGCCTTCAGCGTGAGATCACTTCCGGTAAGTGAGGTCAATGTACATGGATATGGCGTAGTTTACGCAAGCGCCGGAAGTGATCTCTGAAAGCTTCATTTGTGTTCTACTGAAGAAACAAAGACACCTATATATTGGATGCCCTGGGGGTAAGCAGATAAACATCACATTTTCAATTTTGGGTGAACTATCCCTTTAAGGACTATTTCTGACCTCCCTGAAACTCCTCGATAGACCCTTTTCACATTCCCGGGTTTCTCAGAGCAGAAGTCGTCATAGTTGGGTTAACTTTTATAGTGGTGAATGAGAGAATACATTAAATACATTAAAATGTAATACATACAATAAAAACACAACAATAGTGATTTCACAACTTTCAAAAAGAGGGAAAAATAGAGTGAGATTGATAACGGCAGTGAAAAGAGAGAAAGATGTTATTTTTACCATCACTCCCATAGATGCTGTATTAGAAACACCCTCACAGCAGCAGTAAGTTGTTTTTTGTAATTTGATGCAAAAGTAATATAATACAAACTATCAGTGTTATAAATGTACATACAATTTTTAAAAAATGAAAATACAAAAAACGTTGTAGGATTTACAATATTGATGACCGTTAAAATGCATCATCAGTCTGTGAAAAGGGTCCATTGTAGTCTTGAGTTTTCTTCCAGAACCAAACACGTCACAATATTCCTCATTTAAATATTTCCCACGAAGTCATACGCAAAAAAAGGGGGCTGACTGAGTTGCGTTAGTAGCATAAAAGCTGAAGTGGTTGTCCAATCACATCACACTAGTCCAGCTGGCCAATCAGAGCACATTGAGCTTTTTGGAAGGAGGGGCTTCATAGAGACAGTAACTAAACAAGAATACATTTCCCAAAAGCATCGTTAGCCAACTATTGTCGCATGTTCTGTCGACACCAACATAGTTCAGTGATCTGGCGTTTTTCTCAAAAAATCTGTTACTGTGGTAATCCTCGTTCCCTGATGTTATGTTCCTCAGCACAAACCTAATGAGTGGATGCATGACGCTATCTTGTATACCCGTATGTATAGAGGAGTGGCTAGGCATGCCAATTCTACTCACAATTTAATTGGCCGTTTTTGTAAAACTCATATGATTGGGGCTCCCAAGTGAGACCCCTAATGTCAGTTGACATGACGTTGAACGTGACTGACAGAAAGGTTACAACGAACATTCGCAAAATTGGAAATACAGCTCTTGAGTGGACTTAAATAGGTCATGCTCTTGGGCACAATAAGCAAGCTAACATTCGGTACATTCTATATTTTTCATTGTATTTAAATATATATATATACATTTTAAGATATATTTTAGCGTCAACAGTTAGTGCCATTTTTGAAGAGTGTGCATCTGCATAAAATACGCAAGGGAACTTCGAAGTATGACATACGATGAATCAAACATCAAATAAAGCAAAATGAGATGGAACAAAAACAGTGAAGTAGTAATTATGTGCCATGACAGTTACAGAAGCATCTCAGAGATCTTGAATAGATTAAGCAGAAGTTATTACTTTACTATTAACGACAGTCATATATTGCTGAACCAATATGGTTTAAACGCCATGTTGCTACAGTTTTGGTAAGCAGTTGTGACTTTGGTGCTATGGTAGTTAATGAGCAAGCTACATTGTTGTATGGGAAACACACCCCAGATTGTTACTGACAGAGACAGACTGTGAAGAGTGTTGCAACAATGTCAAAATAATCTGAAAAATAATGCTTTTCTTTTTTTTTTTTTTTTTTTACATTTAAGCATGAAAGCTATTCTAGTAGACCCCAAAACTAAATGAAGACTTTGTAAAAGGCCATAATAGGTTCTCTTTAAGGTCCGTGAACTGGTTCAATGTGGAGGTTTTGCCTACACTGCAGGCATCTAATGCCTCCACAAAGACAGTAAAAGCTCAAATCACCTACATTGTGAGAACCAGGAAAGTGTACCCACGAGGAAACCAGCTTAATGAGCCAAGTCTTTATGAAAATCAAACATGTAGAAAGATTAATGTGATGGTTAGGTTGAGGTTTAGAGAATAGAAAATATAATTTGCTCAGCAGCATAAAAAAAGAACAAGTCATCAAGTCATTCTAACTCACTTCACAGAAAGACAAAGCTCCTGCATCTGCACAAAACTACACATCCATGCCACCTTTGCTTCATGAACTCATGTCAGCATGCTGCCCGATGCTCCGGTCGACCATGGTTACTGTGGTGACACTCACGCTGTATCTCCTAGGTAACGCTTGCCTTCAGAACGGCAGCAGGCGTGGTATTACGGCACGGCTCAAGAAGCTGTTCCTATGCTCTTCTTCTACCAAAGCACCATCCACCAGTACACAAAGCAAGTCCTCTTTCAACACAAGACTCCAGCATCTTTCCTCAAACAGGGTGTTGTCCATACTCTTGCAAAAAAAGAAGTGCACTTGATTTATTGAATGTGAACTTATAGTGTACTTAAAATCTTAAAAGTCTTTTTAAAAAACTGTACTTAAAGATAATATAAAATTAATGAAATAAAAGGCCACTTAAGTGTATCTAAAGAGAGTACGCTTTCATGACTCTTTTTAACACACTTAAAGGGACAGTTCACCCAAAAATTTCAATTCTGTCATTCTTACTCACCCTCATGTCGAGACTTTCGTTCATCTTTGGAACACAAATTAAGATATTTTTGATGAAATCTTAGTGATTTCTGTCCCTCCAATTTTCATTTTAGTCCAAATCTTCTGAAGAGACACAATCGCTTTATATGATGAACAGATTTAATTTAGGCTTTTAATCATAAGTAAACATTCATCAACGCACGCATCAGTTGTGGTAAGCGGAAGCTCAAGCATGTTCGATTGATGTGAGAGAACCAGTGAGGTTCATTCTCATGTGTTACGCAGCACGTTTGAGCTTCAGCAAGAACCAATGAGATTAATTCTTGTGTTACGCAGCACGTTTGAGCTTCAGCAAGAACCAATGAGATTAATTCTTGTGTTACGCAGCACGTTTGAGCTTCTGAAGAACCAATGAGGTTCATTCTCATGTTACGCAGCACGTTTGAGCTTCAGCAAGAACCAATGAGGTTCATTCTCGTGTTACGTAGCACGTTTGAGCTTCAGCAAGAACCAATGAGGTTCATTCTCATGTTACGCAGCACGTTTGAGCTTCAGCAAGAACCAATGAGGTTCATTCTCATGTTACGCAGCACGTTTGAGCTTCAGCAAGAGCCAATGAGGTTCATTCTCATGTTACGCAGCACGTTTGAGCTTCAGCAAGAACCAATGAGGTTTGTTCTTATGCATCAAGCATGTTCGGTTGAGCATCTGTTTACTCTGCTGATCATCAATGTTTATATGTGAATAAAAGCCTAAAATGAATCTGTTCATCATATAAAGCGATTGAGTCTCTTTGGAAAATTTGGACTAAACCGCTCAATTCATATAGATTAATTTTACGATCTCTTTATTAACTTTTT
Organism: Paracanthobrama guichenoti; assembly: GCA_018749465.1. Lineage (NCBI taxonomy): Eukaryota > Metazoa > Chordata > Actinopteri > Cypriniformes > Gobionidae > Paracanthobrama > Paracanthobrama guichenoti. The sequence goes on from CM031949.1 coordinate 50,942,097, forward strand.
GATGCGTCAAAGTGGTAGTTGTGTAACGGAGAAATAGATTCAGATTTCATCAAATCTCTCAGATTTCATCAAAAAGATCTTAATTTGTGTTCCTGTGTTTACGTTTTTGGAACGACATGAGAACGAGCAATTAATGACAGAATTTTCACTTTTGGGTGAACAATCCCATTAAGTAGACTGTAGGCCTATTATTTAGTCTCTTAAAAGTGTAATTCTTTTTCACAAGGGTATTGTCAGTCCTTTCTTTTATTTTTCTTAACTAATTCATGTTTAACCTCTCTGTATCTCTCACTCTTTTCATATTTTTATGTAAGCCAAAGACATTTGTACTTTTGGTTTTGGCTTATGGCTTCTAGCTGTTAAGCATGTGTTTATACCCTCTGCAACATTGCAGCAAATTCTAAATATCAATTGTATTGAATTCTTGAAATAGACTAGGGAATGATTACTGTTATATTAACTGCTGATTGTTAAAATGCTCTATTTTGTGTTCTTAACAAACAAATTTAGATGCCAAAGAATGCTATTATTGAAATGCATATGCGTCATGTTATGAAATGGGGCTGTCAGCATGAAGTGGCAATGATGCTACAATTAGTCTGTCACATTTGATCGCTATATACCCAGAGGGCCGCTTCTGGGAGGAGAAAATTATGTTTATATATGTCAGTTCTGTTTGCCAAACGGTTGACGAGTCGTCTTCTGTGGATCACAGGGTCGTATGTCTGCCATTAGTCTTCCACGCTTCAGGTGTCAAAGTAATCACTGTGCCTCCCATAGCCAGCATCACCTCCCATTGATTAATGTTCTTTTGGGTCCTGCTCCACAGTCATTATTTTTAAAGATTATTTAGACTTTAGGGGTGTAAATAATGTGTAAGTCTCAGGCACAGGTCATATCGGATGCTAGATGATCTAAGCAATGTCCGAAACTGCAATTTATTCAGGGTTCAAATATGAGCTGAAAGCTTTTTTTATTTATTTAAGACTAATAAGGTTGAGACACCAAGGCCTGTTAAGATACTACAGACAGATGGAAATTCTTAGAACAGAGTTTAGAACATGCTTTGGATATTTGAGATTTAATCTAAAACCTCTGAATGGAACATATTTGCAATATTGAATGTGTAATGCTGCTTTTATACAACAGTTCAATAAGTTAATATCTAGTGACTCACATTTTAGACACAATATATCATCAGTTACTTTGTGTAATTTTGCTTTGCCAATCCAAAGTTGTTTCAAACAAGCTCAAAGCAAAATTAACTGTTACAAGTCTCTGAGCTTTGATCCTAAATTAATCTTTTCAAGAAATTGGTTGAGTGAATAATTCAGTGACTCACGTCATACAGACATTCACTTGTTTCATTCATTCATATGAATATGCATATTTGCCTACTATATAGTAGGCGAAAAACATGTCCGAATTCACAGTATTCATAAAACAGTGTACAAAAAAATACCACTAGCACTGAGATTTTAAAGCTTGCATGAAATGGACACCTTTCAGAGGATTTGTGAATGGCAGTGAAACCCATGACGAATGTAGTACATCCGGATTACATCATACTACATTAATTTATACTATATAGTACATACTTTTTAGCAGTCGCAAAATAAGTATTTATAAGTACTGACTCAAGTATGCAATTTCGGACATAGCCAGTTGCTTGTTTTGTTCAGGAATGAATCAGTGTTTTTTGGACAAATTTGAAGTGAATGATTCAATGACTCACTCATAGGGCCCTATCATACACCCAGCAGAATGCACAATGTTTAAATAGCAAATGCACTCGTGCCCATCTGTTTGCCCATGGCCGTGCTGGTCTGAAAACCAAATTTTGGACCAATTTTTTTATAAAGCCTATAGAAACAGAACAATGAAGGAAATTCTAGGTCTAATTCTAATTGGGAAATAATAATTTTGAATTATTTGCAAATAACATTTGCATTAATATGCATTAAAATAGGCCCGTGTATGTTTTTTTTGTATGCCTGTTATGTCAAAAACATAAAACGTTTCTCATCTCTTCGTACTCAGGTAGGAATTCCATGAGTCATGTAAATGCATATTTTCTATTCAAAACGGCTATATTTGAGGGAAAAAAGTCACTGTAAGTTACTGTCAGTCATTTCTATCGCAAAACAGTTCACATGTATTAAATGTTTCGCTTACCTCACTCTCTTTCAACGTTAAACTGATGCTTCGAAATTCACACTCTGCTTCTTTGACCAGAAAACCCCGCTTACTTTGATTAGATTGGCCATCTCAATCATTTTGACATTGATGAGCAAAGGCCGCTGAATTTGTCCATTTCGAATTATTGGACGGGACTTGTCCCCCTCAATGTCTATGGTGGTTACGGCCCTAATGCACATTATGCCCAAAACACACCCATGGCTCATGACTAGGTGCAACCCTTTTGGACCATCATTAAACTAGCAAAAGTGGATTCAGACACGCCTAAGTGCACCTGCAACATGCGCTTCAGACCATGCAATCGTTAAAAAAGGGCCTATAAATTCACCTAGTGGTGTACCGATGTAACTATTATTTGTGCGACACAAATGATAGTTACATCGGTACATCACTAGCAAAAAATCTCATTAAATGTTGTACATCTAATATTCCCTGTCAAATATAAAGTCCTCAATGTTTATATGTTTTGTAATTATTTGGTAAACTAATGATTAATAATAATAAAAAAGCTGAATAGGTGAATCATAACCCAGATGTTTTGTGTTTCTCTACAGATAGTGTTGAGGATGAACTGGAGCTTTCTGCCGTACGGCATCGACCAGAAGCTTTGGAGCTGCTGGAGGCTCAAACACGTTTCTCACGCAAAGAGCTTCAAATCCTCTACCGGGGCTTCAAGAATGTGAGTTAATGCTTCTAACTACATATCTTATATAAAAAATAAAAAGTTAGATTTTTATTTATTCTTTTCTCATTTAGAATTTTATTGCATTTAGTTAAAACTTTTCCTTTTGAATCTTGGTTTGATGTGGAACATGCCAAATTTTGCAGAAAATCTGTCACGCTTGCTACAATAATCAGGTCAGGAAAGGTCTCTAGAGTGTCCCTGAGGCATAAATGTCCTTTGTTACCTCTGGTGCACAATGTAATGAGACAACACCGAATTAACTTGACCCAAATTGTCAGGTGACAAAGCATGAGAGTGGCACAATGGCCCTTTATTATCAGACTCTCAAGGGGGTATCAGAATTCTTCCTTAAGACCACACACACATAGCACTGACAGGTGATGACTGTTTTGCTAGCATCTTGTCTTATAGTGGAGGGCACTTTTGAAAAACTGCATTGTGCAGGTTTAAAACCTTTGCGAATCAGTTGTTTCAAAGCCATAATTCAGGGCCAAAGTCACGTGATTTCAGTAAATGAGGCTTTGTTATGTCCTTTGTCAATCCTGGTCCTGATTATTCTGATAAACCAAGCTCTCCTTAAAACAAACAAAACACGCCCAACAATTTAATTAACAACCCTTTAATTTGATTAACTCCCAAGTAGTGCTGTTATTTGCTGATAAAAAAAGGCTTTCTTAATTTATGAATTATTTTTCAGTACTACAGTATGTCACATGTCATTTGAAAGGTCTCACGGAGTAGAATACAACAAGCATTATTGTTTTGGCCTTTGACTAAACTTGAGCGAGTTTTGTACCTACCTTATATATTTCCTGAGTTATTGCATGTCAAATAAGAAAGATATGTAAAATTTCCTTCAAGCTCACTTTTTTGGTCTTCAGCAGTTTCTCAGCATGAGAATGTCCAAATGTAATGAACATTTTTTTCTAAAAATGTAAAACATTTTCTATCACACGATACTTCCCTTTTGACTCTCCTGGCTATAGTTTTGGAGTTATGTGTCTTTACGTTTGTGTATGTCACTCAAAAAACAACTCTAAAGGCCCTTTCACATATAACAAAAAAGCGACGTGGAAATGGGTTCACGTCAGCCGCAATGCACTATTTGTGACATCTGTGACGTTTCAGATCTCCAACATTCCAAAATATTTGCGACGACAGCTGAAAAAACATGGACACTTCATCATCCAGTAAAGCTTTGATTTTCTTTAAAAGACCGAAAAGAAGGTTTTGGGTGCACCCAGTCTTAAAAGAACAGAGCTGAAGGGCAGTATGCTAATCTTGTGCAGGAGCTAAAAATTCATCATGGTCGGTTCCGCACTTACTTTCGAATGTCCTTGGGACAATTTGAGGAGCTCCTCCAGACAGTGGCACCGCATTTGACGAGACAAACAACAATCTTCAGGGAACCAATCGATCCAAAGCAGCTATGTTTCCAGTTGAGTCACAATGAAAACATTTAAGTGCCACAGTCGTACTGACGGCAACATGTTCACTTTCCATTGTTGCGGACACAATTAGGTTATGCTGCTGTAATCTCATGAGAAATGCAATACCTGGCAAAGGTTAATATTGATTGAATAGCTAGTGACATCTGGACATTTCATCACCTTTGTTTCCTTAATGTGATTGGTTGAAGCCTTTTCTGCCACTGTGAAAGTAAAAAAAATAAGCGTTGCACATTCACGGTTGGTGTGGAAGCACTCATTAAAACACTCATAGTAGAATTTTTAAATAGATTACACTTTCAACAAAACATTTGCAATTTTTTTATAAAAGGTGTCTTTATGTGAGTTTTGCTGACCAGCAGGCATCACCAGCGTGTGGCGTTTCGAGCGCTTCAAAACAATGAATCATTTTGCAAAACAAATTCAAAAGTAAAAAAAAGTTCAAAAGTTTCAAAAAGCTTTGTTGCTCCCATCACTACTGTCTTATTCATTTTCCCATGGTGTGTCCTTTATTGTAAGTATTAAATCTGTTTGCTTTTTTATTATTTCCCATTTAATATACCTGCCATTTCCACTTCACTTTTCTACTTGTTTGATTTTTGACTGTAAAGTGCTGAAATCCTTCCAAATAGATTTAATTAGTAAATCATTGTCAAGGGTCCTGTCCCAAATGCCGCCCTAAGCCCTCACGTTGACTACTCCTCTGACTCCACACTTTGATGATGTAATTGTAGGGCTGAGCAAAAGAGCACATCAGGGGCACATGAGCCCCCTTCTGAAACCTAAAATATTGAATTGTCCACCCTACAGTCTCATGAAATTCAACTCTTGCAAGTCTGCAACTCCTCATCAAGAGTGTGTCGTGGGAAAGGCCTGGCTCGCTACAGCTTTATAATAATACAAATTTGTTACATTTATGTAGTGCTTTTCTAGGCACTCAAAGCGCTTTACATATAGAAGGGGACAATCTCCTCAACCACCACCGATGTGCAGCATCTACTTGGATGATGTGACAGCAGCCATATTGCGCCAGAACGCCCACCACACACCAGCTGATTGGTGGAGAGGAGACCATTGATGAATCCAATTGTATATAAGTATGGGGATGATTAGGAAACCACGATGGACGGGGGCCAATGGGCAAATTTGGCCAGGATGCTGGGGTTAAACTCCTACTCTTTATCGAAGGACATCCTGGGATTTTTAATGACCACAGAGAGTCAGGACCTCGGTTTAACGTCTCATCCGAAGGACAGTGCTTGTTACAGCTAGTGTCCCCATCACTATACTGGGGTGTTAGGACCCACACAGACCACAGGGTTGTGATTCTTGTGTTTATACATTGCTTTGTTGGTCCACGCTGGTTTCGCTATCATCCTGTTTACAGAGGATATCCCCTTTAACCCGAAGTGTACCGCCGGCGAAAGAAATTCATAATCAATTTACTAAGCAACCACTGAATGTAATAACACACAACAGGTATCATTTTAAAGCTTAGAATCTCAGCTTCTATGCATTTAGACTCTTAACGAGCGCTGAGTTATTCCTCTAAAACAGTGTACCGCCGGCGGGCGCCACCTAAAATTAATTGTAATATTTTTCAAAACTACTGCATTGATCAACACAAAATAGGTGTCATTTGAAAACTTTACAATGACTGTAGCCATTATGAGTATCTCCAAAGTAGTGATGAGTTATTTGCTGATAAAATTTAAAAAAATAATAATAAGAATTTATTGGGGTTATTATGTACTGCAATGTGTCAAACACATCATACAGCTCAGATAGAACACAACAAGCCTAATTGTTTTGTACTTTGACTAAAATTGAACGAGTTTTTGTAAGTTAAGTCCTGCAAGACCCATATGTAAATAATATACTCATGCGGCATTCACGTGGTGTTTTTCACTCATAACTTCATGAACCGTGGAAAATGGCACATCGTTATTTACAGCAGATTCTCACGATTAAAAAGAGCCCAAAGTCATAATCTTTCTTTTAGATCTAATGATATTCCTTGTTGAAGTATAACACACAAAAGACAGCACAGACGCACATTCCTTTCTGTCCTTCTATCCGTGCAGACGTGTTTTCTCTCTGTTCCCTGCTGGCTCTCGCGCTGTTTTGTTTTGTCTAGTGTTTCGTCTCTTCTCTTTCTCTCTGACTGCTGCTTTGCTGGACTCTTGAAAATACTGAAATGGAATTGATTAACTGGTCAATCAGCGCAATCGACAAGATTTTCTCACTAAGGAAGGGTGCCCGGGAGAACCCACCTGCCCGGACGGGACCTTTGCCGCAGGGTACGTGAGGGACGCATGGAACAACTGGCAAGTCCTGTGCCTGGAGGCTCTGTCCGTGGAGGATGCGGAAGATTTATACATGATTGGATTATTGATGGCGGGGTTCCTATTCTTTGGCTTTGGGATTGCCCTGACCTATCGGAAGATTGGTAAGATAGCTGCAAGCAAATTCACCCAGCCGCTGTCTGTGGAAATTAAAGAATGCTTGGGGTTGTGTGTGACCGTCTGAAGGAATTAGATCAGAAAGTGATAGGAATTGAGGAACTGAACCGTAACAACGCAGTCGGACTGCGGATACGCAGGGTAGAGTGGGCTCTATCGGGGTCAGATCGGTGAACTTTTACGGACTGTAACCGGTCTGGCCATGAGGCTGGGACGTAATGTCTAGGGAAACTGCACAGACCGGACGCGAATGCTGAGGACCAGATCTGATTGATTGATTATGATCCGGACAAATTACCGAAGATCATCAAATGGATTAAAAAATAATAAATTGTATTTGCCTGACCTAATCAACTAGCCCAACGAACCTCACTTGGTCCCTATCTCTCGGTTGGGAGGTCAGCCGGGCAGCTGTCTGCTATCTTCCCCTGTGCACTGCCTTATCTCCTTCAAGGACAAACCATAGAACTGAACTCGAAAACATCTGAAGTTATGGCTAACATTCTCACACAACACAATCTCAGACTCACTCGCACCATACACAACCTACCCGATCCCACCCCCCCCTCCAACCGTCTGCCTGTCTTTGTTATCTATCTCCTCTCCCACTCCATACAAAAAATCCCATCACGTGACCACGTGTACTGTGTCATGTTTATGTTTATGTTTATGTTTATGTTTTGTTGTGTTTGCTATGTAATGCTTGCTAAATTGCATTCTTGTATTTTGGAGAGCGTAGGGCGGCGCCTGAATAATCGGCTGCGGCCCGGAGGCTTGCTCCAAACTTCATTTCGTTATACTGTACTTGTACATGTGTAATGACAAATAAACTTCAACTTCAACTTCAACTTCATGAGCGGAGTACAAAAATAACAGTTCTTAGACTTGGCGTTTTCGCTAGTAACTTCATGAAACATGCTGAATTGCTGAAAACAGCACATCAGTTACAGTTGATGCTCCCGATTGAAATGAGTCAGTCACAAGATATCCCTCATGGATTTTGTGTTGATCAATGCATTCATTTTTGTCGCAGCTAGGTGGTGCCCGCCAGCGGTACACACCGTTTTAGAGGAATAACTCAGCGCTCGTTAAGAGTTGATCAAAATGTATAGATGCATTGGAAAGCATCCTAAGCTTTAAAATGACACATATTGTGTTATTATATAATATATATAATATGAAATAATATATATATATAATATTTTTTTTCTCTTATCAGCAGTTTCTCAGCATTAGATTGTCCAACTGTAATAAAAAAATATATTTTCTAAAATAAAAAGTGTTCTAACAATTGATGCATACTTTTGACTCTCCTTGCTATAGTTTGAGTTATGAGTTAAATTTGTGTATGTCACTCAGAAAACAACAGTTTTATAAATGTCTTCTGGGTGTCAAGGACTGAACAAAAAGACTACCTTTGTTCCAAATGCTGTAACTTTTGATTACTTTATGCTATCACCACAAAATTCGATCCAGATGCAGACCACATATAGGGGAACATCACCCAAAAAAAGTCACAATTTTCTGCTGCCCTATTTCCTTCCTGAGTTATTGAATGTCAAATATGAAAGATTTGTAAAATTATATATATATAAAAAAAAAAAGATTTGTCTTTTATCAGCAGTTTCTCAGCATTAGATTGTCCAAATATAATAACATTTATATTTTCAAAAATATAAAAAGTGTGCTAACAAATGATACCTACCATTTGACTCTCCTTGCTATAGTTTTGGAGTTATGAGTCTTTACTTTTGTGTATGTCACTCAGACAAAAAAACTCTAAAATGCCTTTAGGGCTTAAGGGGATATACAAAGTGAATGAATAATTGGCACCTGTGTCCATGAGAACAGCCTTTGAACAGTAAATCCTTTTCTCTTCATCTGTTAACATCTTTTTCTGTAGGCCTATTTCATGGTATGTCAGTGTTAGTCAAAGAGAACCAGGTTAATGTTTTTCATGTATTTATTGGAAACAGAAAGACAGTACTGCTGCTTATTACTCCTTAGTTCTCATTATCTCTTTTGTTTATACCAGACAGAGAAATATTAAACACTGATTGAGACCATGTTCATTTGAGCTTCTGTGGAGAAACATTGTTGACTTAACCCCTCCTGTTTAACTTGTACCTATATATATACACAGGTGGACCTGTTACCTGTTACCTGTTAGTGGGTGGTGATTTCTCAATGTTAAGTGGTCTCTTAATTTTCCAGAGCTGTATCTAGCAAGTGAACATTTTGTCCTCAAAGTTGATATGTTAGAAGCGTGAAAAATGTTTGACAAGGGCCAAATTGTGATGACTAGATGACTGGGTCAGAGCATCTCCAAAACTGCAGCTCTTGTGGGGTGTTCCCGGTCTGCAGTGGTCAGTATCTATCAAAAGTGCTCCAAGGAAATAATCTGATCAAACAGATGAGCTACTGTAGGTCAAATTGCTCAAGAAGTTAATGCTGGTTCTGATAGAAAGGTTTCAGAATACACAGTGAAGTGAAGTGACGTGTGGCCATTTAACCCATCGAAGTGCACACACACACCATGAACACACACCCAGAGCAGTGAGCAGCCATATTGCTGTGGTTCAGGGAGCAGTTGGGGGTCCGGTGCCTTGCTCAATGGTCTCACCTCAGTCGTGGTATTGAGGGTGGAAGAGATGCACTGCCAAAAGCGCCAACAGTGGCATGTGAGCATTAGAACTGGACCACAGCGCAATGGAAGAAGGTGGCCTGGTCTGATCACGTTTACATCACGTGGATGGCCGTGTGTGTGTCACTTACCTGGGGAACACATGGCACCAGGATGCACTATGGGAAGAAGGCATGCCGGCGGAGGCAGTGTGAGCAATATTCTGCTGGGAAACCTTGGGTCCTGCCATCCATGTGGAAGTTACTTTGACACATACCACATACCTAAGCATTGTTCCAAAGCTAGGGAAGTATCAGTCCCTCATCTCTGAGAGCCAGCAGAGGGGTTGGAGAGCCTGGAATCTACCGGTGGAGGTGGGTTACAGGGGGTTCCCGGGACAGTCACTTTGGAGAGCATTGGGGATGCTTGGGGTTAGAGGCGCAACCTGTAAGAACCTGGTGAACAATATAGCAAAGCAGGCAGAGACAGCATCCAGATGGCTGTGGTTAAAGAGAAGCGAGCGGTGGTTCCAGGACGCTGGCTCTGTTGTCAAGCCCCATTGAGGTGTCGTGGGCTAGTTGACGAAACACCGGTGAGGTGGGGTGCCCACTTGAAAACCCAGTGAAGTCAACAGGTCTGAATCATTCAGCTCTCCCACCATATCAAGACGTTTGAGGGGAGCGACTTCGATGCTAGCCACCCACATAAGGAGCAGGACGTAATTCCTGCCAAGTGTGGTGGTTACGATATACCCTATCGTTTAAAGACATATGTGTATGTACTGTGTATAAGTATTATGTATATATAAATTTACACTCATTACAAATTTACACTCATTTTCTTGATTTACCCCTAAAGAATGGAAGTGAAATGTGACAACATGCCCCATAGGTGGCATATAAAATATCCATGACAAACTAAAATATTTTTTAAATAAAATAATGACATTTTTTAATAATTAAAAATATACTAATTTTTGAGTTTGACAACAAACAGATCGCTAAACACAGCTATACATTATAGTGCAAAACATAATAATAATGAATCATTTCTGAACATTGACTCTCAGTCATTATTCACCCCTTTTCTCATGGTTTCCTAATAGAATTAATAAAAGTATAGAATATAATAGCGTAGTTCTAATAGGGGCTCATTGTAACGCAGTGTGACAACATGCCCCTCCTGCACAACTGGGTTTTAAACCACGGCTCGTGTCTTCTGCTGTTACATCAGCATTAAAGAACAATCTGTTAAATATCAGATATAAGATTACAATAATATCAGATTTGTCTTATTTTAAATAAACACAAAAACAGATGTACTTTTGCTATGTTAAATAAATGTTCAGTGATATCCAAAGATTTCTTAATTTTGGCGCAATTTTTCCTCTAAATAATGTTGATATGGCAACTATAAATACAGAAAGTTTTCGTCATCCTGGCATGTGTGGAAAGTGTTAAACCATGCGTGTTACAACTAACCCCGCGTTAGGCTGTGCCCCGCGCTCCCCTATATATAAATAAATATCAATATTTTATAGAAACATAAAAAAATCTTAATACGTGTGTGTATTTATATATACATAATAATTATACACAATACACACACATATATTATGTAAACACAAACTTTCTATAATGATACTAATATTCCACAATATTACTGTACTGTAGGTTTTTTTATTATTATTATTATTATTATTAAATAAATGCAGCCTTGGTGAGCAAAAGAGACTTTTCAAAAACATAAAAATCCTACCAACCACAAACTGTACAGATCCTAACCCTTTTAAATGGAAATGTATGTCAATATCTACCAATCCTCATGTTTGCAGATAACACAAAAGGAAATATCAAAATCTCAGATCTGCTCTTTTCCATACAAGAAATTCATGGTGATCACCTGCTGTCAAGGTCAGTTGTTCAGAAATAAATAAAATTATAAAATAAATTATATATAAATAATATATAGGCCATTTGTTTGGGAGAATTTCACCTTGCAGATCATGCAAAAAAAAATCAGTTTATAGTGGATTTTACAGATGAGGAGATGGTGGTCATATTTTTAACTTTCTAGGTTAATCACACTACAAATGATTAGCATAAATGTAACTTTATTATCTGCAAATAAGCTGGAAAAGTTATATCCTATCTGCTACTAACAAAGTATTTCAGAATCGTCTCGCCTCCATTCAGACTTTTCCTGTGTGTTATTCTTGTGTTATTCCTGTATGTTATTAGGGTCCAAGCCCTGAAAGGGCGAAGGCCCTATTGTTCTTCTAAGGATTATTATTATTATTATTATTTTTCTTTCGCCTTTTTGGCATTTTTGGGGCCCTTAACGTGCTCGAAAACTCTTGAAACTTTGCACACGCGTTGGAACGCGCGGCCAGCAGGGTTCGGGCTGAAAATTGTACCCGGGCGTGGCAAGGGGGCTCAACAGCGCCCCCTTGAAAAACTTGGTCCATATATCAAACACACTTGCACGTACATTTATGAAACTCGGTACACATATGGAGCTGCAAAAGATAACTTTGCGCTAACAAAAGTGACCTATTATATCCTATGACAATAAAATGAATCTATATTTCAATGACATCATGGGTGTGGCTTGTGGTCATATTGGCACCAGCTGCTGCGGTAAATTTGGCAGATTTAAAATATTTGTAAAAAAAAAATATTCTCCTGTCGAAATGCATATTGCCTGTCGTGCACAGTTGCCCTGAAGCCACCGGGGTGGCGGTGCCACCAGCTTGGGCCCGTCATCGCTGCTCACAGCTTTAATTCCTGCGTGTTATTCCTGTGTATTATCCTGTGACTCCCATGAATTAGTGGTAAACTGAAACCAAAGTATGCCAGATAACCTGTCTCTGATCCTCTGCGTGCAGTCAGTGAATGATCATGGTTCAGTAAGCTGAAAAAATCTTTTAATTACTCTCTGTGTATCTTAACGGTGTTAATGAACCTTGCATAGCTCCTGGAGTTTTGATAATGTTGAGAAGACTGTGGCAGTGATGGTTTCTGATGAGAGCGGCGTGTCTCTTAAAAGGTAATTACATGGGGTCTCTCTCACGCTGGGTGCACAAGAGACAGTGGATGACAGCAACACAAAACAATCCCTTTTAATTAACCAGAGCTCACTGTAACAACATAGAACTTTCTCAGACACAGCCTTTTTATGTCAAAGATGTGAAGTGAACTTACTGTAGGGCTTCTTTCATGTACCAGAGCACAAGGTAATTGGTGCTGCAGAGGACACATTTCTGACTATTTTTGTTGTTATTTATAAGTAAATAAAAATCTGGATGCAGAAGGGTAGGTAAAACATGCATATCATGACAATATACAGTAAGCATTGCGTTTAATTTGGGTCAGTCTAATCCCACTCAGATCTTCAACATTTTACAGGAAATTTGCGCCATTGATCTGCTCTTTCCCATTAAAGAAAATGTGTGATATTCATGGTGATCACTAGCTGTCATGTTAAATTGTTCAGTTAAAAAAAATAAAAATAATAATTATTAAAATAATGTGGCCTTTACTTTTAACAGAAGCCAAACGTGACTCTTCAGTTTTAAATGGTGAAAAAGTGTGAGGTAAGATATAAGTAAACTCGACTTTTTGCCATTTCGAATTAAAAATATAGGCTATCATTTGCATACAGTAAATTACGCAATTCATAACTAAATGGGACAAAACCAGAAACATTAGCACACCAGTTTTTATCATATTAGGTATATGAATAAAAGTACATGTGTATAATTATGCTATTTTAAAGGTTCCTAATTTTGTGTTCGAGGTCTCCTACAATAGATTTACATGCATCAAAGGTTTTTAAAAAAAAAAGAAAGAAACGCATACATTTTCTCATAATATATACCTAATTTCTCAAAGAGTCTAAAAACATTTTGTTCAAAGATTCAGCCTCTGTAAACTCCTTTCTATAAGCCTACTCTGCTCTGATTGGTCAGCTGGCCCAGCCTGTTGGGATTGGTCTACCACTTACAGCGCATGTCGGAAACAAAATGCCTATTTAGGGCATGTTTGATAATCGAAATTCAAATTCGAAGAGTTCGATTGCTCCCCCTTCCCCTGCCCCCGCTGGACTGTGTTCAGATTATATTATTTGGGTCCGAACCGGGGTGCGTTTGCGTCATCAAAGCAGCAGCTGTTTACCCCGTTGCTTGGTAACGACGGCGAGCGAGAAGGTGGCAAAATAAATAGCGTTGCTCACCCCACTTTTATATTTTTGTTTTTGAACTGTTGGTTTTGTTACCAAAGCTTCAGTACATAATGGCACTTGCGTCTATCTGCCGCGAATGTACTGTAAATGCTTAAGACGAGCAGAAATGAGATCTACAGCTCTCTGCTTGCAGCATGTCAGTCACGCTCATCAGGAAAATGAGTGAAACACACACAAAACACACATTTTTATCAAATCATATGTCATTAATAGCGGTTCACTTCCTTGAATTAGTACGATTGCGTTCACATCAGCAGCGAACCGTACCAGAGTTCACATGAACCGAACCCCAGACCACCTTTTTAAGCGGACTCGGGTACGGTTCACGGATGCGCACCCGAGTTCGGAAGACAGCATTCACATCATCCAAACGAACCGACCTCTGACAGCAATCAAGCCCGGGTGTGCACCAAAAGTGCTAGTGTGAAAGCACCCATAGAGAAAATGGCTGTGTCCAAAATCACAAGGTACTTCTTTTGAATAATATTCTGTATAGTATGAGTGTATGTAGTATGAATATAATCTGTACGTACTAGATTCATCATGTTGTCATTATCATGTGACCTACCGGCAGTTACGTCACTTCACTGCCATTCATAAATCCTCTCCTGCGGCCTCGTGGGATAGTAAAGTGTTCATCGTATGCACACTTCAGCTATCGGCTGCATCTGAATTTGCATACTTCCCTACTATATAGTAGGCGAAAAAAAGTATGTGACAAAAGAAGTATATCTGAATTAGTCTGAGTAGGCAAAAAGTACCCGGATGACCTACTTCTTCTGCCGAGATTCTGAAGTGTGCATACGATAGACACTTTACTATCCCATGAGGCCACGGGAGAGGATTTATGAATGGAGGTGAAGCAAGACAACTGACGTAAAAGGTCTACATAAAAAGGTAATATTCGAAAAAGCATTAAAAATTATATTTGTAAGATTCAAATTGATTACTTTACAATAAATTCACCCTCCTCTAAAAAAAAAAATAAACAAAATAACATTCTGAACATGGTTAGGGCCTTGTGGTACTTGTCTTTTAGAAAGAAAACTGAAAACTTTTGTGTGATAGTATTATACTGGTATTCAGTCAGTCCATCTCTTTAAAATTTTTGTAACAGAAAGATGAAGTTTATCTTCTATAGCCTTTTATATCCCAAATGTAAGTCTCAAGGGAAGATGAGGATGAACTGAATGTGTTAAGAGTCAGATTTGTTCCAGAAAACCTGATAAATACAGATTTTTGTAGGTCCTAAGCACTTATTTTAAGAGCGCACAGCAGAGATACGTTGGCTTCATCACTGTACTCGGATGAAATGCACAAAGGGACAGTGGAAGTTCATCACGAGGTCAAGCTTTCACAGAGGCTTCATACTGTATATTATAAAGATATACGTTTCTGTACAGTAAATCCATTTAAGCATGACTGAATCCTTTTATCCAGGCCAGTAGATTCAAACTGTTTTCTGAAAGTGTAACAGACAGTTGTACATTATCTTTTGTTGAAGAATGAAGAATGATCAAAGAACAAATTCCTCCTGTACTGTGCTTGTATCAAAAACGGCACGTTTTTCCCAGCTCAGCACACACCACCTCTCAGTCCTCCTCCTCTAGTTGCTCAATACACAGCAAAGGGAATACTGTAATGAGGTTTCATATCTGGCTCTGAATGCTTGAGGCTGGTTTCTGATTATTTGATTTACATGTCATTTCATTGCTGAGAGTTTTTGCCATGTACTGTTACATGTGCCCACTTTATAAACTTCAATTAGTTTGTCAGCATCCTGTGTCATTACAATGTGTCTTCCATTGTGATGTCCTTAAAGGGATAGTTCACCCTAAAATGAAAATTAAGTCATCATTTACTCACTCTGTTGTTGTTCAAATGCTGTATATGCCACAAAAAGTAAATTAAAAAAAGAAAATCCTACTCACACTCATCCATATAATGGCAGTGAATAGCGACTAGCATTACGTTTTTTTAAAAAGATGCAAAAGTATCACAGAATGATACCATACGACACGTGTCATATCTTCTTTTTACGACGAACGCAACGGATATACACTATATTGACAAAAGTATTGGGACACCCCTCCAAATCATTGAATAGGCGTTCCAATCACTTCCATGGCCAAAGGTGTATAAAATCAAGCACCTAGGCATGCAGACGCTTCAAACATTTGTGAAATACATTTTTGTCAATAGCTACAGACCTCTAAACTTCGTGTGTCCTTCAGATTAGCTTAAGAACAGTGCGTAGAGAGCTTCATGGAATGGGTTTCCATGGCCGAGCAGCTGCATCCCCTTACATCACCAAGTGCAATGCAAAGCGTCGGATGCAGTGGTGTAAAGCACGCCACCACTGGACTCTAGAGCAGTGGAGACATGTTCTCTGACGTGACGAATCACGCTTCTCTGTCTGGCAGTCTGATGGACGAGTCTGGGTTTGGCGGTTGCCAGGAGAACGGTGCTTGCCTGACTGCATTGTGCCGAGTGTAAAGTTTGGTGAAGTTGTTTTTCAGGGGTTGGTCTTGGCCCCTTAGTTCCAGTGAAAGGAACTCTTAATGCTTCGGCATCCCAAGACATTTTGGACAATTTTATGCTCCCAACTTTTGGGAACAGTTTGGGGATGGTCCCTTCCTGTTCCAACATGACTGCACAATGCAATACCAGTGAACAATGCAAGGTCCGTAAAGACATGGATGAGCAAGTTTGGTGTGGAGGAACTTGACTGGCCTACACAATGTCCTGACCTCAACCCGATAGAACACCTTTCACTCTCAGAAAAAAAGGTACAGTAGAGGTACAGTTTTGTTCCTTGCTGAACAAAATGTATAACTGTACTTTTAAATGTACACAATTAGTCCTTAGGGTACAATTATACTATTGGTTTCCTCTACTTAGAGCAGGGGTAGGCAAGTTCGGTCCTAGTGTGTCGCTGTCCTGCATTTGGTTCCAAGCCTGAAAGACATCTCTTACTGAGAATTAACAGGTTTAGATGTTGATGTTTTATTGAAAATGTTTGGTCACCAATGTTTGGACAACAAAAATTGTCATGAAGAAAAGTGTTTGACTAAACTCATCACTGATATCACTTTCTTGCTACAGATCAGACATTCTGAATTTTGATTTTTAAATACATTCTAGGGGAAAAAGTTTAGACTCACATAATTATCAAGAATCAGCATATGAATCTCAACAATGGTGACATACTTAATGATCTTTGAATGATACTTAATGACATATAACAATTTCCATAAACACACTCCTAAACCTTGTGGAAAGCCTTCTAAGAAGAGTTGAAGCTGTTATATCTGCAAAGGGTGCGCCAACTCCATATTAAACCCTACAGATTAAGAATGGGATGTCATTAAAGTTCATGTGCATGTAAAGGCAGGTGTCCCAAAACCTTTGGTAATATAGTGTATGTTCATCTTGATTTCTCACATTCTGGGCAAGACAGAATGAACTGTGGCATAGTCAAGAATTTTGTTAAATAATACGTTCAATTTCAGCTTGTTTTTCATCAAACCCTATCATATAGCCCCAGAACACTTGGAATATATGGCACATCACATGGGATCATTCTGTGATAATTTTGCATCTTTTTAAAATAAGCTTGATGCTGGTGGCTGTTCACTGACATTATATGGAGGGGGTTTTTTTGTTTGTTTGTTTTTTTCTCTCTCTCTCCAAATTCTCCTTTTGTGGTCCATAAAATAAAAAATAAAAATAAATTTAAAAAAAAGATGGCCATACGGCATTAAAACAACACAAGGGTGAGTAAATGATGACTTCATTTTAGGGTGAACTATCCATTTAAACTAAAGATTGGTTCACCATAATTTACTTGTATTGTTCCCACACACACATTTATTTTTTTAATTTTTTGAAAAACAGAGAAAGGAAATGGAGACGTGTCGTCCATCTTTTTTACAGTCTATGGTAAACCTGGAAATATCAGTCAATTTTCAAACTGTCCTTTGAACTCTTTCCCCGTCAGTGATGGAAATTTCCGTCATTTATGAGATTTTCCAGCTTTCCGTGTTTTCACTGTTATACGCTAGGGGGTGCTATGACACATCTTCTGAAAGAGTACAGAATCTCCGGATCAAAACAAAAACAACTCATAGCATATGTAAGCAGATGCATATGTAATTTAACGTGATCATCAATATTAAACAGCATATAAATGTTACTGAATGAAATGTTGACCCAGGGCGAGCTATAGGACTGTGCATGCATTAGTGGTGTTGATGGACTCAATCTACTCCATCTACACTCACCTAAAGGATTATTAGGAACACCATACTAATACTGTGTTTGACCCCCTTTTGCCTTCAGAACTGCCTTAATTCTACGTGGCATTGACTCAACAAGGTGCTGAAAGCATTCTTTGGAAATGTTGGCCCATATTGATAGGATAGCATCTTGCAGTTGATGGAGATTTGTGGGACCACATCCCAAAGATGCTCTATTGGGTCGAGATCTGGTGACTGTGGGGGCCATTTTAGTACAGTGAACTCATTGTCATGTTCAAGAAACCAATTTGAAATGATTCGAGCTTTGTTACATGGTGCATTATCCTGCTGGAAGTAGCCATCAGAGAATGGGTACATGGTGGTCATAAAGGGATGGACATGGTCAGAAACAATGCTCAGGTAGGCCGTGGCATTTAAACGATGCCCAATTGGCACTAAGGGGCCTAAAGTGTGCCAAGAAAACATCCCCCACACCATTACACCACCACCACCAGCCTGCACAGTGGTAACAAGGCATGATGGATCCATGTTCTCATTCTGTTTACGCCAAATTCTGACTCTACCATCTGAATGTCTCAACAGAAATCGAGACTCATCAGACCAGGCAACATTTTTCCAGTCTTCAACTGTCCAATTTTGGTGAGCTTGTGCAAATTGTAGCCTCTTTTTCCTATTTGTAGTGAAGATGAGTGGTACCCGGTGGGGTCTTCTGCTGTTGTAGCCCATCCGCCTCAAGGTTGTGCGTGTTGTGGCTTCACAAATGCTTTGCTGCATACCTCAGTTGTAACGAGTGGTTATTTCAGTCAAAGTTGCTCTTCTATCAGCTTGAATCAGTCAGCCCATTCTCCTCTGACCTCTAGCATCAACAAGGCATTTTCGCCCACAGAACTGCCGCATACTGGATGTTTTTCCCTTTTCACACCATTCTTTGTAAACCCTAGAAATGGTTGTGCGTGAAAATCCCAGTAACTGAGCAGATTGTGAAATACTCAGACCGGCCCGTCTCGCACCAACAACCATGCCACGCTCAAAATTGCTTAAATCACCTTTCTTTCAGAGTTCAGGAGATTGTCTTGACCAGGACCACACCCCTAAATGCATTGAAGCAACTGCCATGTGATTGGTTGATTAGATAATTGCATTAATGAGAAATTGAACAGGTGTTCCTAATAATCCTTTAGGTGAGTGTATGGTTTGATCATCATTCTGAATCCTTTCTGGTCATTGACCAAAATGTGATTTTCTTAGCTTTTTTGCTCAAAATTTTTGCTTTTTTTATGCAACTTTTTAAACAAATGCTGGTGGGGAAAGAGTTAATTTAATTGAAAAATATGGGGAAATTAACTCTTTCCCCGCCAGAGTTTGTTCCCAGCCAGCGCCAGCGATTTTGATAATTTTCACAAAAATGTAATGGCCCCCAGAATATTTGGTTGTATGAATATCTGAGCATGCATTATATCAAAAGAAATAACTAAGTTTCATAAAAAAAGCAACATTTTGAGCAAAAAGCTGAAAAAATTACATTTTTGTCAAAGACAACATCCAGATCAGATTCAGATCGATGATCAAACACAGATGGAGTAGATAGAGTCCATCAACACCCCTAATGCGTACACAGTCCTGTAGCTCATCCTGGATCAATATTTCATCAATAACATTTTGATTCATATGATGTTTAATGTTGATGATCACGTTATTTTACATATGCATCTGCTTACATATGAGATCGCTCATTTCTGTGTCTTCATCTGTGTTTTGATCAGGAGATTCTGAACTCATACAGAAGATGTGCATATTCGGTGTTTGGCAGGGAAGCGTTTTCTCACAAATAACGGAAAATTCTGTGTTTGACAGGGAAAGAGTAAATAAGATCTTACAAGAGACAGAAAAGTAAACTCTTAAGTAAACTCTAAACTCTTCAGCTGATAAAATTGTTCTTCATTGACTGCAATCTCTATAAATATATAAACTCAAATGAAGTGGATGATTTAGATTATTTAGTCGCTTATGATCTTAGAAAATAACTGAAATCTGTCTTTATACAGTATGTGGATAAAGGACATCTCAGCAATTTTCCACAATTATCTTGCTTGAAATAGTTTTACTTTAAAATCGCATTTCATAATTGCTGCAATTGCCAAACCATTTGTTTACCACAGCAATCATCTTGAAAAACTATAATCTAATCTAATACTTGGGGTCCAAATTACACAGTTCCAGCAATTTTAAATTTGGATAGTGCCTTTGGATTGATCATTTGTTATTTATATGTAAAGAATCATGTGTTCATCACTGCAGGAGTGCAGTATTGGCAGAATGCTTCAATTATGCCATCTATGGAACAACTAAATATGTTTTTAAAGGGCAAAATACAGAGTTACAGGCATAAAAGCCCAGTTAAAACAGCTGATGATGCTCAAAATAAGCACAAACGGACATAAACATCAGATTTGACTTTATGGGTGTGGGATGTTTTGTCTTCATCATTTAAATGCACAGATTGTCAGCAAAAATGACACCTCTATTACTCACTTTAAATTGCAACAGGCAGAATGAATACATTACTTCAAATTGAATATTAAAGCTACATTTTGTTTGCTACTTTACTCATCTGTTTCTCCTTATAAAGCTAAATGTTATATAGATGTCAGAATCCAGTATTGTGCTTTCTATAAACTAGTTAAAAGAACATTAGAGTTCTCAGTTCTGTTGGTATAAACGTGAATTAAAACAATGCATCTAACACTTCGAATTAGAAAGGGGTGGCATCTTCCTCAAGAAAAAGACATTATTTCCTTTTATATTACTTTTATGTCTGACGTCAAGGGAGATGTACTGTTAAAAAAGTGATTTCACTTTGTTTTAGCTGGTTTATCATATCAGCGGAAGCACATGAGTAATGTTGTAAGGCTAATAAAGGTTTTCTAAATACAGGTCTTATACAGTTCAGTCTGTAATCGCTTTAACTGTCACACTATCATTTGTTTAAGATATTTGAATAACAACACTAATGTACATCTGTTATATCTGCTGCAATCTCGAAAATAATAAAATGCGTTTTTGGCTTCAAAAAACATCTTGGATAAAAGCCATCGCAATTCCCTTAATAAGAATAATAAAGAAACTGCATTGCTGATGTTCTGAGGCACCAGCCATCCTTTCGTAATGCATGTTCAGTGCATTCTCAGGCCTGAAAGGATAATTTCAGAAGAGCCACTCATAGACGTGTTTCTTAACTAAAATAATGTGAGACCGTTTCATCAGACAAGCATGGCAGCTTAAACTATTAGTTGGTCATCTTGAGAGGGTGATTTCATTTTCAGATCATAATTTTTAAGCATTAAGCATGCACAATTCTCACAACTTATTAGTGATGCAACATGCAAACTTCAATGTTGAATGCTAGACAAATCATATAGGAGGTTTATCACTATCTAAGTGATACTACAGTGTGGAAAAATGTCAAGTCTGACAAGCATTTGCTATCTCTCTGAGCTCATTTATTCGAAATGGAGAGTCATAATATATGTTCAGTGCAGCAAATGCACTTCAGTGTGTTTGCCTGATGCTTCTCATTTTCATTTATGATGCACATTAGAATGCATCACAATGGCAAGAATGGACAATGGATAAAGTGTTTATTGTTCAAGAATTATGTCATTTCTTATTTGGATATGTATGCGTGTAATGGTTCTCTTGCTGAAATCACTTCACAATGTCATCTCAATAAGATTGCCTGTATCTGTGTTTGCAGGAATGCCCCAGTGGTGTGGTCAATGAAGACACATTTAAGGAAATTTACTCTCAGTTCTTTCCACAGGGAGGTGAGTGTTTTTAAAGTCGTACTATTTCCTTTACAGTTATACCACATATAGTGTGATTTTTAATACAACCTCATCTGACCTTTTATAATATTTTGTTAGTGTAACCTGGTGTACTCTCAAAAATATTTGGTGTAGGATTTACTTTGACAGGATTTACTTTCTCTTAAAGGGCACATAACACACACAGTTTCTGCCAATCTCATGTTAATCTTGAGTGCCTATAGAGTAGTATTGCACACTTCATATCTCCAAAGAGTCTTTAGTTTTATCAGATTTATAACAGACAGATACGCTGTACCGATTTTTTCCAAAAACGATTGAGCTCCTGAAGGCGTGCCATGGGCAGACCTAAAGAGTCATGAGCACGCACACACACACACACACACACACTACATCATCGCATTATCCCTAGATAACTTTCTATTCACTATACGTTCGTGTTGTTGACATTACACTCACCTAAAGGATTATTAGGAACACCATACTAATATTGTGTTTGACCCCCTTTCGCCTTCAGAACTGCCTTAATTCTATGTGGCATTGATTCAACAAGGTGCTGAAAGCATTCTTTAGAAATATTGGCCCATATTGATAGGATAGCATCTTGCAGTTGATGGCGATTTGAGGGATGCACATCCAGGGCACGAAGCTCCCGTTCCACCACATCCCAAAGATGCTCTATTGGGTTGAGATCTGGTGACTGTGGGGGCCATTTTAGTACAGTGAACTCATTGTCATGTTCAAGAAACCATTTTGAAATGATTCGAGCTTTGTGACATGGTGCATTATCCTGCTTGAAGTAGCCATCAGAGAATGGGTACATGGTGGTCATAAAGGGATGGACATGGTCAGAAACAATGCTCAGATAGGCCGTGGCATTTAAACGATGCCCAGTTGGCACTAAGGGGCCTAAAGTGTGCCAAGAAAACATCCCCCACACCATTACACCACCACCACCAGCCTGCACAGTGGTAACAAGGCATGATGGATCCATGTTCTCAATCTGTTTACGCCAAATTCTGACTCTACCATCTGAATGTCTCAACAGAAATCGAGACTCATCAGACCAGGCAACATTTTTCCAGTCTTCAACTGTCCAATTTTGGTGAGCTCGTGCAAATTGTAGCCTCTTTTTCCTATTTGTAGTAGAGATGAGTGGTACCTGGTGGGGTCTTCTGCTGTTGTAGCCCATCCGCCTCGAGGTTGTGCGTGTTGTGGCTTCACAAATGCTTTGCTGCATACCTCGGTTGTAAGAGTGGTTATTTCAGTCAAAGTTGCTCTTCTATCAGCTTGAATCAGTCAGCCCATTTTCCTCTGACCTCTAGCATCAACAAGGCATTTTCACCCACAGGACTGCCGCATACTGGATGTTTTTCCCTTTTCACACCATTCTTTGTAAACCCTAGAAATGGTTGTGCGTGAAAATCCCAGTAACTGAGCAGATTGTGAAATACTCAGACCGGCCCGTCTGGCACCAACAACCATGCCACGCTCAAAATTGCTTAAATCACCTTTTTTTCCCATTCTGACATTCAGTTTGGAGTTCACGAGATTGTCTTGACCAGGACCACACCCCTAAATGTATTGAAGCAACTGCCATGTGATTGGTTGATTAGATAATTGCATTAATGAGAAATTGAACAGTTGTTTCTAATAATCCTTTAGGTGAGTGTATATGCATTTACCTGCCGATTGCCAACAAAACACACATTTGATGCAGTTTTACTTAAAGCCTGGAGTTCCGACTCATGACCGGGATCTTTTATCGCTGGGGCCGCTCCATTTTTCAGTTTCAAACGATATGCAAATCCAGTGTCGAACTGGGCTTTGTCAAAGACTTTATATATATATAGGAAGACAATGCACTCCGATTACCTATGAATGGGAGAAAGTGCAACGCCCAATATGGCGAATAAGCACTGCCTTCTAAATGAAAGAGCCAATCGTTGATTAGTAAAGTCAATGCATCACTGCAGCTGCCAGTAGAAGCTCCGGTTGCTATAGAAACAGGCGCACGTTTAGGATTGTGCATGCTCATTAGCTTTGTCCAGGCTGAAAAATGCAGGTTTTTATCATGATTTGAGCATTTAGAAACAAAATGTATGAGACAGTTGTCAGATTTCATTGGTTATTTCAAATATGAAATTTAATCTTAAGCTTGGTGAACAGTTTTGGAGAATTTGATGTTTCCACATTCAAAGAGCTGCAGGAGCTGCACTTGCATGCCCGAGAGGCGTTTCAAAGATGGCCGCCAAGTGAAATGACTTGTCTTAAAGGGACTTTGTTTGTTCCCGGCCTTTTGGTGACAAATGTTTTATAAACAAGGCCAAACACACTTGATCCGGAAAAAACAAACTGTGTACTGTTCCCTTAATGCTGGGTTGTTTGGGAAACTGAACAAGGTTAGCTTTCCCTCACAACCAAAATCACATTTCTTTGGTGACATTGTTGATCTAAAAACATGACAAATATTTCTCAAGCAAGTTCTGTCCAGTGCTACCGATGACTTCCAAAACCCGAAAGAAGCTCGTTGATGGGCGTGCTCTTGCTCTCGCTCTGGTTGATGGGCGTGCTCTTGCTCTCGCTCTGGTTGATGGGCGTGCTCTTGCTCTCGCTCTGGTTGATGGGCGTGCTCTTGCTCCCGCTCTGGTTGATGGGCGTGCTCTTGCTCCCGCTCTGATGGGCGTACTCTTGCTCTCGCTTTGGTTGATAGGCGTGCTCTTGCTCCCGCTCTGATGGGCGTGCTCTTGCTCTCGCTCTGGTTGATGGGCGTGCTCTTGCTCTCGCTCTGGTTGATGGACATGCTCTTGCTCTCGCTCTGGTTGATGGGCGTGCTCTTGCTCGCTCTGGTTGATGGGCGTGCTCTTGCTCTCGCTCTGGTTGATGGACGTGCTCTTTCTCTCGTTCTGGTTGATGGGCGTGCTCTTGCTCTCGCTCTGGTTGATGGACGTGCTCTTCTCGCTCTGGTTGATAGGCGTGCTCTTGCTCTCGCTCTGGTTGATGGGCGTGTGCTCTTGCTCTCGCTCTGGTTGATGGGCGTGCTCTTGCTCTCGCTCTGGTTGATGGGCATGCTCTTGCTCTCGCTCTGGTTGATGGGCGTGCTCTTGCTCCCGCTCTGATGGGCGTGCTCTTGCTCTCGCTCTGGTTGATGGGCGTGCTCTTGCTCTCGCTCTGGTTGATGGGCGTGCTCTTGCTCTCGCTCTGGTTGATAGGCGTGCTCTTGCTCGCGCCTGGTTGATGGGCATGCTCTTGCTCGCTCTGGTTGATGGGCGTGCTCTTGCTCCCGCTCTGATGGGCGTGCTCTTGCTCTCGCTCTGGTTGATGGGCGTGCTCTTGCTCTCGCTCTGGTTGATGGGCGTGCTCTTGCTCTCGCCTGGTTGATGGACGTGCTCTTTCTCTCGTTCTGGTTGATGGGCGTGCTCTTGCTCTCGCTCTGGTTGATGGACGTGCTCTTTCTCTCGTTCTGGTTGATAGGCGTGCTCTTGCTCTCGCTCTGGTTGATGGGCGTGCTCTTGCTCTCGCTCTGGTTGATGGGCGTGCTCTTGCTCTCGCTCTGGTTGATGGGCGTGCTCTTGCTCTCGCTCTGGTTGATGGACGTGCTCTTTCTCTCGTTCTGGTTGATAGGCGTGCTCTTGCTCTCGCCTGGTTGATGGGCGTGCTCTTGCTCTCGCTCTGGTTGATGGGCGTGCTCTTGCTCTCGCTCTGGTTGATGGGCGTGCTCTTGCTCTCGCTCTGGTTGATGGACGTGCTCTTTCTCTCGTTCTGGTTGATGGGCGTGCTCTTGCTCTCGCTCTGGTTGATGGACGTGCTCTTCTCTCGCTCTGGTTGATGGGCGTGCTCTTGCTCTCGCCTGGTTGATGGGCGTGCTCTTGCTCTCGCTCTGGTTGATAGGCGTGCTCTTGCTCTCGCTCTGGTTGATGGGCATGCTCTTGCTCTCGCTCTGGTTGATGGGCGTGCTCTTGCTTCCGCTCTGATGGGCGTGCTCTTGCTCGCTCTGGTTGATGGGCGTGCTCTTGCTCTCTCCTCTGGTTGATGGGCGTGCTCTTGCTCTCGCCTGGTTGATAGGCGTGCTCTTGCTCTCGCTCTGGTTGATGGGCATGCTCTTGCTCTCGCTCTGGTTGATGGGCGTGCTCTTGCTCCCGCTCTGATGGGCGTGCTCTTGCTCTCGCTCTGGTTGATGGGCGTGCTCTTGCTCTCGCTCTGGTTGATGGGCGTGCTCTTGCTCTCGCTCTGGTTGATGGGCGTGCTCTTGCTCTCACTCTGGTTGATGGACGTGCTCTTGCTCTCGCTCTGGTTGATGTCCGCACGCGCTCATCAGGGAGAAGTGCCCATACAAGGAATTCCGCCCTTTATCACGTCATACAGGGACATACTAAAAAAAAATAGCATTAGACATCCACTTTAATGATTGCTAGTAAATTTCATAAATAATTACAATGAAATGGCAAGTAACACATTGAATTAATTATTAAACATTTTAATGCACACCAGCCAATCATAATTAAGTAGTCAGACAGACCATGGTATAAAACCCGTTTAATGCACAGGTAGTTCCAGTCAGTTGAATCACCGTTCTATATTAATGCCCTGTTTCACTGAACCGCACACACACACATCACTTGCACTCAGAGATCGGAGATCTTGTTACACAAACGCAGAAACATTCAGGAGCACAGAAAGTTCTCAACGCTGCCCAGTGACTATTATTGATCAAATATCTTCGCTACTGAATCGCTATATTATATTTCTTAGCAGAGAGGGGGTAACATCGCTGTTTTTGAACCTCGCAGCTTCACTATTTGTAGAAAGATGCTGCACAGACGCAGGTAATTCACACATGCATCTCTCTCTCTATCAATTATTAATTCAACTAAATGTTTTAATTCATTCATTCCAATAAATGTAATTTTACTGCACTACTTTATTGCTGTGTCTGATTCAAAGCGGGCAGAATGCTAGATCTAACCAGACGTAACCCTTCTAGTCAAATATTGCGCTGCAAACATCAAAAACAGTTTTTATCTTGTCACTGCTGGCAAATTACAATGATATAAGTGGGATAATCCACGGCTAGCTGTGCATTAAAATATTTGAATGCACTCCGCTTCATGTTGGGAGGTTCTTTGCCTCCATGTTGTGCATTAAAATCATTTAATGCAAAGTTAGCTGTGGATTATTCTTTACATAATATAATATATTGCTTTGTTATTGATAGTGTAAGGTAAAAGATGTTCCTTATGTCTTCAGCCTAGAAACTGTATAACATCAAATAGAAATCAAACATGAATTTATACGGCTAAAAAGCCCTCATTTCAGGAGTCCACCACACACAACACTGATCTGAATGGATCTGAATGATCTCATAGGAAATGGCTGTTGTAGTGATTCTCTTCTTTGAGTCACATGATTTGTGCCATTGTGCAGCCAAAGGAATAGTTTTATAATTATGGTTTTAAGCTTCTCTACATCATTTGTCAGGGTTTGTGACAAATCTCTCTCACGTGACCCTATTCATTTCCAGTCCTTTCTCATACACACACTATTTGTATTATTTATAGTATAATGGATTATTGCTTGTGCAAGCTTATGCATCCCCTTGGTTGTTGAACAGAATAAGCTGTGCAATGAGTTAATGACATTGCTGTGACTGAAGCTGAGCAGATTCCTGTTTTATTTTTTCAGATGCATCAACGTATGCACATTTTCTGTTTGATGCATTCGACACCGACCACAATGGCTCTGTCAGTTTTGAGGTAAGTAATAATACTAATGGAGTATTCTGACTGAATGAAATCTCTCTTACATAGTAAGAGAGATACATAGTAAACCTAATAATACTGCATTTATACTGAATTGCAGTTTCACATTCGGACACACACACACACATGCATATGTTATGTTATTTTGTTTCATTTATATCTAGAATTGTGAAAGACTTTTCAATCTCAATTCTCAATCAAAGAATTATGCGGTTCTATTAGACACAGCACCTAAAATACTCTTTCCCTATTTATTTTAACCAAAAATCCTGAAAAACTAAAACTCAGTGGTATGTTATGCATCAACTACCCATAAACACAATGGAGCTATTACAGAAATAAATAAGTTGTATGCTGTTGCATCAATGTCTTGACTGACAACATATTGTGCAATTTGTATCTTACTGAGACATTAGGAAACATTTTAAACACCACTGAACCTTCAATTTACACATAACAAGGATTTCATTCTTTGGCTATAAACAAACATTGCTGGTCCCCAGCGATATAGTAATTAAACTAAATGAGAATATCCTCATCTTGTTTTTTAATAACAACGCTTGGCTTGTCCTTTAGCCATTTAGCTCCCACCACAACTTATCTTGTCATATTTGGTAATTAAAAACCTTGATTCCTCATGTGAAAAGTTCAGCCAGAAAGAATTCCTCTCATCATTTGGAGAAAAAATGCTTATGTGGTTATTAAAGACATTTATTTCCATTCACATAAGAGAAATGTGAACTCAAACCAACATTATGCCCTTTGTGTGCTGGCTGAATTAGTTAGATCCATAATACATGTTAAATACCATGAGGTATAATATCATCTCATGATATAAAGCAGTTTGTTTAGCAGAATAATCATGAATCTTGTTCTAGCTGTAAATTACACATTTATGTGGTTATGCAACAATATTCTGTCTGACTGATTTCTCAATGTCTTTCATTTCATCACAGGATTTTGTGATGGGTCTTTCCATTCTCTTACGAGGCACCGTTCAAGAGAAGCTTAACTGGGCATTTAACCTGTACGATATTAATAAAGATGGATATATTACAAAAGAGGTAATACATGAAGAAAATCAGTAACACCTTACAATAAGGGTAATTTCATTAACAGGAATTAATTTGATAGATGAAATGAACTAACAATGAACAGCATTTATTATTCTAGTTTAGTGTTTCTTTCAACATAAAAAAATAGTTTTAACATTTTGAGTTTTATAAATTAACATTAAAACTACAGGATTCCCTCCAACATTTAGTGAAACACCGCAGGTCACGTCATTTTGAAATGCTGAAAAACACTGATGGGGTAACCCACACCATTCATTATTAAATCACTTGAAAACCTCTCATTACTGGTGTAACCTCCTTTCCCTGATGCAGGGAATGAGACGTTGTGTCAAATGAGCGACACTAGGGGTCGTCTGTAAGAGCCCCAAACACCTCTGACATTTTCAGAAAAGGCTAATGGAATTGGCATGTGGAATATGCATGTCTGGCCACGCCCCCGGACATACGGGTATTAGGCAGCCAGTGTGCATCACACACATTAGGTTTGTTCTGAGGAGTCGAGACGGTGTCTCAACCCCTCAGTGACAGTTCAAGTTGTGGCAGGAGGGACAAAATGTCTCATTCCCTCCATCAGGGAATGGAGGTTTGTTTTCAATAATTGAATAATGTATGGTGTGGGTTACCCCATCAGTGTATTTCGGCATGCTGAAATAGCGTGACCTGTGGTGTTCCCTTTCTGTCACTCACTTCGACGTTGTGTCAGATGAGAGGCACTACGGGTCCCTATACTAAATGCTACAACTGAACTGTGTCACGGGACATGGCACTGCAGATGCAGGCAAGCCTTCACGTGCCAACAGCAAGTGCAACTATGTTATCTCGCAACCTATCAAGGCCAAGGGTAAATGACCTCAGGTATTCCTAAGAAGGGGACCTCCTCACTTCTAGGAAGAGGTCACTCCAGCCATAGGGCCTCTTCTGATTCAAAAGGCTGAGTACACCTGGTTATTAATGTTCCCCTTTTCATTAAGACAGGAACACTACGGAGACGACATCCTACCCAAAAGGGGGAGGATAGTATGTACACTAAAAAAAAAAACCTGTTGAAGGAACTTAAACTAAGGAAAACTTTTCCACAAACATTTTTACAACAAAATCTAATTAGTTTGAAATGATTTGTTGTAATCTTGTTGTATGAACTTAAATTAATTTAGTCAAGACTACTAAAAAAATTGTCATTCCAACTATATAAAGTTTTGCCATGCCTAATAGACAATTTATTTATTTATTTTTGGTTACCATTGTAGTGAAGAGGTGAGCTTGTGCTTATGTTGTGAGTAGCTGCCGTACACACACATACATGCTTCAAGATTGTTTGAAAGGGGTAGAACTGATGACCATATGTAGACTGTAGGAACTGAATCAAACTCATTTTATTTATTTCTATAAATACTAATAACCAACACAAAACTTGTTCATATGCTAAGTGAAGTGTCATTTTGTAGCATCCACGTAATGATCAAGTAAAACACTTGTCCTCTGGCATTAGCACAGTTACAGCTCATTGAGAACAGACTTATTTCATGTAGCTACCCACAGCCTAACCACAAGGTCTACACTTCACAGTGGTAACCTCAAAAACCGGCATAATATAAACTCTTTTAAATGTTAAATATAATTGAACACTAAACTTTAATTGGTCTTTCCCTTTACTAAAAAACACATTAAACAGCACTCAATTAATCTATCCCCATGCAAAGCATGCTGGGAACTAGAAATACACTGCCCAGTTCAGTCAGCGCAACAAAAATGATTCCTGTAGTCCCAACACTAATGGTTTAGGGTTGAGTGCAAATGGCAATTAAGTAAAAAAAGATTTGTGTTGTTTCAGCTTATTTTATTTTAATAAACTGAGCAAATAGCTAGAATCCCTTTTTTTTTTTTTGAGTGTAGAATATATCCTATGGACTCACCAGAGGGGAGTACTACATAGGGAAGAGTCTCTGTGGTGGGCTCCACCTGACGAGGGGGAGACTACCGGCCACAGCGACTGATAATGGAGCTAGCGCCGTTTGAGGGGAAGACACTGGGTTCACAGACAGGGAAACTGAACAGTGGAAGAATACATTGTATGGGGTCACTGTTACACTACAGTCCCTGACAAAAGTCTTGTCGCTTGTGTACAAATTGACCTGAAGTGCTGCTGAAATATATTTCTAATCAAGAAATGGCTTATTTTAATTCCAACAGCTTTTGTAATAATGTTTCAGTGCAAAACGAAACTGTCAAAAAGTATTCTAATATTCACAGCTTGGTAAAGCCCATTGAGTCAATTTTTGCAAAGACATAAGTGCTGTCGCCTTGTCATATGAGCTTCACCTGTGACTAATAATGGATCAATTAGGTCTCAGGTGTGTATAAAAAGAACCCCAGTACACTAGACCTTCACATCAACTGCACCTAGACCTCTGCAAACATGCCTAAGAGTCACCCTGAGACTAAAGTTTTGATTATCAAGAGGCTGAAGACCAGATCCACTGCTGATGTGGCAGACACCTTCAATGTGTCTCAGTGTCAAGTACAGAGGATAAAAAAAAGATTTGAAGAGACTGGAGAAGTTTGACAAGCCCAGGTCAGGCAGACCCCGCAAGACAACTGCTTGAGAGGACCATTTGTTGGCTCAAATCTAAGGCCCATTTTCCACTGCAGCAGAGCTCCACGAGACCTGGTCACCTGAAGTCCCTGTGTCAACCAGAACAGTTTGTCTGATTCTGTCTCGAAATGGCTGCAATCTCATGCTCCGCAATCTCATGCTCCAACTGGGAAACCTTTTGAGTCCCCCTGCGCTGCCCCACCATCGAGGGTAATGCGGACAGAGGAGCCAGCGAAGCGTGTTCTGGAAGAGAAATGTGCCTTTCAAGACGTTGAGATTTTTGCCCCAAATGGACCCATTTGAAGGGGGCATACCACGACGCTCAGCCCCGGGTCCATTTTTGCCGGACCCCAGGAACCAAGCATTGAAATGCGAGCAGAGGAGCCCACTTAAGCCCCATGATTGTGGTGGCCCGGGAAAGCACTGCTGGCAACTCTGTGTCAGCCTCAAACTGTACTGTCACACCTGAAGGTGGAAGCACAGACAAGTCATCCGCAATGGAAGGCATAAGCTTGCCCTCCGATGTTATGATTGACAAAATAAGAATGAGAAATTAAGCCCATGGGCGAGCCACCTAACTCATCCGGAAACTCGACCTGGGGAATTGCTGAGGAATCAGAGGCCTGCAGAGATTGACCTGGTGGAAGCTCTCTCAGTGTAACCCCTAAATCGCTCTTAATGCTTGCCACCGAGGCTTCATATCCAGAGGTAGAAGGACCAGGACTTTTACTTTTATAAATGTATGGGCATGCCTCACAATGAGCACACGACCCATCCACAAACGCTGTTTCAGCATGAGCGTAGACCATGCACATCCAAGGAAGAGAGAAATCGCATCTTTAAAAAGACGCAATGTGCTCTGCAGATCTTTTAGAGGAATTTGTTCTTTTAATAGGAAATAGACTCTTTCAGAATGTCGCTGATGCACCCGGGGTAACTCTCTGCACTTATCTGTGCAACGTTGGAACAGAGCAGATGCTCTTTAGAGGTGAATGTAAATTCTCTTCTTTCTTGCATGAAGAAACGATGTGCCCCGTATGTCCGGGGGGCGTGGCCAGACATGCAAATTCCACACGCCAGTTCCATTGGTCTTTTCTGAAAACGTCAAAGGTGTTTGGGGGTCCTAAGTGCAACCCCTAGTGTCACTCATTTGACAACATTGAAGTGAGCGACAAAAAGGGAACTATTACATAGATTAATAAATGCTGTCAAAATATTTTTTTTATACATTTTACAAGAAAATCCTATTTCAGTGAAAACTGTTTCTACACCACAATTTTGTGTATTAATTGTTTGCTCCTGAAGATGCATTAACTAATCTTATTACAAAGTGTTACACTTATATGACAAGTAACTAAGTAAAAACACCAACAAACAACATTTTGTTTGTCTATCTGTTGTTTGGGATTCACAGGAAATGTTAGATATCATAAAGTCTATCTATGACATGATGGGGAGATGCACATATCCTACACTTAAAGAGGAAACTCCACGACAGCATGTGGAGATATTTTTCCAGGTGAGATTGAATCTTTTCAGTATATCCCATATCTAATTTATTCCATATTGATTGTTGAAGTTGAAGTTTATTTGTCATTACACATGTACAAGTACAGTATAACAAAATGAAGTTTGGAGCAAGCCTCCGGGCCGCAGCCGATTATTCAGGCGCCGCCCTACGCTCTCCAGAAATACAAGAATGCAATTTAGCAAGCATTACATAGCAAACACAACAAAACATAAACATAAACATGACACAGTACACGTGGTCACGTGGTGGGATTTTTTTGTATGGAGTGGGAGAGGAGATAGATGACAGACAGGCAGACGGTTGGGGGCGGGGTGGGGTCGGGATCGGGTGTGTATGGTGCGAGTGAGTCTGAGATTGTGTTGTGTGAGAATGTTAGCCATAACTTCAGATGTTTTCGAGTTCAGTTCTATGGTTTGTCCTTGAAGGGAGATAAGGCAGTGCACAGGGGAAGATAGCAGACAGCTGCCCGGCTGACCTCCCAACCGAGAGATAGGGACCAAGTGAGGTTTGTTGGGCTAGTTGATTAGGTCAGGCAAATACAATTTATTATTTTTTAATCCATTTGATGATCTTCGGTAATTTGTCCGGATCATAATCAATCAATCAGATCTGGTCCTCAGCATTCGCGTCCGGTCTGTGCAGTTTCCCTAGACATTACGTCCAGCCTCATGGCCAGACCGGTTACAGTCCGTAAAAGTTCACCGATCTGACCCCCGATAGAGCCCACTCTACCCTGCGTATCCGCAGTCCGGACTGCGTTGTTACGGTTCAGTTCCTCAATTCCTATCACTTTCTGATCTAATTCCTTCAGACGGTCACACACAACCCCGAAGCATTCTTTAATTTCCACAGACAGCGGCTGGGTGAATTTGCTTGCAGCTGTCTTACCAATCTTCCGATAGGTCAGGGCAATCCCAAAGCCAAAGAATAGGAACCCCGCCATCAATAATCCATGTTTTTCAAATACTACTACTACTACACACACACACACACACACACACACACACACACACACACACACACACACACACACACACACACTGCTCTTATTGTGTTGTATTGCAAAACACTTGTGCTGCTATTGAGGTGGGATACGGGTAAGGTTAAGGATAGGTTTGGTGGTATGAGTAGATTTAAGTGTGGGTTAAGGTGTAAGTGAAGGGTCAACAGTATAATAATAGTAAAAAATGCAAATACTTGCATGTTATTACAGCTGTAATTAAATACAAGTACATGTATGTACACAATAAGGGATTTGTATCAAATTAATATTTTAAATTTTAGTAAAGTTAGAGACACTTAATATAAAGTGGGACTGAAAATTGGGCTTCACCTCAGTCTTTACTTGATGGGACATTGGTTAAGCAAGTGAATTGCCAGAATGTTTCCATCTATGTCTTGTTCTAAATCACTGTGATCTTACTGATCTAGTTTCTGCTGATGTTATCATAGAGATTGTCTAGATGTAATTATAAACAAGAAAAAGCACTTCAAATGAACGCATTGACCTTGTGACTCTTTTTGTGTCTTGACAGAAAATGGACAAAAACAGGGATGGAGTGGTCACTATAGACGAATTTATAGACTGCTGTCAAAATGTAAGCCTATTTTTGGTATCAATGTGATGTTCTGCATGAATGTCTTTCTTAAACACTTACAATCTGTTTTTCTTGAGTAGAGAGAAACGCTCTTTACATAATGTTCATTGAGCCTGAGGACTGTCCATTATTAAAGTGTTTACCTGTGTTTATCCGTTTGCTCCCCACAGGATGAGAACATCATGAGATCAATGCAGCTTTTTGAGAACATCATTTAACGTCTGAATGGACTCTGTTGGCGGGCCAGCTCATATAACCACCTTTATACTCCACAAACCCTGAAGTCCTCTATGAGACACGTCTGATTACTAGCAGCGATTTACCCATAAACCAAAATTAACAGCATTTTAAATATCAAAGAATAATAATTTTGTTTTTTTAATTTTTTGTCATGTCCTTTTCCTGTAATTTTTAAAAAAGTTTTATCAATGCTTTATTTAAAGTACAACAATTTATGGAAGCTTGTTTCCACCCGCAGAGTAAAAAGATAATTGTGACATTTTATCTCACAAATCCGATTTTATTTTTTCAGAATAGCGAGATATAAACTTGCAATAGTGTGCAACAGTGCCCGTCCCCTTTTTTCAGTGGCATTGGTTCCGGATTTTTTTTTTTTCCAATCATTTCTCCTATAGGGATTTCAAAAAAGTCTTTGTTAAAGTGTTATAAGCCATGAATCAAGCCAATCAGCCAATCGCAACATTACAAACTTTGATCTGAAGCAAAAAGTATTCAAAAAATCAGACAAAAGTACAAGATGAAGACTGTGTGCTTATCGACTTTAGTGAGGGAAAGAACTACAATCCCATTAAGCATTTCTAACAGCAAAATAAATCAATTTTGAGAGGCAGATTCGATTCACAGTGCTTCATGGGAGTGGGCGGAGCTAAAGAGCTCTTCTGGTGCATTTAGCTTGTTTTGATTGGAATCCTCTGATTGGTGGATTTTCTGTACAGCATCATGGATAATGTTAGCCTGGTCCTACCAGACTCTCGTACATTGTACAGAGAGTCTGGCAACTCTCCATTGACAAGCGTTAACTTCCTTGCTCTGTTGAAGTTTAAAACTATTGGATCTGCCCAGAGCCATTCTGGATCTGCCGGAACCAAGCGCTAATGTTTGTTCGTGATGTATATCATCTCAAACTAGCGCACGACATCAACGCCATCGTTCTCAGCCACTCCCAAAAAACTGAGAATATACCACAATCCCAGACGGAGTACTGAAGGAAAATGAGCGGAAGTACTTGGGGGGCTAGGATAATGTAGTTTTTCACCTCAAATTCCGCAGAAGTAAATACTATCAATTAACAACCTCGTAGCTCACAGTAGTAAGTTATCATTAGAAATCTGTTTCCATATAGAGAAAATGAAGTTTTTACTTACGGAACCCAACAGTTGCACTCTATTGTCATTATAATAAAATCAGAATTGTGAGATATAAACCAGCAATTGCAAATTATAAATTCAGAATTTAAAGGTGTAAACTCACAATTGCTAGAACGCAACTAAGTCGCAACTACTTTTTGTAATTTATTCCCTGATGGAAATACTTTTCCATTCCATAGATACATCAATCAGCTTTTTCTTCAAATTTCAGAAAATTTAAATGACTACAAGCCATTTTTCATCTAGAGATATATTTCATTTGCCCTCTATTCATAAATTGCAGCAATTTACAACAAATATTTGACAGACGGTTTACAAAGATTGCTCATGGATTGAACAACCAGTTGGCCCTCATGAATTAACACTCATTGTCAAATCAACTCATTTGTTACTGTCACACACGTCGTAGTACAAATGCGTCACATAACACAGATTCATGGTGTTTTTAAGCACAACAATCAGTAATAATTCATACTTACTGCCTTCTTTCCATAAGTTCAAACGTGAATCTGCAGCCTTTAAATTTCTACAGAATCATTCCAGAATGTTCTTCTTACAGCAGGTCCAGCCAAAACAGGTGGAAAGATTAAAATAAAGATGTATGTTTTCTAAAATATATTTAAACTAGATCTTTACAGTTTTTTTGTTTAGTTTTATTTGTTCAGAATCATTTGCCAACTAGAACAAGATGTTATATTATAGATTTGGAAGCTACAGGTAGCGACTCAAAGCACACATGTTGTATCTGTCTTAGGAAACACTGTTACAAAGTAATGCTGCTTATATGTATCTTAGTTATGAAGTCCTTGTGAAAAATGTCACATTATGTTTACATGTTTCCAACACTGTATCACTGTTCTCAAAGCATCTTGCTGTGTGGGTTTATTTATGAGCGCATCAGGCTGCCTGTAGCCATACAGTAGCCTATGTTTTTATTCTGTTTGACCATCAGTATTTGTGTCTGCAAAAGAGCTCTGTTAACGTCAAAGAAATGTATCTTGTGTCTTTCAGTGCATTGTTCAAACCTCTGTCCTATACGTCTTTAATTGATTTCAGGATATTTAAATTTATTACCCCCCACCAAATTTTTGTTTACATTAATTTAGAAGTATTTTACTTTATTTGACATTAAACATCACTTTCACATATAGAATATTATTTAACTGTGGGCAAATCATAAAACATTTTTTTATAATGTGCTTCCCCAAGAGTTATAATGTACTGTTGCCACCTAGTGGTGAGTGACTTCATTTACAGCACACTGTGGCTGAAAACATACTTTGTAGAGAAAAATTGGAAAATTACACGATTACACCACTAAAATAAATTGTCAATATTTAGATTTTCCAGTAATGTTCTAATATTCTAGCTGTCTTTAGAAACACACGGGCCCAGTTGCAACAAGCTTCCATTACAATCATAATCATAACTTGGATCTTAGCTGAATCCCTGAGTGCAAATCATGTTCCTTCAACATGCATTTTGGTCACGCGGAGCAGTTACCACACAACAATATTTCTCAAACCTTGACAAGTGATCGCACGGCTTTCATGGAAGTCTAAAGATAACTAAAGATAAAGAATAGTTTTATAACTGTATAAATTATACAGTCCAGACATCTGGTTGAAAAGCGCAGAGCCCCAAAAGGGACATGGTGAAGGAATATGAGATGAGGGAAAATACTAAGTCAATGCTTAAAATTGCATCTTCTTGCAAATGTTTCGCATTCCCAGAGAAACTTTGCATTCCGTCTGAAAAACCTTTGGGTTCTGGCGAGAAACTTTGCGTCCTTTGATGTTTGTTCTCAAAGTGCTCTAAAGGTTTTGCGAGTGAACACAAAGTTTCTCAGGAGAACGCAAAGGTTTTGGGAGCGAACACAAAGTTTCTCGGGGGAACACAAAGGTTTTGTGAGTGAAATCAAAGTTTCTCGGGGGAACGCAAAGGTTTTGCGATTACATGCAAAGTTTCTCGGGAGAACGCAAAGGTTTTACGAATGAAAGCAACGTTTTTTGGGGGAACGCAAAGGTTTTGGGAGCGAACAAAGTTTCTCGTTCCACAAAGGTTTTGCGATTGCATGCAAAGTTTCTCGGGGAAACGCAAAGGTTTTGGGAGCGAACAAAGTTTCTCGGGGAATGCAAAGGTTTTGCGATTGCATGCAGAGTTTCTCGGGGAAACGCAAAGGTTTTGGGAGCGAACACAGTTTCTCGGGGAATGCAAAGGTTTTGCGATTGCATGCAGAGTTTCTCGGGGAAACGCAAAGGTTTTGGGAGCGAACAAAGTTTCTCGGGGAATGCGAAGGTTTTGCGATTGCATGCAAAGTTTCTCGGGAGAACGCAAAGGTTTTGGGAGCGAACACAGTTTCTCGGGGAGCAAAGGTTTTGCGAATGAAAGCAAAGTTTCTTGGGGGAACGCAAAGGTTTTGGGAGCGAACAGTTTCTCGGGGGAACGTAAAGATTTTGCGAAAGCAAGCAAAGTTTCTCGGGGAACGCAAAGGTTTTGCAAGCGCATGCAAAGTTTCTCGGGGGAATGCAAAGGTTTTGGGAGTGAACACAGTTTCTGGTTCCGCAAAGGTTTTGCGATTGCATGTAAAGTTTCTCGGGGTTCCGCAAAGGTTTTGCGAGCGCATGCAAAGTTTCTCGGGGGAGCGCAAATGTTTTGCGAGGGAAAACAAAGTTTATTGGGGAACGCAAAGGTTTTGGGAGTGAAAGCAAAGTTTCTCGGGGGAACAAAGGTTTTAGGAACGAACACAGTTTCTCGTTCCGCAAAGGTTTTGCAATTGCATGCAAAGTTTCTCGGGAGAATGCAAAGGTTTTGGGAGCAAACAAAGTTTCTCGGGGGAACGCAAAGGTTTTGCAAGCGCATGCAAAGTTTCTTGAGGGAACGTAAAGATTTTGCGAACGCAAGCAAAGTTTCTCGGGGGAACGCAAAGGTTTTGCAAGCGCATACAAAGTTTCTCGGGGGAACGCAAAGGTTTTGGGAGCGAACACGGTTTCTCGTTCCGCAAAGGTTTTGGGATTGCATGCAAAGTTTCTTGGGAGAATGCAAAGGTTTTGGGAGCAAACAAAGTTTCTCGGGGGAATGCAAAGGTTTTGCGAGCGCATGCAAAGTTTCTTGGGGGAGCGCAAATGTTTTGCGAGGGAAAACAAAGTTTATTGGGGAACGCAAAGGTTTTGGGAGTGAAAGCAAAGTTTCTCGGGGGAACACAAAGGTTTTGCGAGGGAACGCAAAGATTTTGGGAGCGAACGCAAAGTTTCTTGGGGGAACACAAAGTTTTTGGGAGCGCATGCAAAGTTTCTTGAGGGAACGTAAAGATTTTGCGAACGTAAGCAAAGTTTCTCGGGGGAATGCAAAGGTTTTGCAAGCATGCAAAGTTTCTCAGGGGAACGCAAATGTTTTGCGAGGGAACGTAAAGATTTTGGGAGCGAACGCAAAGTTTCTTGGGGGAACACAAAGGTTTTGGGAGCGCATGCAAAGTTTCTTGAGGGAACGTAAAGATTTTGCGAACGCAAGCAAAGTTTCTCGGGGGAATGCAAAGGTTTTGCAAGCATGCAAAGTTTCTCAGGGGAACGCAAATGTTTTGCGAGGGAACGTAAAGATTTTGGGAGCGAACGCAAAGTTTCTTGGAGGAACACAAAGGTTTTGCGAGGGAAAACAACGTTTCTCGGGGGAACGCAAAGGTTTTGGGAGTGAAAGCAAAGTTTCTCGGGGGAACAAAGGTTTTGCGAGGGAACGCAAAGATTTTGGGAACGAACGCAAAGTTTCTTGGGGGAACACAAAGGTTTTGCGAGGGAAAACAACGTTTCTCGGGGGAACATAAAGGTTTTGGGAGTGAAAGCAAAGTTTCTCGGGGGAACAAAGATTTTGCGAGGGAACGCAAAGATTTTGGGAGCGAACGCAAAGTTTCTTGGGGGAACACAAAGGTTTTGGGAGCGCATGCAAAGTTTCTTGAGGGAACGTAAAGATTTTGCGAATACAAGCAAAGTTTCTCGGGGGAATGCAAAGGTTTTGCAAGCGCATGCAAAGATTCTCGGGGGAACGCAAAGGTTTTGCAAGCATGCAAAGTTTCTCGGGGGAACGCAAATGTTTTGTGAGGGAACGTAAAGATTTTGGGAGTGAACGCAAAGTTTCTTGGAGGAACACAAAGGTTTTGCGAGGGAAAACAACGTTTCTCGGGGGAACACAAATGTTTTGGGAGCGAACACAATTTCACACGGGAACGTAAAGATTTTGCGATTGCATGCAAAGTTTCTCGGGAGAACGCAAAGGTTTTGGGAGCAAACAGTTTCTCGGGGAACGCAAAGATTTTGTGAACGCATGCAAAGTTTCTCGGGGGAATGCAAAGGTTTTGCGAGCGCTGCAAAGTTTCTCGGGGGGAATGCAAAGGTTTTGCGAGCGGTGCAAAGTTTCTTGGGGAACGCAGAGTTTTGCGAGTGAAAGCAAAGTTTCTCCGGGGAACGCAAAGGTTTTGGGAGCGAACACGATGTTTCTCGGGGGAACGCAAAGGTTTTGGGAGCGAACACAGTGTTTCTCGGGGGAACGCAAAGGTTTTGGGAGCGAACACAGTGTTTCTCGGGGGAACGCAAAGGTTTTGTTGAGCGAACACAAAGTTTCTCGGGGGAACGCAAAGGTTTTGGGAGCGAACGCACAATTTCTCGGGAGAACGCAAAGGGTTTGGGAGCGAACGCAAAGGTTTTGCAAGCGCACGCAAAGTTTCTCGGGGGAACGCAAATGATTTGCGACCAAACGCACAATTTCTCAGGAGAACGCAAAGGTATTGGGAGTGAACACAAAGTTTCTCGGGGGAACGCAAAGATTTTGCAAGCAAACAATGTTTCTCAGGGGAACACAAAGGATTTTTTGAGCACACGCAATGTTTCTCGGGGGAACACAAAGGTTTTGTGAATGATTGCAAAAGCATTGACTTATTGGTTTCCTCCCATGTTCATTTTTTTCCACCACCATGTCCCTTTAGGGACTCCGTAGGGGGAAAAAAAATTGTTTGTATTGATTTGTATTTAAAATATGTGTAGATATTTCATAAGTTACAAGGTGTAACTTTTTTTTTTTTGATGAGAGGAAAAAATAACAAGTCAATGCTTTAGTGTTCCCTCACAAATGTTTTGAGAAACTTTGCTCGCAAAACCTTTTTGGTCTTTGCTCGAAAAGTTTCTCAGGTGAACTTAAAACAGTTGCGAGAATGAAAAAGCATTGACAAAAAATTTTTCCTCCATCTCATATTTTTTTCCTTCACCTTGTCCCTTTAGGGTCTCCGTACAAATGAGCATTTTTTAATGCTTCTCTTTTTTTCAGATCTTAAATTTTGCTTATTTATTCAGAATATGCAAATAATATTTATTGTTTTGGGTTCTATATACTGTCTAATAAGAACACTTGATTGTCTGTCTTTTTTTTTGTATTAGTTTTGCGATGCCTGCATGCCTGATTGACATTAGCTTTTCCAGGAGAAGAGTGCATGAGCTTTTCCCAACTCTAGAAATCAGTGCCTTTCTTTGTTAACGCTCATCCCAAACTGTATTTTTTGTCTGACTTAATTGTAATTGAGTTACAGCATAGAACATGATCCTTTTTTAGTCCTTTTCTGAAATCTACTATGTCATTGATTGCTGTATTTGAGGTTTCCCATTGACATTGAAATGCACAATTTCCTGCAAGCGACGAGAGAACCAGCTGCATGTGTAGAGAGTGAAGAAGGCTTTACGGCAGGGGTGGGCAACTCTGGCCATCGAGATCCACTTTCCTGCTGAGTTTAGCTCTAACCCTGATCAAACTCACCTGCCTGTAGCTTTCTAGGGCTGCGTCTGAAAGGCAGCTGACTTGTCGCCTCGCTGTATCAGGCAATTAATAATAATCTGTTGCATATATATAGCGCTTTTCTCTGCACTCAAAGTGCTTTACATGGAAGGGGGGAATCTCCTCAACCACCATCATCATCCACCTGGATGATGCAACGGTAGTCATATTGTGCCAGAACGCCCACCACACACCAAAGGCAGCATTTTAAAACTTTCAGACACAATCTAGGAATCCTGAAGACCCTTATTAGCTTGTTCAGGTGTGTTTGAGTTAAACTCTGTAGTAAAATGGATCTGGAGGGCCAGAGTTCATGCTTTACGGTGTTAGCGATTGGCCCTTAGTGATGGGTAGAGCTGTCTGGAGCAGATCTAGTGCTCTGTGTGCCTATCCCAAGCTTCTCTGTGGTATTAGATGAGTGCATTTTGTAACATAGTCAATAAACCGCTCAGAATGTACATTGCACGGCTGGTTCATTGTAATCTGATGCCTACCAAATAGCTATCCCTCAAAGGTCAAAATGACCCGAAGCCCTAAAATTATACTTCTTTTTTTTTAATATAAGCCCAGAAAGCTTATTTCATTTTGATAATATTTGTAATATTTGTTGATAATATTATTTTCTTTTATTTACCTTTAAATTACTAGATTTGATCAATAAATAAATATTAATTTAAGCACATTCTTCAAACTTAAATTCAAAATAACTCACAATTTCATGCATAAACCTTTTAATTCAGCACAAAATATATGGGTGTCTTTGTCAATGCCTCGTGAAAAAAAAAAAAATAATAATAATATATACATATACACTCACCTAAAGGATTATTAGGAACACCTGTTCAATTTCTCATTAATGCAATTATCTAATCAACCAATCACATGGCAGTTGCTTCAATGCATTTAGGGGTGTGGTCCTAGTCAAGACAATCTCCTGAACTCCAAACTGAATGTCAGAATGGGAAAGAAAGGTGATTTAAGCAATTTTGAGCGTGGCATGGTTGTTGGTTCCAGACGGGCCGGTCTGAGTATTGCACAATCTGCTCAGTTACTGGGATTTTCACACACAACCATTTCTAGGGTTTACAAAGAATGGTGTGAAAGGGAAAAACATCCAGTATGCACGGCAGTCCAGTGGGCGAAAATGCCTTGTTGATGCTAGAGGTCAGAGGAGAATGGGCCGACTGATTCAAGCTGATAGAAGAGCAACTTTGACTGAAATAACCACTGTTACAACCGAGGTATGCAGCAAAGCATTTGTGAAGCCACAACACGCACAACCTTGAGGCGGATGGGCTACAACAGCAGAAGACCCCACGGGTACCACTCATCTCCACTACAATAGGAAAAAGAGGCTACAATTTGCACAAGCTCACCAAAATTGGACAGTTGAAGACTGGAAAAAATGTTGCCTGGTCTGATGAGTCTCGATTTCTGTTGAGACATTCAGATGGTAGAGTCAGAATTTGGCGTAAACAGAATGAGAACATGGATCCATCATGCCTTGTTACCACTGTGCAGGCTGGTGGTGGTGGTGTAATGGTGTGGGGATGTTTTCTTGGCACACTTTAGGCCCCTTAGTGCCAATTGGGCATCGTTTAAATGCCACGGCCTACCTGAGCATTGTTTCTGACCATGTCCATCCCTTTATGACCACCATGTACCCATTCTCTGATGGCTACTTCCAGCAGGATAATGCACCATGTCACAAAGCTCGAATCATTTCAAATTGGTTTCTTGAACATGACAATGAGCTCACTGTACTAAAATGGCCCCCACAGTCACCAGATCTCAACCCAATAGAGCATCTGTGGGATGTGGTGGAACGGGAGCTTCGTGCCCTGGATGTGCATCCCACAAATCTCCATCAACTGCAAGATGCTATCCTATCAATAT
Organism: Paracanthobrama guichenoti; assembly: GCA_018749465.1. Classification (NCBI taxonomy): domain Eukaryota; kingdom Metazoa; phylum Chordata; class Actinopteri; order Cypriniformes; family Gobionidae; genus Paracanthobrama; species Paracanthobrama guichenoti. The sequence goes on from CM031949.1 coordinate 50,985,491, forward strand.
GGGCCAACATTTCTAAAGAATGCTTTCAGCACCTTGTTGAATCAATGCCACGTAGAATTAAGGCAGTTCTGAAGGCGAAAGGGGGTCAAACACAGTATTAGTATGGTGTTCCTAATAATCCTTTAGGTGAGTGTACATATATAAATATGTATTTCATAACTCTTGCCACTAGATGGCCTTATAGCGCTATATGGAGAAAATGAGCTGTTTTCCTGGGTCCCCTAAAGTCAGTATGTCAGTAAAGTCAGTAGATATCTTCAGTATGCATTCAAATATAAATGTAGACATTACAATTTTTTTTTTTCTCATTTTAATTTTTCTCTATGTGTACTGAAGCATTACATTACATTCATTCCTAAGGGGGACCCATGAGGGAAGGATGTGTTACTTTAAATTTCAACAACATGAACTCCTCGAATCCAGTAAAAAAAAAAAAAGTGTATTCGTGGTTCAAGTGCAACAAATGTCCTATGGTCTTGGACCACTCCAATGAACACTCAATTTTTAAATAAAAAAAAAAAAAAAGTTCCAGGTCAAAATGACCCAAGGGAAGGATGAGGGTTAGGCCATTCATTTGAGTTCAGATAAACACAAAACACGCGTTCAAGGTTAACAGGGACTACACGTTTATTCAAAAACAGCTGTATAAAGGCTTTAAATTTATTTAAATGTACATGACAGGCTGCCTTCGGCTAACAGAAATTAATCTTTTCTGAATACGAAGAAGCACACGTGTGTCCGATCCGGAGCATTAATGAGCAGGTACAAAGGCTAGATGCATGTGACCTGAGGTATATTTGCCTAGGAGTCTTTAAAATCCATCTCAAACTGTAATAAAATATACAGTATTGGTCCAGAGATGTACCATTAGAAGTCAGAAAAAATAAGGCAAATTTAGTATAATAATTGCTCACTTTATAAAACATCTCAACTCCACTTTGGAAATGTTTCAAAGAGCAAAACTGTATAAATGACAAATAATAACTGACATTGATTGCAAAATAAAAGGGACGTTCAGTTCTTTTGATTGAAGAACGTATTGATATGTTTCATTAAATGTCTAATGGTTAAACAGGAAATCCCAGTCTCTTTACACATTTTGAAGTATTGGAAACATACAAATACAAATGATGCGCAAAATAACTGAGTAAAACAAAAAAATAAGACAAAGGTGTTCTTTAAAAAACATTGATTTAATTTTTGTACATGACTTGATTTCAGTTATGTGTGATGGTTTCGTCCCTGAAGTCATACAAAGAAAATAAATTGCAAGTTATGTACTGTATAGTTTGTCACAAAGATGTCATCTATTAATTTAATAGACACAGCACAGATGTTCCACTCAAATCCACACATTACGAGCCTGTTTTGTTCATTTTGCTGTGTGACGACTGTGTGAAGGATTCAAAGAAATGTTTCCCTTTGGTAAAATAAATCTGGAGGGATGATTTAATAAACTCATTGAGAAGATCTCAACATAATGGCTTCTCAGAACAGGGAGATGTGGCGCATTTGAAGGTGTTCAATCTAAACACCCACTTACCAGCATCCCTCATGCGAAACAAAGAAATCAAGCACAAAGATCATACTCAACTGCAGAAAGAGTTTGGTCGTATATCATAGGCAGCTGTAGAGATTATAAGAAGATGGCTGTGCGCTATAACACTCTTAACTGTGTGTGTGTGTGTGTGTGTGTGTGTGTGTGAGAGAGTTAAGTAAGCAGCTGCCTGATCTCGCGGTGGACGTAGCATAGGAAGTCCATATAAGATGCCCCTCCGTGAAGACCCTTATCCTCCACCAGGTGCTGACGGAACAACATCTCTGCTCGGTCCTTCTGCTTTACTATCAGCAGCTGCACACACACAGAGACACAACTCAGTTACACTGCTGATCACAGATCAGGACAGAGAATGAAAAACTCTACTGTTAAAACACTACTGTTAAAAAGTGTGGGGTCAGTAAGATTTCTTTAAATGTTTTTGAAAAGTCTCTTTTGCTCAACTAGGCTGCATTTATTTGATCAAAAATACATTTAAAACAGTAATATTGTGAAATATTATAAGTTTTCTATTTTGATATACTTTATAAAAAAATAATAATGTGATGGTACAGCTGAATTTACAGCATCATTACTCATTACAGCATCATCTTCAGTGTCACATGAGCCTTCAGAAATCATTCTAATATGCAGATTTGCTGCTCAATTACTATCAATTCTCCTTGGTGATCAATTATTAACAATGGGTCTTATTACATATTACGGCTACATTTTTTTTCAGGATTCTTTGAGCATTTATTTGAAATCTTTTGTAATATTTAAAAAGATCTTTACTGTCACTTGTGATCAATTTAATGTCCTTGCTGACCTGCACCAAACTTTTGAAAGGAAGTATCATATTTTCCACAAAAATATTAAGCAGCAAAAACTGTTCTCAAACATTAATATTAAGAAATGTTTAATGTGCAGCAAATCAGCATATAGAATGATTTCTGAAGGATCATAAGAATCATGTGACACTGAAGACTGGAGTAATGATGCTAAAAATTCAGCTTTGCATCACAGGAAAAATTAAACTACTACTAGTAAAAATTTTGCAATAATTAAATATAAAATGATTATATTAGTTATATTAATACTGCCTCACAATCACATTAATAGCTGAAATTCAAATTAGCACCTAGCCTCTTTATAACAATCAAAAGACAGAGACAGATGCTGAAACCACATGCAAGACAGAGGAGATGGTGAGAGTGAGCTGTACCTTCATGGATGTGGCCCTCTGCTGTGAAATGCTGGAGATGATTGAATGGAGTTTCCTGGAATGAGCATTATCCAGCACAGGTAATGACGTCTTCTGAAAGACAATTAGACCTCTACAGTTATCACTGCAGCTCTGACGTTGATTTCCATAATGAGAAGAACTAAAAGAGCAGTTCCTTGATTAAAGCAATACAAGTAGTGAGATCAATAGATTCAAGATTCAAGAGTTTTATTTGTCACATACACAGTTATATACAGAATATACAACCGGCAGTGAAATGTAAACAGGTCCGCTCCATGGACAGTGCAAATTCACAGTTTCCTGAGTCTCTCAGTTTTGGCCATCAGGCTTCGGAAGCGCTTACCAGATGGCAGCAGCGTGAAATGAGGGTTTGCAGGGTGATTAGTAGCTCTGATGATCTTAGTAGCTCTGCCTTTGCAGCGTTTGGTGTAGACATCCTGCAGAGACGGGAGAGCTGACCCTGAGATACGCTCGGATAAGCGCACGACTCTTTGCAGGGCTTTGCAGTCATGACTGGTGCTGTTCCTGAGGTTGCTGGGTTAATACACTTTCTATCGCCCCTAAATAGAAAGTTTTCAGGATAGCTGGTAAAACCCTGAATTTCCTCAGCTGGCTCAGATGGTACAGTCTTTGCCTGGCTTTTTTCACCTGTGTCTGAATGTGTGCAGTCCAGGTCAGGTCCTCGGAGATGTTTACACCCAGGTACTTGAAGCTGCTCACTCTCTCTACTGGTGACCCGCTGATCATGAGAGGGGAGTATGTCCATTGCTGTCTCTTCCTGAAGTCCACAATCAGTTATTTGGACTTGCCAACATTCAGAGAGAGAGACAGTTGTCCTGGCACCATGATGTTAGTTGCTCCACCTCGTCCAAGTATGCCGTCTCATTGTTGTTGGAAATGAGGCCCAGGACAACAGTATCATCAGCAAATTTGATGATAGAGGTGGAGCTGTGTGTGGACAAACAGTCATGCGTGTAGAGAGAGTAGAGCAGGGGACTCAGGACACAGCCCTGTGGAGCTCCCACACTCAGGGTGATGGAGGTGGAGGTGAACTGGCCTATTCTCACCACCTGAGGCCTGCCAGTGAGGAAGTCCTCAATCCAGTGGCAGAGAGAAGGATTCAGGCCGAGATCCAGGAGTTTGGCGGTTAGCTTAATGGGAACTATGGTGTTAAAGGCTGAGCTATAGTCAATAAATAGCAGCCTTACGTAGTTCCCACTTTTGCTGTCGATGTGAGTGAGGGAGGAGTGGAGGACATGAGAGATGGCATCTTCAGTTGATCTATTGGGACGATAGGCAAACTGAAGAGGGTCCAAAGTGTCAGGAATGAAGGCGCAAATGGTGTTTTTAATGAGTCTCTCAAAGACCTTCATGACTATAGGTGTGAGAGCCACTGGACGATAGTCATTTAGGCAAGAGGGTTTACTGTTCTTAGGGACAGGGATGATGGTGGATTTTTTGAAGGAGGTAGCGAGGGACTCATTAAAGATACACTCACCTAAAGGATTATTAGGAACACCATATGAATACTGTGTTTGACCCCCTTTCGCCTTCAGAACTGCCTTAATTCTACATGGCATTGATTCAACAAGATGCTGAAAGCATTCTTTAGAAATGTTGGCCCATATTGATAGGATAGCATCTTGCAGTTGATGGAGATTTGTGGGATGCACATCCAGGACACAAAGCTCCCGTTACACCACATCCCAAAGATGCTCTATTGGGTTGAGATCTGGTGACTGTGGGGGCCATTTTAGTACAGTGAACTCATTGTCATGTTCAAGAAACCAATTTGAAATGATTCAAGCTTTGTGACAGGGTGCATTATCCTGCTGGAAGTAGCCATCAGAGAATGGGTACATGGTGGTCATAAAGGGATGGACATGGTCAGAAACAATGCTCAGGTAGGCCGTGGCATTTAAATAATGCCCAATTGGCAATAAGGGGCCTAATGTGTGCCAAGAAAACATCCCCCACACCATTACACCACCACCACCAGCCTGCACAGTGGTAACAAGGCATGATGGATCCATGTTCTCATTCTGTTTACGCCAAATTCTGACTCTACCATCTGAATGTCTCAACAGAAAATCGAGACTCATCAGACCAGGCAACATTTTTCCAGTCTTCAACTGTCCAATTTTGGTGAGCTTGTGCAAATTGTAGCCTATTTTTCCTATTTATAGTGGAGATGAGTGGTACCCGGTGGGGTCTTCTGCTGTTGTAGCCCATCTGCCTCAAGGTTGTGCGTGTTGTGGCTTCACAAATGCTTTGCTGCATACCTCGGTTGTAACGAGTGGTTATTTCAGTCAAAGTTGCTCTTCTATCAGCTTGAATCAGTCGGCCCATTCTCCTCTGACCTCTAGCATCAAGGCATTTTTGCCCACAGGACTGACGCATACTGGATGTGTTTCCCTTTTCACACCATTCTTTGTAAACCCTAGAAATGGTTGTGAGTGAAAATCCCAGTAACTGAGCAGATTGTGAAATACTCAGACCGGCCCGTCTGGCACCAACAACCATGCCACGCTCAAAATTGCTTAAAATCACCTTTCTTTCCCATTCTGATATTCAGTTTGGAGTTCAGGAGATTGTCTTGACCAGGACCACATCCCTAAATGCATTGAAGAAACTGCCATGTGATTGGTTGATTAGATAATTGCATTAATGAGAAATTGAACAGGTGTTCCTAATAATCCTTTAGGTGAGTGTAGATGTAAACAACCCGGCGAGCTGATCAGCACAGGACCGCAGAACACAGCCTGAAATACCATCTGGCCCAGCAGCTTTCCTGACGTCCACACGCTTGAGTGCCCTCCGAACTTCATCCTCCGAGACAGAGATCACGTGGTTGCTGCTGCTCTGAGTAATTCCCTCTGACGCGCCACTTGGCGGAGTCGCGTTGCCGCGGTTACAGTCAAAGCGAGCGTAGAAAGAGTTTAACTCATTCACAAGCGACAGATCAGCGCTCACCTCTGCAGAGGATTCAGATCCAAAAGAGCAGATGGACCTCAGACCCTGCCACATGCGCCGCGAGTCGTTGAGTTGGAAATGAGACTCCACTCGATCCTTAAAACGGAGCTTTGCGGCTTTAACTGCGCGTCTGAGAGCATAGCAGAACGATCTGTATTCAGTCATGTTCCCCGATAGGAGACCGGTGTTGTATGCGGCAGTGCGTGTGTTCACTGCAGCGCGGATTGAATTGTCCACCCACGGTTTCTGATTTGAGAAGGACGTTATTGTTATTGTTTGTGTGGCTTGCTCTGTAAGCGTGTTGATGAAGCAAAGCGCCACATCCGTGAACTCGCTGACGTCAGCTGAATTCGCCCGGAACATGTCCCAGTCAACATCATCCAGAGCTGCCTGCAGCGCGGTCTCTGAGTGGGGGGACCAGCGCTTAATTTCCCGCCTCACCGGGGGTTCCTGAACGAGCCTTTGTTTGTATTCAGGTGTGAGGAAAATGGCGGCATGATCCGATTTGCCAAAAGCTGGAAGTGGCCGCGCTTTATAGGCGTTCTTAAACGAAGAGTAGCAATGATCCAGCGTGTTTGCTCCTCATGTAGGACAGGAGACGTGCTGGTGAAAGTTTGGCAAGACTTTCTTTAGGTTTGCTTTGTTAAAATCGCCCGCGACGATGAAAGCAGCATCGGGGTGTTTGTTTATGATGCCGCTGGCAACATCATGAAGGCCAGATAAAGCCAGCCCTGTGTCTGCCTGTGGTGGAATGTAAACAGCGGTCGCAACGACCGCAGAAAACTCTCTCGGCAGATAGAATGGGCGGCAAATGATTGTTTTTAAATCTCTTAATATCTCTTAATATCTCAATAGTGCAAAGAGGAAAAAGGTTATTGTTTAGATATAATCCAATCAAGATGTACAAGCACAAGTTAAATAATAGTTATTAAATTTCAGCTGAGCCCTAAGCAAGAGTTTAAGGCGATGTATTTTAGAACACATCACCTTATTTCCATGGCATTGCGTCATGCTTAATGTGAAGCACTGCAGCCACAATAGTGCTTTATGCCTGACTTATCGCTTTAATTTTCATCTTTATAATGATCTTGTTAGTTGATCTATAATGTGAGATGGCTGCCGCCATGTTTGCGCCGCATTCCATAAAAAGTAAGTGGCCAGTGAACTGGGAGAAGAATAAACTTAGTTACCTACACAATAGACTTAAGAGATATTAAGAGATTTAAATGTCAGTCGGTTTTGTTCTATTAAAGGTGCAGTGTGTAATAGTTATGAGGATCTACTGACAGAAATGCAATATAATATCCATAACTATGTTTCCAGTGGTGTATAAAGACCTTACATAATGAACCTTTGTTTTTATTATCTTAGAATGAGCCATTTCTATCTACATACACTATCTACATTCTCTGTACATATACATATACACACACATACACCTTATTTCAATTACTGTTAAATAATAAAAATGTAATTTACAAAACTGTGTGTCATACCCCTTCTGTGGTTAGGTGGCCGAGAGAGGGCACATCAAAGAGTTTCTGGATGAGGTCAGGTGAGCAGGCTTGTCCCAGCCAGAGGAACATAGAGAGCCCATTTTCCAACAGGAACATGCCTGACTCGCTGAGCCGCTCCTCAGAACAGCGCACTGGAGCTGGGATTGACTCACTGGACACATCCATAGTGTGCTGAGAGCATGAGAAAGTGAGTGAGAGAGTGAGAGAGATCAAACACTTAAACTGTAATGCTCAGTGCTTAAAGTTTATGATAGAAGCGATAAACATGTTGCGTGTGTAACTCACCAGTGGGATGAGCCGAGGGTAGAGTAGGACCTGAGTTTCCTCAACTCCCATCGCCATAACCATGAGTCTGTAGAAGGCTCTGTCATCTGTGGAGAGCTCAGTACTGCCCACTAGAGATGGTGTCTTCAACAGACTGTTCATGTAGACAGGGAACACTTTCATCGCATCAGGCAGGATTAGCTGTAGGGTAAAATGTTCAAGAAGAGCCTTCAGTTTACACGTCAAATTAGAGATACGCACTAAACATACGCAAAAAAAGTTAAAATGAGACAAGAAATGTTCTGTATTGATTTTCTACCTGATTTTCTACCTGTAATTTTGTGTATTGTGATTATGTTTGAAGGAAATGGCTGTAAATTTAACGGAAAAGGTATAAAATATAAATATTATATGAACAACTTATTGTTGATGTATTGTTGAAGAGTTGAATTACTACAACAACTAAAAGCTAAATAGAAATAGTAAAGTGAAAAGTAATAACAAGGACAAAAGCACATTGGCAAATTGGCCTAAAACAAACTAAATTAGATCACACTTTATTTTAAGGTGTCCTTGTTACAGTGTAATTATACATTTAAGTACTGAGTAATATTAATCAACTATGTTTACTTACTACATAATTGGTGTATGGTTGTAATTGTGCATAATTAGCTGTTTTTACTATAGTAAGTACATGTAAGATGTGTAACAGGCACTGTAAAATCAAGTATTACCCTTAATTAAAATGAAACCTGAAATTGCATCAAAATTGAATTCAAAATAAATATTATAATAGTACATAAATACTAAAATAGCACTGATGGATTATAACTGTAAATGACTTTACACATGCTATGTGTGCGAAGCATCAATGACAGGAGAAGATGTTTTTATAAGAATGTACATTTCATATGAACATACACAGATGAGCATGAATGTGAAGCGTGACACTGACCTGGCTGGCTGCTGAAGGAGTGGCACAGTTCTTCCTGTAGCAGGCCAGCATGTGAGCCGTCTGGTTTACCAGGATTTCTCTCACCGTCTTCAGTGGCTGGTTGAGCATGGCACGATATGCTGCAGGACAAAAGTTTCAACCACAATCACTGACTTCTTCAAAGGGAGACTATAAACCATCACCTCATGATACAATTTTACATTTTTAAATGTGTTGCTGGACAGATAGAAAGTGCAGAAAATTAAAGGTCTAAAAATTAAGGTAATAAAAGTATAAAAACATTTGAAAAAAGGCTGTTGTTGTTAACTAAAACTAATGTATTTTTAATTGAAATAAAGCTAAAATAAAATAAAATATAAATATTAGAATATTAAATATTAGAAACGTTGCTTCAGCAACTAACTGAATTACTAAAACTGAAGTAAAAAATGAATTTAAGATATATAAAAAAATTTAATTAAAAAGCACGTAACTGGAAAAAACTTGGGATAGTGGAATGTTAGTGGATATGCTGTTCCACTATAAAACCATTACAAAAATGATCAGATAACATCTAATCGAAAAAATACTTCCAGAAAGCATGTATTTTATAGATTGATCTAAAATATGACAGTAGCTATTTGCACCAAGTGTAAATAGCAACTAGATTCTATTTACACTCAGTGAAAATAACATGTTCTTAGCGATAGATGATATTTACTAAGTGAAAATAGTGATATATTCTATTTATACTGTATAAAAGTACAGTTCTTTGCAATATGTGTAAACAGTAATTACATGTAATTTATACTTTATTTTGACAGATACATACTATTTGCACCTCAGTATTGTTGTACATCAACAGGATGCAATAATAACAGAGTGTAAATGATTCAATTTATTTAAATTATTAAAATGGATGCCACCTTAATGGGACAATAAAAGCCCTCCCTACACCTACCCCTAACCCTACCCAATAAATGCTATTATTATTAAACATTTCATTGGGCACTTTATTTCCACATTTAGAACTTTTTCTTAATTTTTATTGAAAGTAAATGCCTTTATGGTGTGATTTGTGATGAGAAAAGGGAGAAGAGCAAGCTCTGCAAAAGGCGGATTCGAACCCGGGTTGATCTTGTCAAAAAAATGATCCATTAGCCATACGCTTTACTGACTACACCACTGAAGACATTGAATTGCTTTCCTGTAGCTCATTCGATTCCCACTGAGAACTGACAAAAATGTAAAAATGTGTACCTTGAATGCAATGTAAGTCACTTTGGATAAAAGCATCTGCCAAATGCATAAATGTAAATGAATTGCGAGCGTTTTTTTTTATCTTGTTTGGCACAACCAGGCATTGTTAGGCGGTGCTAGTCTGAATAGCACTTGCCAACAAGGCATGCTATTTGCATTCAATATCTCATTATTGTACATTTTAAAATGAGCATTATGTTATGTCATGTATAAAATCGGCAACAATAGCATAAAGTTCATTCACGTTCATGTAAGAGTTAGAAAGATGGTCACCTGACTTGGCGAAGAAGTTGATGAGGGCATCTGTCTCGCAGCTTTTATAGAGTTCAGAGAGCTGTGAGCTGCAGTTCAGACTGAGGTTGTGAACTCGCAGCCTTCTTTGTCCACCGATGGTGGTGTAGAGCAAAGCACACTGGGAAACCAGAGGAAACAAACTCATTTGTGTTGCACTTGGCAGAAAGTGAATTCCAAGCGCACCACAGTAAAACAGGTCAATGAGGATTCAAATGTTCTTGAGTTACCAAAAAAAAAAAAAAAAAAATTTGTATCAAACAACCGTATTACTGATTATGTCAAAACCGTGAGCGACTTAACATGTGACCAGTTTTGTTACATTGAGTATTTCCAAATGTCTTTTGTATTCTTTGGCAGTCTTGTCATTGTCTCAAAGCTCAGTGGCATACATGAAGACTGACCTGCATCACAGCTCCAGATTCCTCGCTGAGTGTGTCGTCATGTTTAAACTCCACCGTCAAGGCCTTGTCACAGTCCACTGCTGCCATTTCCACATCTGTAGTGTTGTTCATGTGTACGGCGCCAAAGAAATCTGTTGCCCTGAAGCCTTGAGAATCATGCAGATGTTAAGACAAACATATGCCAAACATTCATTACCGTTCAAAAGTTTGGGGTCAGTAAGATTTCCTAATGTTTTAGAAATAAGCCTAACCAAAGCTGCATTTATATGATCAAAAATACAGTGTAAAATTTTATATTTTGAAATATTATTACCATTTAAAATAATTGTTAATACATTTTAAAATATAATCTATTTCTGTGATGTCAAAGCTGGATTTTCAGCTTCATTACACCAGTCTGTAGTGTCACAAGATCATTCAGAATTCAATCTGATTTGCTGCTCATTAACATTTCTTATTATGATCACTGCTGAAAACAGCTTAATATTCTTAAAGATTTTTTTAGGATTCATTAATGAATAGAACGTTCAAATGAACAGTATTTTCTTAGAAGTAGAAATTATTTGTACCGGTAACATTATAAATATCTTTACTGTCACTTTTGATCAACTGAATGCATTCTTGCCAAATTATAGCAATGATTTATTTTGAAAAAATAAAATGAAATCTCACTCACCCCCAACTTTTAAACAGTAGTTTGTTTAATCTTACGTAATGTTCATGTACTTTTCTAATGTTATTACCTGTGCCAGTACGGACACGCATGATGGCGTCGAATCCGATGGACTTTTCCACATCTCTCCTGAGGTCACTGAGAAAATGCTGACCATTAATCTCCACCTAAAAAGAGAAATATAAAGGTTTGAGGTATGACCACAAGAGGGCAGCAATTTAAAAAAAAAATCCATAGCACCTTTACAGTACTGTTCCCCATGTACATACTATAATATTTACAATAATTGGGTATAACTAGGTACTAATCCTGAACCTAACCCTAAACCATGTAGTTATCTTATATTATTATATTACTCTATTATCCAGTATTTTCTTAGTGCATGTACTGTAAAATAAAAATGTAACCAAAAAATCTATTTGATACCATATTCAAGGCATCTGTGTTTCAGTATGTGCACATGTGTACCTGAAAGTTGCTATACTTGTAGATTGAGCCTCCAGTATGTGAGGGCACGTCACCCATGGTGGCCATATCCATATACTGGTTGGGAAACAGGAAGAGGTCGACACAACAGCCCTGCGCCACACAATCTTTAGTCAGCTGCTCATACACACCCCGCTGAGGCTGGAACAGAGTCTGACAACACAGACAAACAAATCATTGATTTTAGGATTTTGATATTTAATACTATTTTACTTTTGAGTTTTTTTGAATGGGGAAATTTCATTGAACAAAATAAATATTCACCTTCTCCTTTTCTGTACCGACTAGTTTTTTGTCATCTCTGTTTTTCAGTTTTCCAGGAGCCTCTGCTGTTGGCATGGAGGAGTGGAAGATGAAGAGTTTGCCACTGCATTCAGCTGCCTGAGGAGAGAAAAAAAATATCATAAAAAATATAAAATCATAAAACATTCTCATTGTCTGATGGTTTTATCTGTTCATATGAATTTGAATCAGTATATATGTGAGTGACCTGGCCGCGTTAAGAGAACTTGATTAAAAACATTTGCTAAAGAGCAATGACCAAAGAAAAAAAAAAAAAATGACTGAGCATGTCATTGATGTTATGAAACAACCAGAGCTGTCGCCAGTGATGACGAGTGGGAACATTGTCCCGGGTCTAAGAATTTAAGTGACGACCCTAGAAACAACTGTGTTTAACAAATAAAGTGTGCTTACATGCAGTATTAAAGTGCACTTTTGTTAAACAATGCAAAAAACAGTAAGTATGCAAGTACGTTTAGAAAGGGAGTGAACAGATGGACTGATGTAACAGAAACTGTTTGGTAAATAGTTCATCCTCTTAGATTTGTTTTTACCTTTAGGGCCTCCACACCAGCTTGCATCACTGGTGCAAAAACAGTCTCGCTCTCGTTGGTGTCAGCAAACATGTCAGGGATCTGATCTAAAAGGCTAAAAGAAAATACACAAAACTACATTAACAGCAAGAATAGGGAATTTGTGTCTCACAGTTGTGCCATTCTTTAATATAACGAACAATTTTGTGATAGGCGGGAAAAGCATGTTTGAATTATGGAAGAGTACAGTATAAGGTTAGGAAGTAATGCTTAGGAAGTAATTACTGTAGTTCTAGTCATTACTCATACATTTCTATGGCAACGCTCTTACCTGTAACACCAAAATGGATCCATGTGTGGCTTTGTTAGTGATGTATGCAAAACACTTCATCTAATTCATTCTTTTGCAACATGAAATTACAAGAAATTTAAAAAATGTGTGTGTACATGTATACCTTAAAGCAGTGGTCACCAACTTTTTCAAGCCAAAGATCCATGACCTCAGCCTTGATGAAAGGCAAGATCTACCTATAGATTTTTCATGGATTTTTTGACTATTTGGCTATTTCCGATAGCAGCTGCTGGTTTTTTTTTTCTTCGTTTAAGCAAATTTATTTGTTTATTTGCTCTATAACAGGCCAAACTGGCCTTAAAAAAAATGTAGCCATTTGAAATGAGAGGCAATCACTGCATTTTAATCACAATCCAAACAAAGACACACACATGTAGCATGAGCAGTTGTTTTTTATTTAAATTAGATTGCATAATTTCAGGACTTAGAGCAAATACAGAATGGTCTGACTTTAGCTTTGGGAAATTGTTACATAAGACACACCTGCACAAAACAAAAACAGATGGACTGAATAAAAATGCAAATTCACTCTCTGACAGACAGTAGGTTTTGCTTATGGGAAAGAAGCATTTCTTTGGGTACCCATGTAAAAATGGCATCAAAATTATTCTGAAGACAGTCAGTTTCGTTCAGAGATACATTCATGTACCCACCCTCCCCAATTCAAATTTATATTTTTCTTCCTATATTTCAAGCATCAGTGATCTTGCTGGGCCTATTTATACCTGGTCTACTTCATGTGTTTTTACAGATCAGATATCTGATTTTTTAGAACGATTCCATTTAAACTTGGTCACATAAATGTGTCTCAGCAAAACGGATATAAAGCCGATCTTCAATTCCTGCGCTATATGATTTTTTAATGAAGTTCATGTCACCGAAATCAACAAATATATGCTGCATTATATTGATCAACAGCTAATTTCAAAATCAAAGACCGCAATAGGAGAGAGAGTGGCATAAGCACTGGTAAGATCATTTAGTATCTTTACTTTTAATGATGATGATTGTCTATTGAGTGTATGCACCTTTCACTTTCATTTGAGGCAGTTTACGGAACAGAACTATAACATGTCATATAGCCCATAACACGCTCTCACACACTTATTTATTAGCATTGTTGGCAGGAGTAAAAATGTACATATGTGGTTTCAACAACCAGATGCATTTACATTTCCAGTTTTGTCTGGAACGCGGCCCAGTCACTGTGTCTGGTATTTTCTCTGCTGTGCGTCTGCACTGTCCTCTTTGCGTCCGTCTTCAGCGTGTCCCATCTCTGGGCCATGTTAACGTCCGTTAACAGACTTCGCAATATTTTCACACAAATGACATTCGGGAAATGATTGCAATGCAGTTTGTGTCCAAGTCCGGAATAGAGATCAGTCAAAATTAAAATAAAATCCATCTGGTTGCTAATTGTGTGTTTGGAGCACAAAACCGTCTGTTTCCGATGTATGGCCAGTCGATTTGTGCGGTGCGAATTTTGAGGTTGCAGAAAATACATTTTGGGAGCATATGGAGCAATTTCGAGCCTTGATAATGTGTTAATTATTTTTTGGTTATTTGTCGGGAGCTACCCGGGACAGTGATGAAGATCTACCAGTCGATCGCGATCAACAGGTTGGCGACCACAGCCTTAAAGGCACAATATGTAATTTTTCACCACTAGAGGTCGCCTATTCAAAACAAAGTCGTAGCTTGACGCCTAGATTGCACATGGCTTTTATTATGCCGCAAACAACCGCTTTCGCTTTTTCTGCTCATGCGTATGTGGGACAACACAGCACTGTTTTATCATATTAGATAGATTTGAGAGTGTTGAAAGTTGTTATAATGCATTTCTGTCCGTTCGCTCAGCAGTTGCTATGAGACACTTGTTGCACACTGCAGTAAGCTAGATCGATATTAGGCATGGTAAAACATGGTACTCGTAGTAAAAGAAAATGAGATTTAAACAATAAGACTAACTGTGTTGAGCTATATAACAATGATTCGTTTTCTGTCGATGAATGTCTCCAAACAGTTGCTCGCCTGTCTAATAAAACACATAATATATTAAAGCGTCTTTGGTGTTTGGTACAGAAGGTGGATTCTGAAATCCACTGCCACTTCAATATACATGTATATATCCTAATTAAATTCATAATCAAAACCTTAATTCATATTTATCTTCCTATATTATTATTATTATAATGATTTGTAATGATTATCTCTGGTTATGATATTTAAATCAAGAGAACCACTGATTGTTTCTTGTTTTCTAAAGTTTGTATTTGGTCTCTGAGTGGTGACTGAGGGTCTGGCCTAGGGATGTGTCGCTAAACACTTGAAAGCAACTTGTTGCCGTGTGTTTGGATTTTGGAGGCATCACACACCCCTAACCTGCCAGGTGCAGTAACAGTGCTTACTCACTTAGCCGGTTTCCAGATATGAAATATGGATTTGTCTTTCATTTTTTAATTATATTTTATTCATTTTATATTTCCTTTTACTGAAACACTAAAGGACCAAGATGAATATTGCCTGTACTACTGTCTGTACCTCTCACTGAGAGAAAGCACATGTTATCAGTATGTTTTGGGAAACTTTCTGGTTAGAACTGGAGCTCAATCAGCTCCAACCTTGGAGAGACTGTGTATCTGTGTATGTGCGTAATATTCTGTGTTACAGATCAGTGTTGAGAAGGTGTACAATGGGCATCCTAAGAGATGGGTGGACTTGTTCTGGGCAAGCTGGCGCCTGCTCCAGGTCTGGAAGGTCATTATGTGCCTAATTCCAGGGTGAAAGCATCAACACGTGCAACATGGACACGTGCATCTGATTTACTGACAATGTGTGGAAATTTACCATGACTGTTCATTTACTCTGAGCCAATCAGAATCATCCACCTTGCAGTAATGACGTGGATAGACCTTGAAAACAGTATAACGGTTGGGACAATTGTATGTACGGTAAGACGAGACCGTACATACCTCTGGTAGAGAGGGAGCGCGGCCTACTAACTCCTCATGAGACTTGAAGCTGGCTTCTGCTGATGAAACTACAAACTATTCTTCAGTAAATTTCTCTTTAATTAATTGCACTCCTAACTCTTGGTCTTCATTTTTCACTACTGGTCTTGGGTCATAAACTGTTTAAACCTAACAGTTTTGGTGGAGAAATCATTCCTTGGTGACACCCCTGGCAAACAAGTAAACAAGGTAGGAAGCTTTTATTATTTTTGGTTAGGGCTGTCTGACTGGAAGAGATTGGGTACAGGGAGCGAAGGAGCTTCACTTCGATAGGAATGGGGATTAATTATACTAAGTGTTTTTTTTAATGGGAAAAGCATGAGGGTATAAGAAGGTCGCTGATAGCATGCCACGTCACTACGGGTAACAGCTAACACGTAGCAGACAGCGCATGATACGCGTCTAATACAGAGGGAGCCCATTGGGGGCCATTGATGTAGCACCACCTCAACAGGGGCATGTCTCTCTGTATCCGTGATCTGTGTGAGATGGATCCAGTGGGCACCGCAAACCTGCTCCATCTCAGATAGGGTTCCCCCGAATTTAGAGAATCAGGCAAAATAAACAAAATAAAAATAGCTGTTTGCCAGGGATGCATTTGGAACGATCCTGAGTAAAATTGTGACCCAAATTGGCATGGACCAGTGTATGTGACTTTTTCGTATAAGTGTACTTTAAAGTTTCATCATGCAGAAGCCACAGCTGTGTTGGTTAAAGATCGCAGCCTCCATCTCTGCTGGTATAATTTCAGGTGAGTATGAACTTTGACTAAATTATGGCTAACCATTTGAGTGACATGATCAGTAACTTGATCAAGTCCTGATAAAGATATTGAGACGAACGAGAGCAAACGCTGTAAGCAGCTCTGCTCTGAAGCCCTCACTTCAAAGAAATTAGCAGAACTTTTTAAGAAACAAAGAAGAGACTTCCACTCTGTCTAAGAAAAGAACAATATAAAAATAAGGTCATAAGATTGAAGTCTTAAGGAATTCCTTTTGAAGGAAAATTAAAGACAACAACAAAAAAATTGTGAGTTGAAAAAGATATATAAATAGTAATGTAGGGGTTTAAATGACCCTCTAACTCTTGAAAAATTCTGATAATGTTTATTTGACTGAATGTTGGTAAAAACACTGTAGGTAAGATGACTTGAGTTAATATGTAGAAATCCCTAGAAGCTGATGTTTTGGTTTCAAAAGATAAGCTTGTGCTTAGCTGTAATAAAACAATTTGTTTATCTGAATCTGGCCCCACCATGTCATTCCTGTTGCCGTGGCCGAACTTGTGTGTAACAGACTCAATTTGGATGAAAGTTTGAAATTTCAAAATTTATTGTATGGGCAAAAGACAAATAAAATTATGGTTATTTGAAAACATAATTTCTGGCTAAGGATAGAGTTAAAAGGATAATGTCTGATGCTTATTTGAAAACAAAATTTCATTTCTAGCCAAGTCTTGCGCTGTGCTAGAGTGAGAAGTTAAAAGTTTATGAAAATGCAGTGTACCATCCTGAATGCCTCAGAGTCTCGCTCTCATTCGAAACCAGCTCAAAGCTGTTATCTGAGACTGTGTCATAGGTGATATTTATAGTAAAGCACAGTGCATCAGTTGAAAATAATAGATAAGGATTTGTATAAGATGTTTTTAAATACAGACTTTTAATGAACTGACATTTTTTGACTAATTTATTCCATGACCAGTAACATCTTTGTCTAATCTTAGCCTCCATGTACAGGACCAATTAAATTGAATGGACAGTTATTATAACTAAACTCACTGAGTATAATCGACGCACCGATATGTTATTGCTTTGAAGAGGTATGGTGGATTTTAGTGATTAAGTTATTCGGTAATTAACCTGTCTCCATGTTTTACCAATAGCAAGCAGACCAAATGGCTCTGGTGACTCTTGAACGCACTTCCCCAAAAAGCTCCAGAAAACATCTGATCCTGAAGGAAATGGTCAAAGATCTCGTAACCACAAGAGCGGTTACAAGTGTGCATGAGGTGATTTCCCAAAGACGGGTAAGATTCTCTTTGGCCAGATAGAAGGCAACCTAAGGCAGGGGGTCACCGCCGCCACTGGGCACTTCCTAAAGGGGGGTGTTTTTATGTGAGGTGTGTATGAGTGTGAAACAGATGGCTGTGAGGCCAGCAGCATCATCAAGGGGGAGCTGTGACAGATACAACAGTCTGCCCCAGAAATGTTATTCCATACCATTCACCCCAAAAACCGCATTCATTGAATAGCTTGTTTTTAAAACTATGCCAGGGGACACCCTGAGGAAAAGAGCCATGATTGGAAAGGGCTTTCAAGAGCTGGCTGAGACCAGAACAAAAATGTGTGATATTGAATTAATATGTCTCTATCTATCATCTACCAAGGTTTCTACAAAATAAAACCAGAAATCGAGGATAACGCAGGTATGATGTCATTGATAGGTGACGCACAGACACGGTCCATGTCCTGGTTAAAATTGCTTATTTCTCTGGATTTAAACATTCTTGGAAACATTTGGGATAGTGCAAGTATACAAGTCAACAAAATATATAACATTGGGTTACATTTTATTTTAAGGTGTCTCTGTTACACTGTAATTATATATTTAAGTACTGCGTAATATTAAATAACTACATGTACTTACTATAGGGTTAGGATTTGGGGTTAGTTGCATGTAATTATGCATAATTTATAGTTATTAATATAGTAACTGCATGTAACAATGTCACTGTAAAATAAAGTGTTACCGGTTTTTGAATATTTTAAGTCAAAAATCTTACACATTTTGCCTTTAAATGCAAAGTCACTTTGGATAAAAACATCTGCCAAATGCATTAATGTAATGTTTAAGTATCAAATAAACTAATAACAAATATGTAGATAACAGCATGAATACATTTTGAAAATTGTTGTAATAAGAAAGTTGTATAAAAGTAATTGATTGGATGGTTGTGGTCTGCAGAGAAGAGATGTTGTTGCAAGGGGGAGGAGAAATTATTGTTTTTTTATTAAAGATTAAATTAATAAAAAAAAATAAAAAAAATAGTGTGCACAGTTAATTTATAATAAATACTGCAATATTCTATAAAAAATAATAATAATTAAGGTTCATGGCGACTAATGCTAAAACTGAATACTGTATATGACTCAATGTAAAAAGCCTAGAAGTGTTTTCAGATAGAAAACAGACAAAAATGAGCATACTTGCTGATGACAGCCCGAGACTCCTGGAAGTTGACGAGGAATCCATCAAGAAGTGGTACAAACATCTCAGTCACATCAGAGACCACCATCATCTGTGGCTGGGCCAGAGCACTCTTCACATTGTAGAAGTGCAGGATCTTATTGTAGGTGACAAAGCCCACTTTGATGGCTGAACTTTCAGCTCCCTCCTCTCTTCAAAAGACAAAGAACATAAGAAAAATCTATCAATATCACCAGTATCAACAAAATCAAGCGACCAGTAACACCAAAAAAATAACTAAAAATAATAAAAAGATAATTTGTATAGATAGACACTTGTCACACTCAAAACTCTTTGCATCTGCAAACAAATTTCTGCCTTTATTTGCTATTAATTATAATGAACAGCTGGCAAGGTGATTTTTAGTGGAGATCTGAAGGATATATTTCTCTGGTTCACACAGATGTCCTAACAGCAGGTGTAAGTCAATTTAAAGGAAATTGCCGACTTTTTAGGACTTATTCACCGTATCCCCCAGAGTTAGATAAGTCCATACATACCATTCTCATCTCTGTGCGTGCCATAACTCTGTCTGACGCTCCCACCGCTAGCCTAGCTTAGCACAAAGACTGGAGGTAAACGGCTCCAGCTAGCCTACTGCTCAATAAGTGACAAAATAACGCCAACATTTTCCTATTTACATGTTGTGATGTGTATAGTTACATCGTGTACTAAGACTGACGGAAGATGAAAAGTTGTGATTTTCTAGACCGATATGGCTAGGGACTATACTCTCATTCCTGAGTAATAATCAAGGAACTTTGCTGCCGTACCATGGGTGCAGTGGCGCAATGATATTACACCGTGCCTGAAAATAGGCTAACTTTCGTTAACAACCAACGTGACAACCTGCTTGCACTGGGGACTATTTTCTCCCTATTAACATTTAAATAGGAAAATGTTGGCATTATTTTGTCACTTATTGAGCAGTAGGCTAGATTTACCTCGAGTCTTTGTGCTAAGCTAGGCTAGGCTAGCAGTGGGTGCGTCAGACAGAGTTATGGCACACATGTAGATGAGAATGGTATGTATGGATAAAGCTAATGTAATAAGCTAAAGTCCCAAAAAGTCGGCGTGTTCCTTTAAGTCAAATTTATTCGTATAGCGTGTTTCACAACACACATTCAAAGCAGCTTTACAGAAAATTATGATGTTAAGGTTTATAATATCTTAATATCTTTAGATTCAAGATTCAAGAGTTTTATTTGTCACATACACAGTTATATACAGAATATACAACCGGCAGTGAAAAGAAAACAGGTCCGCTCCATGGACAGTGCAAATTCACAGTTAAAAACACAAGGAAGAAATTATAATAGAAATAGGATATAAAAAAAGTACTATCTATATATATATATATATATATATATATATATATATAATGTCTATATCTGTAGAATTATAAATAATCAAGTCAAGAGAAAAAAAAAGGTAACAAATAAGGATAAAGTGGAATAAAATAAGTGAAGTAGACTGTGCAGTGAGTAAACTGTAGACTTATAAATATGTGGTTAACAAATGTATAAGAGTATAATGTGCAAACAGGTTTATGACAGGTTGTTACACAGTAACAACGAGAACAGAAAGTGCAGTGCAATGTCAGTGTATCGATGTTTATCCTGACGTGAAGTCACGTGATGTTAAGTTCAGGAGTCTGATGGCCTGGGGGAAGAAGCTCCTCCTGAGTCTCTCAGTTTTGGCCATCAGGCTTCGGAAGCGCTTACCAGATGGTAGCAGCGTGAAATGAGGGTTTGCAGGGTGATTAGAGTCCTTGATGATCTTGGTAGCTCTACCTTTGCAGCGTTTGGTGTAGACGTCCTGCAGAGACGGGAGAGCTGACCCTGAGATACGCTCGGATAAGCGCACTACTCTTTGCAGGGCTTTGCGGTCATGACTGGTGCTGTTCCCATACCACGCTGTGATGCACTGAGTTAAAACACTTTCTATCGCCCTAAATAGAAAGTTTTCAGGATAGCTGGTGAAACCCTGAATTTCCTCAGCTGGCGCAGGTGGTACAGTCTTTGCCTGGCTTTTTCACCTGTGTCTGAATGTGAGCAGTCCAGGTCAGGTCCTCGGAGATGTTTACTCCCAGGTACTTGAAGCTGCTCACTCTCTCTACTGGTGACCCGCTGATCATGAGGGGAGTATGTCCGTTGCTGTCTCTTCCTGAAGTCCACAATCATTTCTTTGGTCTTGCCAACATTCAGAGAGAGACAGTTGTCCTGGCACCATGATGTTAGATGCTCCACCTCGTCCAAGTATGCCGCCTCATTGTTGTTGGAAATGAGGCCCAGGACAACAGTATCATCAGCAAATTTGATGATAGAGGTGGAGCTGTGTGTGGACAAACAGTCATGCGTGTAGAGAGAGTAGAGCAGGGGCTCAGGACACAGCCCTGTGGAGCTCCCACACTCAGGGTGATGGAGGTGGAGGTGGACTGGCCTATTCTCACCACCTGAGGCCTGCCAGTGAGGAAGTCCTCAATCCAGTGGCAGAGAGAAGGATTCAGGCCGAGATCCAGGAGTTTGGAGGTTAGCTTGGTGGGAACTATGGTGTTAAAGGCTGAGCTATAGTCAATAAATAGCAGTCTTACGTAGTTCCCACTTTTGCTGTCGATGTGAGTGAGGGAGGAGTGGAGGACATGAGAGATGGCATCTTCAGTCGATCTATTGGGACGATAGGCAAACTGAAGAGGGTCCAAAGTGTCAGGAATGAAGGCGCAAATGGTGTTTTTAATGAGTCTCTCAAAGACCTTCATGACTATAGACGTGAGAGCCACTGGATGATAGTCATTTAGGCAAGAGGGTTTACTGTTCTTAGGGACAGGGATGATGGTGGATTTTTTGAAGGAGGTGGGGACCACAGATGTAGCGAGGGACTCATTAAAGATAGATGTAAACAACCCGGTGAGCTGATCAGCACAGGACCGCAGAACACGACCTGAAATACCATCCGGCCCGGCAGCTTTCCTGACGTCCACACGCTTGAGTGCTCTCCGAACTTCATCCTCCGAGACAGAGATCACGTGATTGTTGCTGCTCTGAGTAATTTCCTCTAACGCGCCACTTGGCGGAGTCGCGTTGCGCGGTTACAGTCAAAGCAAGCATAGAAAGAGTTTAACTCGTTCACGAGCAACGGATCAACGCTTGCCTCTGCAGAGGATTTAGATCCAAAGGAGCAGATGGACCTCAGACCTTGCCACATGCGCCGCGAGTCGTTGAGTTGGAAATGAGACTCCACTCGGTCTTTATAACGGAGTTTTGCGGCTTTAACTGCACGCCGCAGAGCATAGCAGGACGATCTGTATTCATTCATATTCCCTGAATGGAGACCGGCGTTGTAAGCAGCAGTGCGTGCGTTCACTGCCGCGCGGATTGAATTGTCCACCCACGGTTTCTGATTTGAGAAGGGCGTTATTGTTATTGTTTGCGTGGCTTGCTCTAAGCGTGTTGATGAAGCAAAGCGCCACGTCTGTGAACTCGTTTACGTCAGCTGAACTCGCTCGGAACATGTCCCAATCCACATCGCCCAGAGCTGCCTGTAGCGCGGTCTCTGAGTGGGGTGACCAACGCTTAACTTCCCGCCTCACCGGGGGTTCCTGGAGGAGCTTTTGTTTGTATTCGGGAGTGAGGAAAATGGCGGCATGATCCGATTTGCCAAACGCTGGAAGTGACCGCGCTTTATAGGCGCGTTCTTAAACGGAGAGTAGCAGTGATCCAGTGTGTTTGCTCCTCGTGTGGGGCAGGAGACGTGCTGGTGAAAGTTTGGCAGGACTTTCTTTAGGTTTGCTTTGTTAAAATCGCCGCGACAATGAATGCCGCGGCCGGGATGTTGGTTTATGACGCCGCTGGCAACATCATGAAGGCCAGATAAAGCCAGCGCTGTGTCTGCCTGCGGTGGGATGTAAACGGCGGTCGCGACAACCGCAGAAAACTCCCTCGGCAGATAGAATGGGCGGCAAATGATTGTTAAATGTTCCAGATGAGGCGAGCAGGACCGCGAGAGAATGGTGATGTTCCTGGGATCGCACCATTTCTTGTTGATCATGAAACACACTCCACCGCCTTTGGATTTACGGCCTCGGCTGTTCTGTCCATCCGAAAAACAGAGAAGTTCTCCGGCGGGCGCCACAGCTGTGTCCGGGACCGCGGGCGTGAGCCATGTTTCGGACAAACAGTAGATATTGCAGTCTCTCATGTCCCGTTGAAAACTTATCCTGGCTCTAAGATCGTCCATCTTATTATCCAAGGATTGAACATTTGCTAGAAGAATGCTCGGGAGAGGAGGTCTGAATGCCCTTTTCCTCAGTCTGTTACGGATACCAGCACGTTTCCCACTGTGTTTCTTTGTTCTACGCCGCTGGCTCTGTCCATTGTTCAACTCGGCGTTGCGAAGAATCTCAGATGGCCACAGAGGATCGGCGAAAGTGTCCTGAAACAGTCCAGTGTAGAGGTAACCAATGTCCAAAAGAGTTTTGCTGTCGTAGTAGATCAATGCAGATGATAAGTTTGTAAAAACTGAGAGTAAAAGAAAGTAAAATAGTAAATAAAAGCACAGTCTTCGCGGAGCGACCTGAACGGCGACCAAACACAGCGGCGCCATTTCCGGTCATTCCGGTCATTTCCGGTCATTCCGGCTTTATGCCTTAGGTCACAGTTAGCAGATAGCTGGCCAATATTGTGGGTGTTTTGCGATGATACAAACAATTCAGGCAGTTGATATGCTACATAGTATATATCGAGATTGTACTGAGTGTTTTCGGATCAAGTTGAACATACTTATATATCCAACCTTATATAAAGAGCTGGGCAATAACATTTACATTGCACTACATAAATCATGCAGTTGACATTCACTTTACATGAGTGTACTGTGTAATTCATCAAATTAATGAACAAATTATTATTAATGTTAGCAGAAACAACGCAACTTTGCATCTATTTTCAGGCCTTCCTGCTTAGGTCTCTTCTTTTCTAATATTAAAGCGGATCCTAAAGCTCTTGCCTGATCATAACCCTTCTTTTTCCAGTGCTATTCCTCTGACCTTTTCTCTTTTGTAATGTCTCTCAGCCATCGCCCTTTCTACAGTCCTCCTTCAAATCTCCCTCTTGCTCACTCTCTCTCCTCTCCCAATCATGAGTGGACACACCCCCCAACTGCTGATTGGAGTGTTGTGGTGCTTGGTCCGATCCACTTTCAACAGTGTTTCTCAGAAATCGCTTACTGCACCTTTAAGTGTCCAAATACTATTTTAGGCTGCTTGTATATTACCATATGGGGGAAAACATTGACTGTAGGAACAGAGCTAATTCCTGGAGCTTAAAATGACACTATTTTAAATGTTCAGTATTCCATAAGTTTAAAGAAATGTGCACATTTTACCAACTAACATATACCAGAGCACTGTGTAGTAGCTGAGAGCTGCATCGGAGCTGTCCAGGCCAGTAAATACAAGCATTCCACATTGACGTCTGCATCTGCGGTTTGTAGCTTTCTATGGCTACATTTATAAGATTGTAAAACATGGCGATGGTTTGAATCACTCACAGTCCATATAAGTCTGCCATTAAACTAGAGACAAACTCTACAATACAAATCTTATCAGGCATCCTCACGGACCCCATCAACTCAGGGTGTCCAATGTGGTTTTCATTAACTGTAAGCAATCTAGCAAGCTAGGCCAGGAACAGAGGAGAGAAATCAGATATAATACCACAGGCTTATTTGGAGAGCACTACCGGACTGCTTTCAGAGTGAGGTCAGCTCCCAAACAAACAAGGACGTACCCTTAGGAACCAGCGGAGGAGAGGTAATGAGTTAAATTCTGAAATATACAAGTTCCTCAGAGGTGAATCAAAGCTCACCTTTCAGCTGGCTGTCACCCAAATAAATGGTATAATTGGAGCCATGTGTCCCACGAAACATTTAAATACTTGGAAATGTTGCAGTACTAAAGCCGTTCAACCTCCTGACTTCCTTCAGGCCGACATTTTCAAAAGATGAGATATTGGAATTGTTTCTTTCCCTATTTTTTTTCTTGCTTGTTCTCCAGTTACCATATTTGGCAGTGGATTGGGCTCTTTTTCAGCTGGATTCGTTCACATTTCAGCGGAGATGAACATGTGTTCAACCTAAGAGGTGCCGACAGAATACGGAGGGGTGGCTTCTGCCCAAGGCTTCAACATTACTCCACAGATCCTCCGAGCCAAACACCTGGAGCTGGGTGTCAGTGTGTGGGATGGGGGATGAAAGCAATCACATATCTTCAGTCAGACCTGGATCTTTACAGTCTAAACTGTCAAACAACAAAAAACTACCATAATCTATTCGCGCTGCCAAATGTAAGCCTGTTGGTCAGCACAGAGTCGACAGACGCACATGAGAAGCTGCAATGACATGTCAAACAGTGTGACACATGTAAGGCCTTATAAAATGTGCATTATTTTTTCACAAATTCCATGTTTTCTGTTTTAATTTGTCTGGATTCTATAATGTCATATGGTAATTGTAATAATCAAAATTATGTCTAATCAAATACATTTATAAAACTTTAATAATTAAAGTCACAATATGTGATTTTTCACCACTAGAGGTCACTTAAAAAAAAAAAAAGGCATAGCTTGATGACGGCTTGATTATTTTATAATGCTACTCTGTGTGTTCACTCTGCAGCTGCTATGAGACACTTGTTGCACACTGCTGTGAGCTAGATCGATATTAGGCATGGTAAAACATCCAAATAGGGGCTCACCGGTCTAATAAAACATAATATATTAAAGCATCTTTGGTGTTTCCATGGTTTCTACAAAATAAAACGCGGGTATGATGTCATTGTTAGGAGCAACGCACGGACACAGTCCGTGTCCTGTTTAAAATTGCTTACATCTCTGGATTTAAACATTCTTGGAAACTTTTGGGATAATGTAAGTACACAAGTCAACAAAATGTATAACATTGTTCTAGTGGATTTTGGATATTTTAATCCAAAAATCTTACATATTGGGCCTTTAAATAACATTTAAAAAATAATAGTGCCCTAAGATTATTTTATTTTTATTTTTCAGAAATTCTGTGTTGTCCATTTACATTTTTCTGGATTCTATGTTTTATAATTTAATACAAATTTACTATCAAAAACAGTAGTAATCAAATGACGCATAAAACAAAAATGTAACCTTTGCGTGGTGGTCAAATTTTTTTAAATTTAATTAAGAATTAATGTACTATATTTTAGTTTGATAATGGTTTTTTTTTTTTTATTAATATTTTGTAATTTAGGGATTAGTACTAAATTATATTTATGCAGTAGTTAAACCACTTTTTGCACATAGACGTGAAAATTAAATTTCCAAGTTAAACTGTGAATGTCATAAATCTTGAATTTTTTTGTCTCTTTTTAAAGACGACACTTGGCAGATTATTGCTGAAGTGAAAACAGTTTAAAAGGTGAAGTTAAAAATTTTTTATAGAAGTTTAAGTTATAAAATACTTACAACTTTTATATGAAATATATTTTTCAAAACATGTTTTACTCTTAGACTGTGAGAAAATCAAAGCCATAAATTTAGACAAGTTGTGTTCCAAATTTGAAGTTGATATCTCAAAAAATAAGCTTTCAGTAAGATTTTGTTTGGGCGCAGTACCAAATGTTTCCACTAGATGAAATTTGTTTCTCAATTTCCAAAGCAGTCACTTCTGCATCGACTCATGTTCATATCATGCCAAAAATGAGGGTTAACTAATCTTTTAAAATGTTAAAAAAAAAAAAAAAAAAAAAAAAAATAATAATAATAATAATAATAATAATAATCTAAAAAATAAATAAATCAATAAAATTTTAAAAACAATTAATTCTTTTAATTTCTTTAGCAAACACGAAACTGCTCAATCAAACAGAGACACAGACCATTTTACAATTTATAAAAGTATACTATAATATATAAAAATTAAAACTAATAATTACAAAAAGTGAAAAGGACAGAGACACCATTTAAAATATAAATTTTCCCTAAACACAGATTTGAACCGGACAGTCTTAATACAAAATCCAAGAGAAACAATGAAACAAATTTTCAAGTATTAGTTATGAAGAACAAGGATGATTTATAATTTCTCTCTCCCCATTTCTTTAAATATAGACAGCAAACATTATCTCTCAACTTACTTTGGAAGTCGGTCAAGCAATGTCTTCAGTTCCTCACATATTAGTTTGACAAGTCCACTTTTTATGTTGTTGTAGGAGACATCGATCATAAAGATGTAGGCAGGAGGATTAGGAGGCTTATTATTCTTAAAGACAGAAAAGAACATCACAGAAAGAATTATGTTAGTTCATGAACTTCAAAGTGTGCTATTCTTACTTTTTTTTTCTTTATCTATCTTTGAGCCATATCATATTGCAGAGAATACATATAAAGTTTGCAATTATGTATAAGCACATCAATTATTATAATGTTTTGTATGAATGCATTACAATGTCCCAAAACACAAGCAGTAGGACAAAGGTAAAGACTTCTTGTTTTTACGCCCAATATGCAGTAGAGATCAGCTGTGATGATTTTATTAAGCACTGCAGGAGCTGATCCTCAAGTATTAATAAACATCTGAGAGCAACAGAAGAGCCCAGGCAGCAGATTATGGTGTCAGGCTGAGCTGAGGAACCCAGGCACGGACCGGGGCCAAAAATGTGTCATGGATCTCTTTAGTCCGATAACTGAATTCAAATCATGTTCATTTGAGATTACAGCCTTTCACCCTGAACCGTGAGAATGTAATGTACAATGCATCAAAGGTTTCAAACATTTACACTCCCTGGCTCTTGAGAATCAGTGAATGTTTGCAGCTTTTATAATAGCTATGTCCCTAAAGATGGATCTCAAAATCATACAGTCACCGCTGGAAAGGATTCAAAATGTTCTGTGCTCAGGACAAACAAAGAACATCCAGGTCGTGCACCATCCAGGTAATGACACCGTTATATAAATTAAGTGTAAACTTCTGAGCAAGGTCTTTTTTTTATTCAGTGATTATTTTGTAATGTGAAATCGCTTACTATAATTATATAATTTTTTATATTCTGCAGATACTGCAAGGTGAATGTAAACTTTTGACTCTGTATACAATTTTTCATTCATATTGTGCAATTACACATTCTATGCACTTCCAAAAAAGCAAGTTAACTTTCAGTTGACCTGCTGGCAGAGCAGTTTATAACTCCTGTATAATCAATTAAAGGGTCATTTTTGTTGTGCGTTGAGAATTTATTGTTTTCCTCATTTTAAACATATCATGTGTTTACTCTCAAGACTTCATTGCATACGCCTGACCTAAATATGTGATGTGACAGTCAAGAAGGAAACCTTTCTTAGCTGCTTCCCGGGGCAAGCTGACCCAATTTGGCCAAAACACACATTCTCTAAATGATCTACACACTCTCTAATGATCTACACACTCTCTTACCATTACCATTTTTATTTAGATCTTTATTTAAAATCTGACTGTGCCTATTGTAGACTTATCTATCAACTTGTCGTTCTCATTGTTTAAACCTGGATGTTGTGAAGATTGTTACCTTGCAGTAATCCAACGTGGCAATAAACTCATATGAGCCCAAAGACAGTTCTGGTCTTTCATACAGATCCATTCTTCTCCCCATATGGTCCAGATGCTGGAAATACTGCACTGGAACTAAGGTAGTGGAAAGACATTTTTAGAAACACATTGTTTTAGCTATGATTGCACAGACAAATAATTCCTACCATATGCTGACAGACAGGAAACACAGTGTGCACATGCTGTGTGTAAGAATTAACATCTCAGCAGTCTCCAATGGTACAGTACCAACCTTCATTAACACAGCTGCAGAAGCCACACTGGTAGCGTCGTCCTCCATCGATAAACTGCATGTAAGGACACATGTAGGCCTTACAGCGGTTGCAGCGGATTGGTCCAGTCTCACCATGATTTACAATGTACAGAGGAGTCTATAGAGCACAAACAGATCATCGTGAGAATGCAAAATTAGACCTACTGTAATGCCATACCATTTTATATAGTATGCTTATATTTAGCTACACATCAAAAGTTTGGGGTCAGCATGATTTTATGATTTTTTTTTAATTATTATTATTATTATTAATAAAAGGATGCATTACATTGATCAAAAGTGAAAGACATTTATTATGTTACAAAAGACTTCTATTTTAAAGACTTCTATTTTCTATTTTGTAAAGATTCCACAAAAATATTAAGCAGCACAACTCTTTTCAACATTGATATTAATAAGAAATGTTTCTTGAGCAGCAAATCAGTATTGGAATGATTTCTGAAGGATCATGTGACCGAAGACTGGAGTAATGATGCTGAAAATTCAGCTTTGCCATCACAGGAATACATTTTAAAATACATTTAAATAGAAATAGTTATTTTAAATTGTAATATTTCACAATATTATGTTTACTGTATTTTAATCAAAACGGTAGTGTATACATCTGCTTTTTTAAATAACATTTAACATTTCGGATGGAAAATTAATTGTTACCTTCATTAACTAAAGAAAAAAAAAAAAGATATCTTACTAATCTGTAAATTTGTGGTTACTTTGGTAACACTTTAGAATAATGGTCATTAGTTAACATGAACTAATAATGAACTGCACTTATAAAGCATTTATTTATCTTTGTTAATGTTAATTTCAACATTTACTAATACATTATTAAAATCTTGTTAACATTAGTTAATGCACTGTGAACTAACATGAACAAACCATGAACAGCTGGATTTTTATTAAGTAACGTTAACAAAGATGAACAAATACAGTAACAAATGTATTGCTCATGGTTAGTTCATGTTAGTTAATACATTTACTAATGTTAACAAATGACCATTATTCTAAAGTGTTACTGTTACTTTGCATTTCAAATTATGTTTACAAAAGTTAAGATATAAAATACATAGATCTTAAAATTAAAAAAAAAGTTTAAGCTGAGATAATTTTGAATTTGAATTTCTGTTTTTAGTCAACTTCTAAACTGTCGAACAATGTTTAATTGTTTAGTTATTTTAGTAAGGTGACAGAAATCTGAGTTGTCAGACAATGAGGCAGAGTCAGAATAGCTTCATCATCATCATTTCAATGCTATACAGCCTTCATGCAGTCAAACGAAACAGCGTTCCTCATAGATGCTGCAATATGGAAATGCGGAGTAAATGCAAATGTATAAATGTGGATTGATTTCCTCTTATTTGACAGTAAAATAAACTATTTATCTGATATGTTCTGTGGAGACTGAACTTAAACTAATTAGCCTCTCATGAGAATACTAACATTTCCTAAAAAGGCTCGAAGCATAATAATGGTAAAGCAATGAAAGGTTCCAGAGTTAAACAAGTCTTGAAGGCATCAAAAACACTATTAAACTACTGAAACAATAAACTGAGGGGACACCCATGAATAAGGTTTTGAACATATTCCAAAAGGCAGTATTTTCCAAAGACAACACCATGGACAACAGTGTTAATTCTTAAAACAAAGTTTCATTTACTCAGCCTCATGTTGTTACAAACCTGTATTATTTTCTTTTTTTCCATGTAACACAAAAGGAGATGTTTAGCAGAATATTCACACAGCTCTTTTCCGTACAACGAAAGTGAATGATGTCCAAACGGGACAAAAATAAAAAAAGACCTAAAATCACATTAAATTTAAGATGATACTGAATGAATATGTGCATATTCAAAACGCACAAAAGAGATTTGAGACCTTCGGTGGATAGAAATGCTTTAAGTTAATAACTTAATTCTGGATCTGTTCATTACACAAAATGTAATGGTATGACTTCAGAAGACTGGGAATGAAGCGCAAATCATATGGAATACAGTTATGGTACTTGTATTGCCATTTTTGGAGCTTGACAGCCCCTGGTCATCATTCACTTGCTTGTATGGGGAAAAAGAGCACAAAAAAAAAAATCATCATCTCCTTTTGTGTATCACAGAAGGAAAGTCATATGGTTTGATTTTCTAATTTCTAATTTTCAATTTGGAAAACCCCTATAATCCTTTTAAGACAAGAATAACCCTTGTGAAAAAGAATTGTGCTTAACTGTATTGAATATGCTCTTTTACTGCATTTCAAATCTTAAAAATATATTTTTAGAAAACTGTACTTGAAGATATAGCATTAATTAAATAAAGGCCACTTAAGTGTACTTAAAGAGAGTACACTTTCATGCCTATGTTTCTTAGCACACTTAAGTAGACTTAAGTAGAAAAAAGAAAAAAAATAACTTTTCAATGTTTTAATTTTTTTTTTTGTGCTTAATTTAACTGTACTTTTATTCAATATTACATTTAAAGTTAATATATTTTGAATGTACTAAATTGCAACTTCATTACAAATGTGTAACAAATAGGCCTATATTTAAATACATGACATAAAAGTTTCAATAGAAATTACATTAATGAATATTTTAGTTCACCATAAATGCTTCTCAGTACATTCAGCAGTCCACTTTAACCATATTTGAAAGATAATAGAAGCATAGAAACTATAATACTGTACATTTTTTTTATTTAATTGCAATTGATCTGCAATTAAGTGTCTGAAAATTAAGCAATTAATGTCCATCACATTCAGTTTGCACTTATTATTATTATTATTATATATTATTGTATACATGTACACTTTTTCACAAGTATGCTAAAGTGTAATTTTTTTTTTTCACATGGGACGATATGTATAGTTTTCCAGCACTAAACATTAGGTGTTTTCCCAAGTCACGGTTTTTACCACATGTAAAACATACAAAAAATAAATTCCTTAGAAATGGGTCACTTATGTTGTAGCATTCCTCACTTGTAAATCATGTCTGCTAAATGAATAAATGTACAAAAAATTAAAAATAAACCCAGTGCTGATAAAATGCTGCATACCTCATTTTTGGGCACGGTAGCGAAGGGTTTGATGATGGCTGCCAGAGGCACTTTGCACTGCTTTGCAAGGTCAGCAGTGCAAGGGAAGGAATATGTTGTGCACCGCATGAACCTTGGGCTGGCATTCCCTTAAAATGGCAACAAAAATTATATATATATATATATATATATATATATATATATATATATATATATATATATATATATATATATATATATATATATATATATATATATATATATATATATATATATATATATATATATATATATATATTAAACAATTTTATGCTCATTTTAGAGTGAAGCCCAAAGATGCTTACCTTGATCCTGTACTGTGAAATCTGTGGTGACCAGTGGAGGCACCTGACCCCTGATGTTTGTGGCATACACTTGGCCTCCTCTCTTGGCCTGGTCATCATCAATCACTTGCGTCTGGAGGAGACAAGTCAGTGTACCTTGAAATGTGCACAAATTAAAATACTTTTACACTATAATGTAGTATGTTTTTTTTATTACTGGGCTTGGAATAGAGTCTGGGTCCAGTTTCTTCTGAGGAGGGCCTGCCATTTGGGATGGATCTCCAGGGAAGCCTCCTGGGAAAGCGCCTGTTTGTGGCCCTGCCATCTGTGGTCCTGCCATTTGTGCACCATACGGGCCTGCAATTGGGCTCCCTTTAGACCAGAAGTTAAAAGAACGGTTATTTAGGCTTGTCAACATTTGCACCTAAAAATAGTGTAGATGTGAAGTGTGTAGTTTCTACATCAACAAACACACGTGGAAAAACTAAGATTGTTTTCAAACAGGTATTGCAAACACAACCCAATATCCTTCTGCATTTGGTCAGACAGATAGTCCCATCCCAAATTCACACCATTACTTGAGTCAATGTTGCTTTTTTAAGTGGCTAACCGGTAAACTCTGTGAAGGTGGATTGGTGTTTACATGGGCTATGGATTAATACATATGCTACAGGTCAAAAGTCTGAAATAATTACAACTTTGTAATGTTTTTGAAATGTATTCCTGTGATGCAAAGCTGAATTTTCAACATCATTACTCAGAAATCATTATAATATGTTGATTTGCTGTTTAAGAAACATTTCTTATTATTATCAAATGTTGAAAAGAGTATTTGCTGCTTAATATTTTTGTGGAAATCATACACTACTATTCAAACGTTTAGGGTGAGTAAGATTCAAAGACATTAAATTGATCAAAAGTCGTACATAATGCTACAAAATAAATCTTCCATTTAAAATTTCTATTCTGAGAAAAAATATATCACATTCCTCACAAAAATATTAAGTTTTTAACACTGATAAAATAAGAACCACTATGAATAATTGAGTATAAATAATAACTGAGCTGCAAATCAGCATATTAGAATGATTTTCTGAAGGATCATGTGACACTGAAAATGCTGAAAATTCATATTTGCATCACAGGAATAAATTACATTTTAAAACAGAAAACTTTTTTATATATATATATATATATACTAATATCTAACAATATTACTGTTATCACTTAATTTTGGTCACATAAATGGAGCATGAGAGACTTTTTAACACTATCAAATTACACACTTCCCCTTTAAATTTTTTAACTATTTCTTTGTTATTGTTGCAGAATTTCCAAGTTTTAACCTGGTTGCTGTTGATAGCCTTGGTGTCCAAGTGGTGGTTGGTGGACACCTGGTCCAGGTGGGCCAGACATTCCCATTGGTGGAGCTTGCATAGAACCCATAGTGGCCATTGGTGGAGGAGATCCTAATGAAGACGGCTGTTGTCCAGGTGGAGAAAGTGGAGAATGTCCCATTGCAGGTGGTGGTGATGTTTGAAACTGTTGTGGTGCTGCTGAGCTTGAAGGAGACTGCATAGGCCTTTGACCTAAAGATCATGGTAAATGGGTATAAAATGGGCCAGTTAAACATCCACTATCTGAACTTCAAATTAATATAAAACGGCATCGAACTTACCATATCCTGCAATGTTCATGGCACTCATTTGATTAGTCAGCTGTTGAGTTGGAGGTGGGGCTTGTGCCATACTATAAAAAGCACTTTGAGGAGGCTGCCCATAAGCAGACATGGATGGTGCTGAAGCAGCAGGAGGAGCGAAACTAATAGGAGTAAAAAATATATATATATATATATATTAAGAGGAGCTACATATTAAATTACTCACTTTCAACAACATTGAACTAGTGTTTACCTGTGGGGATGGGCCCCGTTCTGCTGAATGTTTGCACCATACTGGCTGGATACTGGCGGTGGAGGCATCCCAGAAGGAGAGGAGGCCGGTGGCTTGAGCACACCTAAAAAAACAGCATTAATTTTATGCAAGCACATAATACTGTGGGAAAAAAATAACCAACAGAGTATGTAACTACTGTATTAGAACATAGGGCTGTGCAATAAATACAATTTTAAATAAAATTTTGGCTTCTCTGACAATTACGAAAAGATGATAATCGAGATAAAACAATGAAGCTTGGTTTATACTCTATGCGTCCGCACGAGCGTAAAGGTGCGCAGAAAAAATGATGTCATCGCGGAGTGGGTGGTAGTGCGCATTGAGTCACGAGACCCCATTTCACTTGCTGGTGTGCAGGGCATTTTCTTTTATTTTCGGCGTGGCTCCGCATCCGAAGATGCACAAATTCGTGGCGAATATAGCAGAGCATGATGTCTCGTCACACCGGCACCTATTTTGCACTTCTAAATTAGTTGCTTATATTTACAAATGAGCCTACGATAGCATAATAAGCCTTTTTAATGAACATAAAGGTCCACGTTTAATAAAAAAAAAAAAAGTTCACAAGACTAAATGAAAAGGTTTAGTGAAATTAGAAAATGTTTAAGAGATTGTTAATTTAGTTGCATACATACATGTTCATATATATTTTTGATAAGTAATAATCTCAAGGTTTACTGGGTTTTACATTATTTTCTTGTAGTGTGGATTTGTGTGTACTATTTCAAAGAATAGTACCATGGCGAGAGTGTCAAGTATAAACGCCTCGTCCGTTTATGGAGGCGTGTGCGCAGTTAGCGGAGGTTTGCACTGCTGAGCTAGACGGAAGTATAAACAAGGCTTTATTGTGCCGGATTCTGCTGTTTTTCTTTAAAGCGGTGCACTTTTGTCCCTTCTTAAAAGCCAGAATCAGTCAAATCATGTAACGTGATTGTTGTAAAATAGCGAGTATTCACATAAACAGTTGGGAAATATATTGGAAACGTGAAGAAAAAAAAAGAAGAGATTTTGGTTATATCGCCCACTCCTAATCGAGATACATTTTTGAGATTATGAACTTTTGGCATAATCAAGTAGCCTTACGAAAACATGGGGGATGTTATATCAGATGAAAGTATAATGAAGAACAGTTTCCTAAGTCTCTGTTTATTTAGGCTGAGGCTTTGCTGAAACTTCTATATCAAGAACAAGATGAAACTTGTATTACAACAACATAACTGAAGAGTTAAATAAAAGAAAAAGAAGATGATTCATTTTACCCGTAGGTGGGGCAGAATAACCCTGTGGTGGGGATCCATAGGCCCCATAATGCGACTGAGGTGGGGGGTTCCCAAATCCAGTAGAGTATCCCCCCATTCCAGCCTGGGCCTGGGAGTATGGAGGGGTGGCAACATAACCTTGCTGACTCATCCTACTGTTATACCTCTTTCATTCCAGTCTGGGACAAAAAAAGGTGACCTGAAGAAAAAAAAAAGAGAAAAAAAGGACTCCATTACTCCATCTACTTGATATGTATGCAATGTGACGTTCCACGTGTTTCTAACAAACATTTTGCGGGTTTAAAATAGACATGCACAGAAAATGCAGGAAATAGACATAAATGTTTAGCTATAAAACATAAAATCTTCAAATCTATGTGTTGCGCTCAGCACAAGACTAACAAAAGATGCACACTTCAGCATACTAAGAGTACTTATACTTTAGTATGAACTGAATGAAGTGTTTTCAAGCACTTAATTGCAATTATGTACTGTAAATGTAAATTAAATGCAATTATCTAAACTTTACAGTGCTTTAGTAAGTTAGTCAACACGCCAAAAATGTTACTATACAATTAAGCGCACTTCTTTTTCAGAAGGGAAAATTTCCTTTGCAAGAGTGAATGAAAGGCAGAATCAGTTTGTTGTAAAAAGTACGTTTTTACAGTGACTTTCCCTGATTATTGCATTACCTCAACCCTAAGCACGTG
This sequence comes from Paracanthobrama guichenoti, assembly GCA_018749465.1. Classification (NCBI taxonomy): domain Eukaryota; kingdom Metazoa; phylum Chordata; class Actinopteri; order Cypriniformes; family Gobionidae; genus Paracanthobrama; species Paracanthobrama guichenoti. Next base: position 51,021,658 of record CM031949.1, read on the forward strand.
TGATCATGAACTTTGACACTTTGACATATACACTAGAGATAAGAGGAGTTTATGATAACTCTATCTTGCCAAGAATACAAACCGGTACATACAAAATGTGAATATAATGGTTATGTTATAATGCTACTCTGTGTGTTCACTCTGCGGCTGCTATGAGACACTTGTTGCACACTACAGTAAGCTAGCTCGATATTAGACATGGTAAAACTCGGTTCTCACGGTAAATCATGAAAACAAGATTTAAACAATAAGACTAACTGTGTTGAGCTATATAACAATCATTCGTTTTCTGTCGATGAATGCATCCACGCAGTTGCTCGCCTGTCTAATAAAGCACATAATATATTAAAGCGTCTTTGGTGTTTCCATGGATTTTACAAAATAAAATCCAGAAATCAAGGGTAAAGCGAGAATGATGTCATTGATAGGTGACACACAAACACGGTCCGTGTCCTGCTTAAAAACTGCTTATTTCTCTGGATTTAAACATTCTTGGAAATATTTGGGATAATGCAAGTACACAAGTCAACAACATATATAACATTGTTCTAGTAGTTTTTGGATATTTTAATCCAAAAATCTTACATACTGGGCCTTTAAATACTGGTAACAGAATGAAAGGAAACATGACAACTTAAAGTAGCCTAAAATAGCCTAAAAAAAAAAAAAATGCAACTTTGTAACATAAAATGTATCATAAAACACTCCAATGTACATTACTGATAAGAAAAACAAGGTTTATTAAAAAAAAAAAAAAAAAAAAAAAAAAAACAGTGATGGTTCATGCAGGGAATTTCCCATAAAGGTGATTCATATATTGTGTTTATTTTAAATAAACCAATAAAATACATGGTTTTCTAAAATATAATATTGTTTTTACACAGCTAATCCCTTATCTGGTTTTTACTTAATTAAAACTTGCACTGACTCTGCATTAAAATAACTAACATTCCTGTATGTACTTATGTAATTACAGGCCTACAGTACTGCATAGTTAAAATACCTTTTATCTATTAATAAACTAAATTTCTCAACTCCAGAGCTAAAAAAAAAAAAAAAACTCCAGCAAATAAATACTAGTCCTCTGGTTTATTAAACACAGATTTGAAACTAAACTGAGCATGGGCTGGTCTTTCTCTCTAATTATTGTCAAGAGTGGCCTGTGTGAGAAATCATGTCAGTATTTCTGCTAGAGGCCTTTAACTCTCACTGGTAAGATCGAGTTGTACACATTATCACTCAACACACACAATAATCTGAAGAGTGATGACATAATAGAGATGCTTCAGTGATACAGTACAACACAGTACAGTATCAGTCTGCCATTGCCCTGAACTGCCACGTCAAAGACCGTTATGACAGACCTGTAATGTTTCAGTGAGCTACAGCTGACTTTACTGAATAAAGTCCATATTGAAACACTTCAGCGCATGCCGTGCACAGAATCGATTGATTTATAAGGAGGCGCGTGCACCAGCTGTCACTCCAGTGATACAAAGTTACGAAATATTTTCTGCTAGACACGGAAACTGACATACAAGCCAAACTTACAAAATGATTTGGCGCTTGTAAACCACATTCAAAATAAGGGTGCCTTTCAAAAACCATCTTTAGTTAGTTTGTTTATTAGTACATATCAAAATAATAGAGACTTACCTGAGAGAAACCGATGAACTGCGTCCTTTCCTCTGGTGATGTTGAATTGCGTGCCGAGAGTGCCACGTCAAACTCCAGCACAGCGCACCGGTGTCTGCGTACACGGCGTCATACAGCAGGCGCCTCTGCGCATGCGCACACTGGTGGGAACCACTACACGTCAGCAAGGACACAGATGTGCGTACTGCGTAGTGAGCAAATGCCATTCTGTGCAGGCCTTTAAAGAGAACGAGAACAACTTCTTGAATGGAAAATGAATGTAAATTGGCAAAATGCGCTAATATTATTCAAGACTGCTCATCATGTGCATATTTTTCTGTTGTTTAGTGTTGTGCACAATAGCCTATGTTGACTTAATGTGATAGTGTTCCAGTCACTATGGAGAAAAATGTTGTTATATTCATAATACTTTGTATTTTATGAGGGATTACTGCTAACGTACACTTTTCACTATTTCAGGTTTCTTGTTTTCCCATATAGAAAATATAAAGTCACACCCAAGCCAAACTGTATACTATGAGAATTTGAGGACGACTTTTGATCAGCCTTTTTGTATTTTTTTATTTTTATAGTTACTTTCTGTTTTGTGTCTGCCAGGTTATCCTTGTGAAAAAGAAGTATACTTTTAAAAATAATTCTTATTATGCACTTTAAAATAATACACTTAAGAGTAAGCTGAATGTAATGCTTTCAGACACTTAACTGCATTTATTTGAAATTCAATTAAAATATTATTTAAATGGATTTTCAATTTGACCCACTTAAGTAGGAATTAAGTACATTTTAATATGTAATTTTATAATAGCTTACTATTGTCACCCCTTACTGTCACCCCTCCTTGAACTGTCACCTTATCATGGGGGCTATGTTGTCTGGGGCTATATGCCCCTGGCAGGGTCTCCCAAGGTCTGCAGGTCCTTGGTGACAGGCCAGACTAAGAGCAGTTCACAAACCCAATATGAGTCAAATTAAAATCAGGGCCGAGACGTCGCCCGGCATGGCACAGCCAGGGCCCCACCCTGGAGCCAGGCCCGGGGTTGGGGCTCGTATGCGAGCGCCTGGTGGCCGGGCCTACCCCCATGGGGCCCGGCTGGGCTCAGCCCGAATGAGCGACGTTGGGCCACCCTCCCGTGGGCTCACCACCTACAGGAGGGATCATATGGGGCCGGTGCGTAGTGGATCGGGCGACAGTCAAAGGGTAGGCCCCCGACGACCCGATCTCTGGACATGGAAACTGGCTTTAGGGACGTGGAATGTCACCTCGCTGGCAGGGAAGGAACCTGAGCTTGTGCGGGAGGTTGAGAGGTACCGGCAAGAGATAGTCGGGCTCACCTCCACGCACAGCTTGGGCTCTGGAACCACACTTCTTGAGAGAGGCTGGACTCTCTACCACTCTGGAGTTGCCCATGGTGAGAGGCGGCGGCTGGAGTGGGTTTGCTTATAGCCCCCCAGCTCAGCTGCCATGTGTTGGAGTTCAACCCAGTGAATGAGAGGGTCGCTTGCTAGTCACGGGTTGTCCATAACAAACACCATGTTCAAGCATAAGGGTGTCCATCAGTGCACGTGGCACCAGGACACCCTAGACCATAGGTCAATGATCGACTTTGTGGTCATCTCATCTGACCTCCGGCCATATGTCTTGGACACTCGGGTGAAGAGAGGGGCGGTGTCAACTGATCACCACCTGGTGGTGAGTTGGATCCGATGGCGGGGGACGAAGCTAGACAGACTCAGGAGACCCAAACGTACTGTGAGGGTCTGTTGGGAACATTTGGCCGAGCCCCCTGTCAAAGAGATCTTCAACTCCCACTTCCGACGAAGCTTCGACTAGATCCCGAGGGAGTCTGGAGATATTGAGTCCGAGTGGACCATGTTCTCCACCTCCATTGTCAACGTGGCTGCTCGGAGCTGTGGCCGTAAGGTGTCCGGTGCTTGTCGAGGCGGAAATCCCGGAACCCGGTGGTGGACACCGGAAGTAAGGGATGCCGTCAAGCTGAAGAAGGAGTCCTATCGGGCCTGGTGGCTTGTGGGATTATTTGGAGAAGGCATTCGACTGTGTCCCTCATGGCGTCCTGTGGAGGGTGCTCTGGGAGTACGGGTTTGGGGCCCCTTGCCCCTTAGGGCTGTTTGGTCCCTGTATGACCGGAGCAGGAGCTTCGTCCGCATTGCCGGCAGCAAGTCAGACTTGTTCCCAGTGCATGTTGGACGCCGGCAGGGCTGCCCTTTATCACCGGTTCTGTTCATAATTTTTATGGACAGAATTTCTAGGCGCAGCCAAGGGCCGGAGAGTGAGCTGAGCTGTAAGGCGAAGCTCTCGATTTACCAGTCAATCTATGTTCCTACTCTCACCTATGGTCGTGAGGGTCATGACCGAAAGGACAAGATCCCGGATACAGGCGGCCGAAGTGTTCTGGGCATGTCCCACCGGGAGGAGGCGCCGGGGAAGACCTAGGACACGCTGGAGGGATTATGTCTCCTGGCTGGCCTGGGAACGCCTTGGGGTTCCCCTGGAAGAGATGGAGGAAGTGGCTAGGGAGAGGGAAGTCTGGGCATCTCTGCTTAGACTGTTGCCCCCGCGACTCAGCCCCAGATAAGCGGAAGATAATGGATGGATGGATGGGTTTACTATTGTCTTTTACATATTGATAAAGAGTACTATCGAATGTACTGCCAAGTATTTATGATATAAACAAAATATATTTTAATATAATTTCTATTGAAACTTGTATGTCATGTATTTAAATAGCCTATTAATTACATTTGTAATTTTGTCTATATCTGTAGAATTATAAATAATCAAGTCAAGAGAAAAAAAGTAAAAAATAAGGATAAAGTGGAATAAAATAATTGAAGTAGACTGTGCAGTGAGTAAACTGTAGACTTATAAATATGTGGTTAACAAATGTATAAAGAGTATAATGTGCAAACAGGTTTATAACAGGTTGTTACACAGTAACAACGAGAACAGAAAGTGCAGTGCAATGACAGTGTATCGATGTTTATCCTGAAGTGAAGTCACGTGACGTTAAGTTCAGGAGTCTGATGGCCTGGGGAAGAAGCTCCTCCTGAGTCTCTCAGTTTTGGCCATCAGGCTCGGAAGCGCTACCAGATGGCAGCAGCGTGAAATGAGGGTTTGCAGGGTGATTAGAGTCCTTGATGATCTTGGTAGCTCTACCTTTGCAGCGTTTGGTGTAGAGCGTCCTGCAGAGACGGAGAGCTGACCCTGAGATACGCCGGATAAGCGCGCACGACTCTTTGCAGGGCTTTGCGGTCATGACTGGTGCTGTTCCCATACCACGCTGTGATGCACTGAGTTAAAACACTTTCTATCGCCCCTAAATAGAAAGTTTTCAGGATAGCTGGTGAAACCCTGAATTTCCACAGCTGGCGCAGGTGGTACAGTCTTTGCCTGGCTTTTTTCACCTGTGTCTGAATGTGAGCAGTCCAGGTCAGGTCCTCGGAGATGTTTACTCCCAGGTACTTGAAGCTGCTCACTCTCTCTACTGGTGACCCGCTGATCATGAGTGGGGAGTATGTCCGTTGCTGTCTCTTCCTGAAGTCCACAATCATTTCTTTGGTCTTGCCAACATTCAGAGAGAGACAGTTGTCCTGGCACCATGATGTTAGATGCTCCACCTCGTCCAAGTATGCCATCTCATTGTTGTTGGAAATGAGGCCCAGGACAACAGTATCATCAGCAAATTTGATGATAGAGGTGGAGCTGTGTGTGGACAAACAGTCATGCGTGTAGAGAGAGTAGAGCAGGGGACTCAGGACACAGCCCTGTGGAGCTCCCACACTCAGGGTGATGGAGGAGGAGGTGGACTGGCCTATTCTCACCACCTGAGGCCTGCCAGTGAGGAAGTCCTCAATCCAGTGGCAGAGAGAAGGATTCAGGCCGAGATCCAGGAGTTTGGAGGTTAGCTTGGTGGGAACTATGGTGTTAAAGGCTGAGCTATAGTCAATAAATAGCAGCCTTACGTAGTTCCCACTTTTGCTGTCAATGTGAGTGAGGGAGGAGTGGAGGACATGAGAGATGGCATCTTCAGTCGATCTATTGGGACGATGGGCAAACTGAAGAGGGTCCAAAGTGCCAGGAATGAAGGCGCAAATGGTGTTTTTAATGAGTCTCTCAAAGACCTTCATGACTATAGGCGTGAGAGCCACTGGACGATAGTCATTTAGGCAAGAGGGTTTACTGTTCTTAGGGACAGGGATGATGGTGGATTTTTGAAGGAGGTGGGGACCACAGATGTAGCGAGGACTCATTAAAGATAGATGTAAACAACCCGGCGAGCTGATCAGCACAGGACCGCAGAACACGACCTGAGATACCATCTGGCCCGGCAGCTTTCCTGACGTCCACACGCTTGAGTGCTCTCCAAACTTCATCCTCTGAGACAGAGATCACGTGGTTGTTGCTGCTCTGAGTAATTTCCTCTAACGCGCCACTTGGCGGAGTCGCGTTGCCGCGGTTACAGTCAAAGCGAGCGTAGAAAGAGTTTAACTCATTCACAAGCGACGGATCAGCGCTCACCTCTGCAGAGGATTTAGATCCAAAAGAGCAGATGGACCTCAGACCTTGCCACATGCGCCGCGAGTCGTTGAGTTGGAAATGAGACTCCACTCGGTCTTTATATCGGAGCTTTGCGGCTTTAACTGCACGCCGCAGAGCATAACAGGACGTTCTGTATTCAGTCATATTCCCTGAATGGAGACCAGCGTTGTAAGCAGCAGTGCGTGCGTTCACTGCCGCGCAGATTGAATTGTCCACCCACGGTTTCTGATTTGAGAAGGACGTTATTGTTATTGTTTGCGTGGCTTGCTCTGTAAGCGTGTCGATGAAGCAAAGCGCCACATCTGTGAACTCACTGACGTCGGCTGAACTCGCTCGGAACATGTCCCAGTCAACGTCATCAAGAGCTGCCTGTAGCGCGGTCTCTGAGTGGGGCGACCAACACTTAACTTCCCGCCTCACCGGGGGTTCCTGGAGGAGCTTTTGTTTGTATTCGGGAGTGAGGAAAATGGCGGCATGATCCGATTTGCCAAACGCTGGAAGTGACCCCGCTTTATAGGCGTTCTTAAACGGGGTGTAGCAATGATCCAGTGTGTTTGCTCCTCGTGTGGGGCAGGAGACGTGCTGATGAAAGTTTGGCAGGACTTTCTTTAGGTTTGCTTTGTTAAAATCGCCCGCGACAATGAATGCCGTGTCGGGATGTTGGTTTATGATGCCGCTGGCAACATCATGAAGGCCAGATAAAGCCAGCGCTGTGTCTGCCTGCGGTGGGATGTAAACAGCGGTCGCGACAACCGCAGAAAACTCCCTCGGCAGATAGAATGGGCGGCAGATGATTGTTAAATGTTCCAGATGAGGCGAGCAGGACCGCGAGAGAATGGTGATGTTCCTGGGATCGCACCATTTCTTGTTGATCATGAAGCATACTCCACCGCCTTTGGATTTACCAGCCTCGGCTGTTCTGTCCATCCGAAAAACAGAGAAGTTCTCTGGCGTCACAGCTGTGTCGGGACGCGGGCGTGAGCCATGTTTCGGACAAGCAATAGATATTACAGTCTCTCATGTCCCGTTGAAAACTTATCCTGGCTCTAAGATCGTCCATCTTATTATCCAAGGATTGAACATTTGCTAGAAGAATGCTCGGGAGGAGGTCTGAATGCCCTTTCCTCAGTCTGTTACGGATACCAGCGCGTTTCCCACGGTGTTTCTTGGTGCAATTTGATCCATTTAAAAACTATTAACTTTAAATATAATATCGAATAACAACAACTAATAAATTAAATTTAAATGTATTTATTTATTAAATTATTATAAAATAAATATGAATTATTAATTAAATAAATTAAAAATTATAATCAAGTTAATTTACATGTGGTTTAGTATGTTGCCAACACATCAAAATAAGTGGCTACTTCTAAAGTCCTTTGTTGTAGTCCTTAAAAATCAGTTTCTGTAAAGAAAATATCTCCCTTTGCATTGAACTTTGAGTATTGTAACTTTGCATATGTTGTTTATGCTCAAACAGCAACATTACACACTAACTAAAGTTAAAAAAGTGAAGTTATAATCAAAGACCCTTTTAAGTGGCCTTTTATTTCATTAATATGATATCTTCAAGTATATAAGATTTTTAAAATATATACTTTTAAGATTTGAAGTACACTAAAAGTGCACAATAAATACAATTAAGTTCTCTTTCTGTTTCTCTTTGATAGATTACTCCTGACCCTTAGAGTCTCCATACGCTTCAGCCCAACTTGATCTGTCAAGTTTATTATACTGCAATTTAATAAGTATATTAGCACTGATCTTTATTACCTCCCACAGATGTATGAACAGGCATTTGGCATGTTAAGTATTCTGTCCTTGTGTCTCTGATTGATTTAATCTGATTTTACTAATGAACATCTTGATTAACAGTGACACTGCTTTGGCTAGTGCTGTGAGACTTCAATCACTGACTTCACTAAAAGTGTAGGTAGACATGTTGTCCAGTCACAATGGAAGCATGCTGTAAGAAAAAAAATCTCTTAAAATGTATTTAAAATGCAATAAAGGCTATTGCCACATTCGGTTGCAGGAAGACTAACGAAGATGAAGGTTTAGGCACAAAAAGCCTTTAATAATTTTTAACAGAATAATCCAAATAAGGCAGCCAGAAAAATCCACCCCCTCCCAGAAAGGCGTGACCTTGTGCCGACAGTTCACTGATGGGAGGAGGTTCTGGTGGAGGATGGGAATCTGGGAGAGATGAAAACTGAGGAAAGCAGGGTGGTAAAGATGGTGGAATGAACCAGGAAGAAGCCAGGAGAAGGAGGTGCCAGATGACAACCCAGGCCACAGCCAAGATGGCGGCCCATGACGGCGTTGCTGGAGGGAGGAGCCATGGTGGTGAGTGCCTCAAAGCCACCTTGGGGACGATGGCGGTGGAGCCCTCAGCACAGACAGAGAGCCGATTGACCGGAACGACACTGAAGACTTCGGAGTCCGCAACAGAGCAACAACCCACCGAGGTGGAAGTGGGGTACCGGAGGACTTAGGTGGAATTGGAGTGACTAAGGGCTGAAACGGAGCCTGAGGGAGGGTGGAGCCAGACAGAGCCATGGGATGGAGCACAGCAGATGGCCCACAAGTCCGTGGCGGTGGAATGGCGACATCTCACCCATGCAGAGCCGATGTTCCAAGGGAACCGTGGAGCCAAAAGCCTGATGGTCCCTGGTGGAGCCGAGGGAGGAAGGGTGATGGGCTGAGGTGGGATCAGCGGCCGGTGGCAGAGCCAGGAGATCCACATGCCCAGGAGGGGCTGGGTCACTGCAAGCCTGAGGTGAATCCGTGCCACTGAGAGTAGGCTGAGGGCGAACTGAGGGGCTGATGGGAGACAGCGGGGACTGGATAAAAGGACTGGCTTAGGTCTGGAGAGGAAGCGGGAGAGGGAGGCTTGGCGGGATCTGCAAATCTGGAGATGAAGAGTCTGATTTAGGTGGGATTGGAGGACCAGGGAATCATCCTCTCCAAAATCAAAACAACAGTTCATTAAGATCATCAGAAACTCTCTCTCAGAGGCGGAGTGTGGGTGGCACACACACATGGTCAGACTCGGGCCCTCTGTCTGCGGTAGGCTCAGGCAAATGTTCCGTGCAGCTGGGTGGTTTCTGGCTGAGCACTGGGTTGGGAGTGAGACTGGTGTCATCATCCGCTAGGCTGACGAAGAATGCAGCACCCACTCCATATATGTGGAGAGGCTCCCTCGAGGTTCTTCCCCAGACAACTTGGCCTTTGTCATGGTGTTAAGTCCTGTGTGGAGGAAAAATAGTGGTTTAGCCAACAGAAATGTTTTGTTTGTTGGCTTTTGACTATTACTATTTTAATAATGTTTCTATATGACCAACATCATATTAGGCCTATATTTATATTTATTTATTTATATTTATTTTTATATTTTTATTAGAACCTTAACAGTTATTTTGTAGCTGTTAGTTCTCTCTTAGAATTTACATCCTAAACTTCATGTAAGAGTGAGTCTGCCCTTGTAATGATTGTGCACTTGCAGTGTACTTCAAATCATAAAAGTATGTTTTAAAAAACCTTGCAGATAATGTAATATTAATCAAATAAAATGTCACTAAATTGGCACTTTCATGTTTCTAAACACTTAAGCACAAAGTGAACTTTGCAATAATGTCAAATTATTAAGCATATTATTTCTGCAATAAGAGCTTTTTTTTTATTTTTTTTTAGAAGTATGCTAAAGTGTAGAATACTTTTCACAAGGTCGAACAAGAGATGTTCCTCCTCAGGGAGTTTTTTAATACTCTGAACGCATTTGTATGTGGTGCGTTGCTTTTCAGTGTCCTCTCCTCTGGATGGTCTCTTAAGAATGACGCCGAAAAGAGGGCCGGACTCCAGCTGTTGTGGCTTTACACCCACCAAAGGCAGCCTCCGATATCGCACTGAACAAACCTGACTTCTCTCAGTCTCAGACTGGAGGACCGCTGCAGGAGGATGGGCACGGGGGAGTTTGTGTGCGTGACGCTGCGTGGCGGCGCGCCGTGGGGATTCAGACTCATCCAGAGCGCTCAGGACCCTCAACATCCTCTCCAGGTGCTCGAGGTGAGACTATAGGCTACTATTATGATGACGAGGACTCCGTCTTAATAACTAAGTTTTTAAGTACGTGTTGGCAGAGACCTGATGACGCTGGTGAATATCCGCCGTTTTCTTTTTTTTCTTTTTTTTATTATAGGCAAGCTGTTTCTCCCATTTATCTGAATGGGTGGTTTATAAAATAAAGCACATACATGCACAAGACTCTGGTGGTTTTCTGGTCTTAGCTTTAGTGGGGTCTTAGATGAGATGCCAATTGCTAAACACCAGCTTGAACAGTGAACTGAGATATTAACTGAAACCAACTTAGACAGCTCTTTTCAGCAGGGTGAAAGTTTTCTGTAGTTGATGTTAGGCAGCATGAAAGTTTTGCTCTTGGATAAAGGTGTTTATCCATGTTAATATGTGTATGCATTGGCTGGTCCTGAGAGTTGCCTATAATGTATGGCCATGGATGAAGGTTTTATATAAATGTAGTTCTCTATGAAATAACACAAAACAATGTCCATCTTTGTTGTAAATGGGCAATGTTGTAAACAGATTCTTGCATAATGACAACATATCTATAGTGGCCACCCACTGAGTTCACATTCTGCAGTTGTTTTGATAAATGTTCACTGCCAAAGTTGTTTTTCTTTAGCTGAATTTTACAGAGAGATCTGTGCTGCGCAGGCTCTGCCTGTCCCAGACTTCAGCAAGGGTCCTTATATGGTCACAGCAAAGCTAACAAAGTTTGTTGGCCAAGTACAGGCTATCTGTCTTCACTCCCATAGATATCGAGAATCTAAACTGTTAGTATTGAAAGGCTGGAATTATTAGTTGATCTTTTTACTATAGAGAAAACATTGATTTAGTGATAATGAGCATTAGTAAAACTTTAGTAAACATTTTCTTATATCAGCAGGTTTTACGAGTGTCAGCTTAGAATATATGAATATTCTGAATGTTTTTTTTTTTTTTTTTTTTTGTATAATAGTATTATATTTATATGGAAATGCTCAACACAGTTCCTGAATGACAAAGACATATGTTTGTACTTAAAATGCTTTGCTTACTTGGCTTAACAAGTTTAAATGGTCTTCAAAGCCATGAAATAGTATTTAAACAGTGCAAAATGTTTAAGCAATATAATGCAGGAGTGCTGTTGTACTGAATATCAGCCTGTCTGTGATACAGAATTTCTCCTTGCTCAATGGTGAGAGAAAGAAATGGCTTACAGTGAGAGAAAACATCCAGATTTTTCTTTCTTTATTTATTTATTTATTTTTATATCATCATTAACTCTTTAGCCTATTTAAATCCAAAAAGCAACTTTTTTTGGATGGGCAGTGTATGTAAACCAATTTCATGCACTTTAAAAGTTAATTGGACATACAAACCCGATTCCAAAAAAGTTGGGACACTACAAATTGTGAATAAAAACAGAATGCAATGATGTGTATTTTACTCAGAATACAACATAGATGACATATCAAATGTTTAAACTGAGAAAATGTATCATTTTAAGGGAAAAATAAGTTGATTTTAAATTTCATGGCATCAACACATCTCAAAAAAGTTGGGACAAGGCCATGTTTCCCACTGTGTGGCATCCCCTCTTCTTTTTCTAACAGTCTGCAAACGTCTGGGGACTGAGGAGACAAGTTGCTCAAGTTTAGGAATAGGAATGTTGTCCCATTCTTGTCTAATACAGGCTTCTAGTTGCTCAGGTCTTAGGTCTTCTTTGTCGCATCTTCCTCTTTATGATGTGCCAAATGTTTTCTATGGATGAAAGATCTGGACTGCAGGCTGGCCATTTCAGTACCCGGATCCTTCTTCTACGCAGCCATGATGTTGTAATTGATGCAGTATGTGGTCTGGCATTGTCATGTTGGAAAATGCAAGATCTTCCCTGAAAGAGACGACGTCTGGATGGGAGCATATATTGTTCTAGAACTTGGATATACCTTTCAGCATTGATGGTGCCTTTCCAGATGTGTAAGCTGCCCATGCCACACGCACTCATGCAACCCCATCCCATCAGAGATGCAGGCTTCTGAACTGAGCGCTGAGAACAACTTGGGTTGTCCTTGTCCTCTTTAGTCCGGATGACATGGCGTCCCAGGTTTTCCAAAAAGAACTTCAAATTTTGATTTGTCTGGCCACAGAACAGTTTTCCACTTTGCCACAGTCCATTTTAAATGAGCCTTGGCCCAGAGAAAACGCCTGCGCTTCTGGATCATGTTTAGATACGGCTTCTTTTTTGACCTATAGAGTTTTAGCCGGCAACGGCGAATGGCACGGTGGATTGTGTTCACCGACAATGTTTTCTGGAAGTATTCCTGAGCCCATGTTGTGATTTCCATTACAGTAGCATTCCTGTATGTGATGCAGTGCCGTCTAAGGACCCGAAGATCACGGGCATCCAGTATGGTTTTCCGGCCTTGACCCTTACGCACAGAGATTGTTCCAGATTCTCTGAATCTTTGGATGATATTATGCACTGTAGATGATGATAACTTCAAACTCTTTGCAATTTTTCTCTGAGAAACTCCTTTCTGATATTGCTCCAGTATTTTTGGCTGCAGGATTGGGGAATTGGTGATCCTCTGCCCATCTTGACTTCTGAGAGACACTGCCACTCTGAGAGGCTCTTTTTATACCCAATCATGTTACCAATTGACCTAATAAGTTGCAAATTGGTCCTCCAGCTGTTCCTTATATGTACATTTAATTTTTCCGGCCTCTTATTGCTACCTGTCCCAACTTTTTTGGAATGTGTAGCTCTCATGAAATCCAAAATGAGCCAATATTTGGCATGATACTTTCAAAATGTCTCACTTTCAACATTTGATATGTTATCTATATTCTATTGTGAATAAAATATAAGTTTATGAGATTTGTAAATTATTGCATTTTATTCACAATTTGTACAGTGTCCCAACTTTTTTGGAATCGGGTTTGTATTTAAACTATGAATAAATACATCTAAATACAGCACACATGGCCAAACACTGCTCGGCCAATCAGATTAGAGAACCGGAACTTACTCTTGCATAAAATACAAATTGATGTTTTCCACAGGTTGCTTATTGAAATCCAACTGTCCAGCAATGCAACTGATAATATGTAGCATACCAAAAGAAATACCCAGATAAATGTACTGTATGTAGGTACTAGAACTGACTAATAATTGACAATAACAGCCTAGACTTGAGTCTGAGGTCACATAGTGGTCATTTGGTGGTCATTTTGATGATCAGTGTTTCTGGCAAGTAGAAAAATAGTTAAGCAGTAATTTCTTTCTCAGCTGAAAAGCTCATTTATTTGCAGCTCAAAGCTCAGCTAAAGTGTTTTTATTTTTTATTTTATTTTTTTTACAAAATATAGTCATATTTTACAATTCAGTAAAACAGTAATAGCCATTAGTATGGTCTCAGTCTCTATAATGGCCCCGTGTTTTAGTATAGACTCCCATACTTTAGCTTTGGCAAACACCTAATTAGCAAACTTTTGACTGCTTGTAATGACATTTTATACAAGTTAAACCCTCATAAAAGTATAACTGGCGAAGTAAGCTTCTGTTTCTGGTGTTATTATAATTTTAAAAGTGAACCATACTGGAGAAATGCGGTGTACCCACAGAGCCTGAGACTATTGTCTGTCTATTTTAATTTATATATTGCATAATTAAACAATAAGCATACATTCTGCTAATTAACTTCTAAACTTCTTTGAGATGGATAAAGATGTACGTTAATGAACAATGTGCAAATTTTAGTTTCTCTAAGTTCGAGTAATATGGTCCTTGTTTTAATAAATCATGCTCATCTATCACATCCCTTCTCCCTCACATTAAACATTAATCAGGTGTTCCAGTGTAGCTGTCGTTAGGTTGTCATCATTGAGTTTAAAAAAACCTGATCACTGTTACATCCCAGCTAACTGGGAACATTCTCAGAACTTTTGCTAACGTTCTGGCAAGTTTCTCTCACAGTTACGAGCAAACATTTTTCCAGTAAAGTTAATAGAACATTCATTATGAGCATTAGTAAAACTTATTTTCTTATATCAGCAGGTTTTGTGAGTGTCTACTTAGAATATATGAATATTCTGAATGAGACAAAGACATATGTTTATACTTAAAATGATTTGCTTACTTAACAACTTAAGTTTAAAAGATCTACAAAGCCATGAAATAGTATTTAAAAAGAGTGCAAAATGTTTAAGCAATATGTAAGACTAGGAAAACTTGCATAACGCCAGAATGTCTGGTTGAGGAACAAACAATCTGAGAAAGGAAATTAGCATCTAAACTCACTCAACTCATTCATTTAGCATCCCCATCGGAGACGACGTCACACTGAGTGAATCATCTAAGAATGACTTTAATTTACATGGATTTCTTATCACTGCCTCTTCACCCATTCCTACTCCAGATTTCACCGTCAAAATCTATATGGTTTAATGTGAATTCTCATAATACAATATTATACATGTTTGATATCGTTTGAAATGTCTCACTGCGATTGGTACAAAGATCTCATCCCCACTGAAGTAAACAAGAATATAATAAAGGTTTTAAGAAGTTTAGAGACATTTTGCTAAAAACAGACATTTGGTCTTCTAACAATACAGGCATATGGGAGAGTGATTCAATTTAAATTTCCATTGTTAACACATGTTTACATTTGAAAGAGTTTTACATCTTGGTCTGATATTTAAGGAGATGTTTCAGAAAGGGTCAGGGCTTGAACTTTTATATCGGTCAGCCCGTAACGCTGAGTGTCTCCTATAGACGCTCAGCGTTATGTAATTTTAAGAAGTCAGGTATCCATATTTCATTCTTTACTTCAGAGTATTTGATGTTATGTATGGACTAGCTTTGAACTGATAATGTAATCACCGTTATACATTTACCTGACTGTTAATAAATTGTTACATTTTGATCTATTCTGATTTACACTGGAATTATTAACTATCTCTAGTAGGACTAGATTATGAACGGGTATAATTTCAACCAAGGATTAAACAGAATAATTAAATGGTAACTATTAAATATAAATGACCAAATAACCAATTGGCATTTTAACCTAAATTCGAAATTATGATTAAATGGAGTCAGATAAAGATAAATTGGAATTAACAGAGCCAGGAGTGGACCACTGCCTGATAGATCTGTGGTCCCACCAGATTCCCCACCTCTCTAGTCTTTGTCTTCTTCACCGGTCCCATCTTGAAATCTGCTTCCTCTGACATTCCCACCTGACTTACTGATCTCTTCCGCTGGTTACAGCCAGGCCCCTGGATCCATCAGCTCCACTGGTGTTGTCCAGCTCCTAAGCTCTGCCTCTGCCTTCCCCACCACCGGCTGCACCTCGTGCTCTGCGTTCCCATGTTTTCACCGTGGCCTGTCTGCCTTGGGACTCCAGGCCTCCTCAACCCTCTGGATGAAACTTGGTCGGTCGTCGCTCAGCTTTCGAGTCTCTGGCTGTGCCTCGCCCCTTCGGGTCCCCCGGGCGGCTCCCTTCTGGTGGTTTTTCCATCGTCCTTGCTTGCTCCATCGTCACCCTGGTCAGCCAAGTCCCTGTCTCCACCTCGGTCCTGCAATCCATCAGCTATGCCTTGGGCTTCCAAGCCATAGATGTCTACCTGGTCCATCTGCCTCTCTGCTCCGGTTCCTCTAGGTTCTGCCTCCATCAGTCAGTCCCCGGTTCTGCCAAGCCCTTCAGCTAAAGCTCCACCCTGGCTCCTCCCATCGTCGGCTACACCATGATATCTGTATCCACCGACTCCTCATCCTCCAAAGCCCCCTCCCTCCTTGTTGGATTTTCAATTGTGGTGTGAGGACGCACCTTCCGTAGGGGGGACTACTGTCACGGTCTTAGACTCTTATTTTGATGTTGACTAAGTTTTCCCTTAGTTCCTGTTTCCCTGCTCTGTTTAGTTTAGGTTTCCTTGGAGTTTCTGATTATGTCCCTGTTTGTTTCTATGGTTAATTATCATCAGGTGTTTCATATTTAGTTCCTTGTTATTCCCTGTTTATATACACTGATCAGGCATAACATTATGACCACTGACAGGTGAAGTGAATAACACTGATTATCTCTTCATCACGGCTCCTGTTAGTGGGTGGGATATATTAGACAGCGATTGAACATTTTGTCCTCAAAGTTGATGTGTTAGAAGCAGGAAAAATGGGCAAGCGTAAGGATTTGAGAAAGTTTGACAAGGGCCAAATTGTGATGGTTAGACGACTGGGTCAGAGCATCTCCAAAAGTGCAGCTCTTGTGGGGTGTTCTCAGTCTGCACTATCTATCAAAAGTAGTCCAAGGAAGGAACAGTGGTGAACCGGCGACAGGGTCATGGGTGGCCAAGGCTCATTGATGCACGTGGGGAGTGAAGGCTGGCCCGTGTGGTCCGATCAAACAGATGAGCAACTGTAGCTCAAATTTCTCAAGACGTTAATGCTGGTTCTGATAGAAAAGTGTCAGAATACACAGTGCATCACAGTTTGTTGCGTATGGGGCTGCATAGCCGCAGACCGGTCAGGGTGCCCATGCTTACCCCTGTCAACCTCCAAAAGCGCCAACAGTGGGCACGTGAGCATCAGAAATGGACCACGGAGCAATGGAAGAAGGTGGCCTGGTCTGATGAATCACGTTTTCTTTTACATCACGTGGATAGCCGGGTGCGTGTGCGCTGCTTACCTGGGAAACATATGGCACCAGGATGCACTATATGGGAAGAAGTCAAGCCGGTGGAGGCAGTGTGATGCTTTGGGCAATGTTCAAACCTTGGGTCCTGCCATCCATGTCGATGTTACTTTGACACGTACCACCTACCTAAGGACTGTTGCAGACCCTTTCATGGAAATGGTAGTCTGTTCCCTTTGTGGCTGTGGCTCTTTCAGCAGGATAATGTGCTCTGCCACAAAGCAAAAATGGTTCAGGAATGACTTGAGGAGCACAACGACGAGTTTGAGGTGTTGACTTGGCCTCCAAATTCCCCAGATCTCAATCCAATCGAGCATCTGTGGGATGCGCTGAACAAACAAGTCCGATCCATGGAGGACCCACCTCGCGACTTACAGGACTTAAAGGATCTGCTGCTGATAACATCTTGGTGACAGATACCACAGTACACTTTCAGGGGTCTAGTGGAGGCCATGCCTCGACGGGTCAGGGCTGTTTTGGCAGCAAAAGGGGGACCAACATAATATTAGGAATGTAAATATATCATAATGTTATGCCTGATCGATGTATACTCCCTGTTCAATTTAGTTATTCATAATGTGTTGTTGTAATGATATTCTGCGTTTATAATAAAAGACTGTAGTATTCCTCGTTTGTGTTGCTTACAGTAGACCATTACAGTTCCCTTAACTTTTGTATAACCAAAAATAAAAGCCTTTAAAATTTTTTTTTTTTTTTTTTTTTTCAGAGAACATTCAGAAATAACATATTCATAACTTAATGGGAACATCAGTAAAACGTTTATTTTTTAGCTGGGATATTATAATAATCTATTTTTGCTTAAACTGTCAAATGTAACTCTCTCAACAAGATTAAAGTGTTAAAATACACATATCCAGAAGCATATCTGATACCTGATGTCTTATTGTTATTCAAAATGTTTGTCTGATAAAAATGATTTTCCTATTAGGTATCATTTCTGAATTGACTCACATGATCTCGCACTTTTAGCTGACCGCAGTCAAATATTTGCCTGCGCTGTCATGAGAGAGATTGCGCTGAACGTTCTCACAGATATGTGCTTCCATCTCTGTGGAGTGACCCCATGCTCTTCTAAGTCATCTGGAAGACATAACTTTTACTTGACTCACCTAAGAACAAATGTTAAAGAAAAACGTATTTAACATTAAGCTGATAAATACTATTCATGACAGACGGCTGTTCAGTATGATGCATAATGGTGTTCATGTCTAACATGAAACTGAGTATAAAATATTTTATGCTCTTTTGTATGCGTGTCATTATTTCCATTGTGAAAAACAAGCAAACTTTAGCATACCTTTAAAAATAGGACTACTTGTGGAAATAATATACTTTAAAATAATACTTAATGTAATGTTTTCTGACACTTAATTGCAATTAAATGAAAATATATTATAGTTTACATTTATATTAAATGCAATTAGCCAAGTTGCAATTAGAGTGCTTTTTGACCCACTTAAATAGAACTTTAGTACATCTTTATGTCATTTCATAATTAGTTCTATTGTCTTTGAAATAATTGTGTAAAAACTGTATTGCCAAGCATTTATGATAAACTAAAATATACTTTAATGTCATTTCTACTGAAACATAAATACAGTATATTTGCAATTACACATTTGTAATGAAGTTGCAATTAAAATATATTAACTGCATTTGCTTTAGTAGTCAACACATCAAAATTAGTGTAGGATATTTCTTTAAAGAACAACAAAAGACTATTAAACCATAATGATTTAATATGTACTTTAAAGTAAAACTTTAATTTGACATTATTACAAAAAGTGCACCTTTTAAAACTGCACAAGTGACCTTTTGCTTTATTAATATTATATTATCTGCAAGTACAATCTTTTTTTAAATATACTTTCAAGATTTCAAGTAAACTACAAGTGCACAGACAATACAATAATGTACATGTCACATATAATAGACATCTGCAGTAATTTATAATTTTCATGCTTCATTTTTTTTTTCTTGCAATTAGAGCACATTGTGGATATTTTGGCACATGTAAAGGGCTAAAAGCGGCCCAATATGAGTTCATCAAAAGTACAGATTGATACAGTCTTTTGAATGAGCACCTACATAAATATTTTCATAATGAACCGTTCAGACCTCTGTAGTAAAGAATAATGTTTAACCTTAAGTTATTTAGCTATCAACATTACAGCTGGGTTCACTCCTGTGTGCTGCAGTAAACTGCTACTCAACTTACCCTTGCAGCACAAGTATATGAAAGTCCAGCTAATGTGGATTTAACAGTCTGTGGACCACCGTGGTCAATTTTACCTGAAATGTCTGTTAGAAACACTGAAAGATAATTGCTGTAAGCTGTGGGAGACAGAAGTAGCTGAGAGGCATGAGAACTTTCCAGCACAGCCCAGTGTTTACTCAGTATGGGTATGGGAAGAAAACTAATTGTGCTTTTGACTTTTGCTTCCAAAATGTTAACTTAAAAAAAAAAAAAAAAAAGTCATTTTTTCTGCCAAATAATGTTTGATTACAATGTCCAAGTAGCAAATGCACTATGACGCAATCAGCCTTGCTTTCAAACAAATGAAAATCAGAGTGTTGAAAAAAAGAATGCTTATGGTTTCTTTGAAGCAGCAGTTTTTCAAGACTTGCTTTAAGATTTACTGCTTTATACACTCACCCAATTTTTACTTGCATGAACTTGCATTCTTATTTGATAAATAACATTTTGTCTCATTTTACTCTTTTAGTATGCATTACAAACTGCTCGGAGACGAAAAGGCTGAGGAGCCAAACGCAGTAGATTAGTAAAGGGTAATCCAAAAACGTAATCCACAAAAGGTCAAAACACAGGCAAACAACCCTAACAGATACCAGGGGTCTGTTCTTTGTATGCCGCTAACTCAGTTAGCTGGATTTGATTGTTGATGATTTGGCATGATCTTGGATTGTTTGGCTCTTCGACACTCATCCTGGACTTGTTGTCATAGCAACAGGTCCGTAAATTTAAACCTGCTCAGTTTATTTAATGTAAACAGGATTAGATTGCATCTTGAGGTGATACTTAAAATCTGTCCCAGCCACTGCTACTTTATTACAAGAGTTCATTACTGAACCAGGGGTAACCAGGAACAATAATAATTTAATAAAAATGTATTTGAAAGTAATATTATAATGTTGTGTAAAAGCCTATAATATAGACACAGCCACTTGATTGAGAGGTTTATTTGTGATGGAATAATTACTTTATCATTTTATTGGAGTCTTACACACATACTGTAACTTCAATCTGAGCCATGCATTAATTTGAGTGGTGACATATATTATGGGATGGCTTGATGCAGCACAGGAGATGCAGATATAACTTGATCTTGACCCTTAAGAAACTTTAATCAATGCTGTCACGTAACAAATTTGCTTCAAATTGACTTAAAAATTAAATGAATTGCCAATTACAACATTGAAATAAAAATGTAAAGGGTGTACAAATTCTATAAAATCATGAATATAAATAATTGGGAATCATGTTTTAAAAAAAACATTTATCTATTATAACTTTTATGTTGGTTTAGTAGTTTGGCTGTTTCCTTATAAAGGTCCAGACATTTGTGGGGGGTTTTGTGTAATTTGTCAAGTTTTTCGCCAGGTGTCTTTTAATTATATGATGTCATTACGTTGTCTTGACACCAGCCAATCGCTGCTTTACTGATCGTGGTTTCGAGTATCGATGCATCTGCCTCTTCAGTGAACACAAGAACGCGCAGTAATCTTAGACAGTTTAATCCGGATATTTTAATCCAATGTATTAAGTGAGGTACGAAGAACGGACCCTGCAAAACACTGCTTCATGAAGCTTTACGAATCTTCTGTTTCAAATCAATTGGTTTGGAGCGCATATCAAACTGCCAAAGTCACATGATTTCAGTAAACGAGGCTTCGTTATGTCATCACTGTTTCGAAACATGTTTCAAAATGTCAATGGTTCACCGCTAGGGGGCGATGATCTCCGTGAACCCATGAATCATGGGCAGTCACTGAGAACCATTGAACAACCTGAACTCTGATCAGTTTTATACATTTTTAGATGTTTTAATGAGACATTCGTATAATTAAAAGGAAAAATAGTAGTTAATGGGCTCGTATTGGCTTGTTTAGCTGAGCCATCCATGGAACAAACAAAACAACAATTGATAAAAGAACATATAGACACTTAATATTTAATGTTATTAGATGATTAGTTCATTGCATTTTACTTTTAATAAAACATTTGCAATAGATTTGTTGCATTTACACTTATATGGTGACAGGGGTCGCCATGGAGACGAGTGTCAGATTGATTCGAAGCTTCGACACAATACGGCACATTTGCTTCAGCTGTTTCAGTGTTTCACGAAGCCACGGTCTGCCCATCACTAGTAAACAGGGCAAATCTAGAAAAAATGCAACCGGGTCAAAACCATGGGACAGCTAATCAAAGGAGGGCTCAGAAATGCAGTTGTGACACATACAAGACTTAGCAATGAATGATTAAATAAACCAGGCTTATATAGGCAGCGTTAACAAGGTTAATGCAGGGTTAATATTACACAGCTGACAGCAATCAGGGATGATGAGTCCTGGCAGTGAGTTCTGGGAAATGTAGTCCATGTTGAAATGGCAATAGACTATAGGGAGGAGCAAGGCTGTAACCATGTCTTGAACATTGGGGGGGACCACATTTTTATTTTTATAAAGCATAAAGAAACAGAACAGTGAACGAAATTAAGTCTAATTCTAGTTGGGAAATAATCATTTTGGGACTATTTGCAAATAATATTTGCATTAATTTGTGTCAAATATATCGTTATTCTCAAGATTCTTCCCGCTAATAATATTTGAATTTCTTGGTGGTCTGGAGGTAGAATTTTTGTAAACCGTGTCGAAGGTTACAAGTTCTAATCCGCCCTCATATAGGTTTTTTTGTTGTTGTTTTTTTTTAAATCAAAGATGTTCAATGATTGTATATTAAGAGCATGGACACGTTTGTGTGCATTTTGTGATTTCACCGGAAAGAATAGAGTCCCCGCAATGGCATTAAGCGCTAGATTGACGTGCTTGTCTGTGTGAAGACTGAACGAGCCAGAAGAGAACGTAATGATCTCAATCATTTTGACATTGACGAGTGCCGTTAGGCTTGAGGCAGACCCAAGGGGGTAATCCAGCACCCGGAAAGTGTACTTTCCATAGGGGCAGCCATTGCTAACCAAGCCATTACCTGCTGTTAGCATTCCATTGACTCCCATTCATTTTGGCGTCACTTTGACAGCGAATAGCTTTACATCTGAGGCGTTTAAAGACTCCATTTGTCCCTTGTTTATTTCTAAAGAAACACGACAATGTATAAAAGGCTCCATTACCTTGTACCTTACACTATCGCCCCATAGAAGCCGTTTTTGTAAAAATAGGCTAATTACTGCGTCAGAGAAATTACCGTATAGGCAGGAGGAGAAGCTTGCAGGCAATCTTTTACTGTCTATGAGGCAATCAGGGGGACGTGAAGGCATAAAGTCCGATAAAGTCAAGGGAGAAGCATGGAGAGAAGCCCATAGAGAGCCAAAATCTCTGCAAGATTCGGTGATTCAGATTTGACTTTGCACAACTACTAGAAGACTTACAACTGTCAGACAGGTTGCTCACGTCACATCTACGTCGTCAAGCTCAGTCTGAGGCTGCGCAGTATGCTCAGCCGTCAGGAAGTGAGTGCTTCTAATTGACTTCACTTCTCTCCGTTGAAATCTATGGGGTCGCTGCGTCCATTTCTTTTACTGTCTATGGGCAGACCAGACTAAAAATGTAACTTTTAAACCTTTTTGTCATCCTAACATACAGAGCGCTGTGTAATGGAGTGCAGGAGAGCAGAGCAAGAATGTCAGATATTGGAGGTGACAATTTGGCCATTTCTAATTATTGGGGGGACTCCATCTGGTAATCATGTCAGTATGTACTGCAACTATATCATATGGAAGCTTGTTTCGGCCATAGGAAAAAAATACAAAAGGTAATTGTGAGTTTTTCATCTCACAATTCTGACTTTTTCTCTCAGAATTGGGAGCTATAAAGTCCAATTTTCTCAGAATTGCAAGTTTATATCTCACAATTCTGACTTTATAGCTTGCAATTGAGAGTCTATAATGTATCTCGCAATTCTGAGGGAAAAAGCTTCCATAGTATGAGAACCGTGTTTGCAAAGCTGTTAAAAAATGTGTTGTGCTGGTAACAAAGGATTTCCTCCGATTGAAAATCTCCTAATGCTTGAAACGTAATTTTAAAAATATATATTTTGTCAGGTATCTTAAAATGTGCTACATGCCCTTGTGAAAAGAAGTGTGTTGAACTGAATTAAATGTGAACTTGTGCTGTACTTATCTATATAATCTTTATAATCTATATTTAAAAATAAAAGCTGTACTTGCAGATCAAATTAAGTAAATAAAAGGCCACTTAAGTGTATTTAAAGACTCTTCTTAGCACACATAGTACACTTAAAAAGATCACTTTGTATTGTCAAATTAAAAGATTTACTTTACTGTACATTTTAAATCATTATGTTTTGTCATACTTTAAAATACACTTGTGTGATGTGTTGCTTAACATACAAAAGCATTCATAACATAATGTTATTAAATGCAATGCAGTTAGCCGAACATTATATTGCATTATGCAGTTACTTCTATTGTCTTTGAAATATGGTTCAAGTATATTGCTGAATGTATTGACAAGGATTTATGGTAAACGAAAGTATACATTAATGTTATTTTTATTGAAATTTGCATGTTGTGTATTTAAATGTATTTGCAATTACACATTTGTAATGATTATTTTGAACTTTAAATGTAACATTGAATAACACACTCCAACTGAATGTATAGTCAAGTACTTTACATGTGCTTTAGTATGTTAGTCAACACATTAAAATAAGAGTACTTCTTTAAAGCACACGTCACAAGTACAGTTGCTAGATGGTTCTTTCCCCTCCTTTTTTGGATGAGAAGTGCTGTGTTCTTATCCATTCGAGAAGTGATTATATAGTCTCCGTCCCTCTGAAAATCCCTTATACGGTGACCAGAGCTGTTCTTTCTCCCCCACAGCTCCATGCTTTTATTCAATTAAAGAACCTTCACCCCAATCGCTTTAAAAGACTTTGCTTTTTTGAGGATTGTTTGTGTGCAAAATATTATGATTGAGTAGCTGTATATTTAGGCCACATCGTTAATGAATTTGCATAGGAAATATAAGTGTGTGATGTTTTCAGTGTTTACACAATGGTATGTTGTAAAGGTGTGTGTTAATGAAAAATGTTCTACTATGTGGCATTGTTGGACATTTATTTATAGGCATACAATTTAGTCTAAATATTTAACAGAAGACAAACCACTGGAGACAGAACCTTTCAGCAGAGCACCTATACTCACAATTATCATATATATCATATGTTAATGTCACTAATAATTTGTCTTTTATTGACTTGACACTGCCCTCTAGTGTTGATTAATAGGAAATATAGTGCCTAGCAAATAAGCATTTTCAAGCTTATTTTGAGTGTTTTCAAGGTGTGGATGTTTTAAAATATGCTTTATAATAATACAATCAAAAGTTATTATTGCAATAGTGTCAGCTGTTTACTGATGCCCTGAATCCAAGCTATATACTTATCATTAATGTAAACTGCCTTATTATCATCTAAGGTGTAACAAAGTTTATTGACATGATAAAATGTTGAAAATGTATGCATGTCACTTTTCTCAAATGTTTGGTTTGAGAATGTGATTTCATGAGCTAGAAAAGGTGAGATTTAAGAGAAGGACTGGCCTGTGAAGAATAATGTAGCCAACCGATGCCAGATATCGATTAAAGTAAATCACCGACTGTAAACTCAGCTAAAAAGTAATTATTTTCACAGTTTTCTCTAAGAAGTC
This sequence comes from Paracanthobrama guichenoti, assembly GCA_018749465.1. Taxonomy (NCBI): domain Eukaryota; kingdom Metazoa; phylum Chordata; class Actinopteri; order Cypriniformes; family Gobionidae; genus Paracanthobrama; species Paracanthobrama guichenoti. The sequence goes on from CM031949.1 coordinate 51,046,581, forward strand.
CTGTTAAACCTGTTTCCCCATAGAAAAATGTCATTAGGTAAATCTTGAAACCCAAGAAGTGACATCATTGTGACCCTTTCTACAGCATGATAGGCAGACAATGAAGAACATTTATAACCTTAAAGTTGACATGAATTGGAAGTTGTGATTTCTTTTTTTTTCCCTTGTTCTGATGTACACCATTCAGGCATAACATTATGGCCACGGACATGCAAAGTGAATAACACTGATTATCTCTTGATCACGGCACCTGTTAGTGGGTGGGATATATTAGGCAGCAAGTGAACATTTAGTCCTTAAATTTGATGTGTTAGAAGCAGGAAAAATGGGCAAGCATAAGGATTTGAGCGAGTTTGACAAGAGCCAAATTGCGATGGTTAGACGACTGGGTCAGAGCATCTCCAAAACTGCAGCTCTTGTGGGGTGTTCCCGGTCTGCAGTGGTCAGTATCTATCAAAAGTGCTCCAAGGAAGGAACAGTGGTGAACCGGCGACAGGGTCATGGGCGGCCAAGGCTCATTGATGCACGTGGGGAGCGAAGGCTGGCCCGTGTGGTCCGATCAAACAGACGAGCAACTGTAGCTCAAATTTCTCAAGAAGTTAATGCTGGTTCTGATAGAAAGGTGTCAGAATACACAGTGCATCACAGTTTGTTGTGTATGGGGCTGCTTAGCCGCAGACCAGTCAAGAGTGCCCATGCTGACCCGTCCACCGCCGAAAGCGCCAACAGCGGGCACGTGAGCATCAGAACTGGAGGAAGAAGGTGGCCTGGTCTGATGAATCACGTTTTCTTTTACATCACGTGGATGGCCGGGTACATGTACGTTGCTTACTTGGGGAACACATGGCACCAGGATGCACTATGGGAAGAAGGCAAGCCGGTGGAGGCAGTGTGATGCTTTGAGCAATGTTCTGCTGGGAAACCTTGGGTCCTGCCATTCATGTGGATGTTACTTTGACACGTACCACCTACCTAAGCATTGTTGCAGACCATGTACACCCTTTCACGGAAACAGTATTCCCTGGTGGCTGTGGCTCTTTCAGCAGGATAATGTGCTCTGCCACAAAGCAAAAATGGTTCAGGAATGGTTTGAGGAGCACAATGACGAGTTTTAGGTGTTGACTTGGCCTCCAAATTCCCCAGATCTCAATCCAATCGAGCATCTTTAGGATGCGCTCAACAAACAAGTCCGATCCATGGAGGCCCCACCTCGCAACTTACAGGACTTAAAGGATCTGCTGCTAACATCTTGGTGCCAGATACCACAGCACACCTTCAGGGGTCTAGTGGAGGCCATGCCTTGATGGGTCAGGGCTGTTTTGGCAGCAAATGGGGGACCAACACAATATTAGGAAGGTGGTCATAATGTCATGCCTCTAATTGACTGGACGGTTGTAGTTTGCTATTGGTCGGTCACATGTGAGTGACAGGTTGTCACGGCAGTAAACGTGTCATCAGAGAAGAGATGTCGCTGCAAGGGGGAGGGGAAGCTATTTTTATTAAATATCGAGAGCACACAAATTAATAATAATGAGCTGTCCATTTTGATTTCATGGTGACTTATACCATGATATAGTTAACTCAAGCATTCTTATCAAATCAAACAATTTATTTAATTAGTTTATTTGGCCTGAGCAGCTGTGTGTGCATGCTTGGCGAGTTGTGATATTACTGAGGTTTAAAGGAACTAATCTCAGTTCCTGATTGAAATTGTTCAGTATAAATGATGACCTCATGAGGGATTACTCACAATTATCATGGCAGGTCTGTGAGTCTCTTCTTCTTCTTTTCATCTGAGAATAATAATATATTTGTTGTCTTTTATCGACTGCACACTGCCCTCTAGTGTTGATTAACAGGAAATATATTGCCTTCTAAAGACAGCAGGCCTAGCAAATAAGCATTTTTTAAATGAAACTGTGGATTTTTTAAAATGCTAAATTTAAAAATAAATAGAAAATCCACAGTTTCATGTTAAAAATAATTATAGGCAGACAATGAAGAACATTTATAACCTTAAAGTCAGCATGAAATGGAAGTTGCGATAGTCTTTTCTTCTCTGTTCTGATGTATATCCAATTGAAACGTAGCCTAGAAATCTAGACGCACCCTAGCGGCAGCAAATCTAATTTGCCGCGAGTGTAGTCGAGCAACTCTCGGTAGACCTGCGAGCTGGAAAAACCAAACTCTGGTCAGGCCAATCACATCGTGTATAGAGTCGGTGGGCGGGCTTAACATAATGACGGCAGAGTTGCCGAGGTTCCGCGTGCTACTAGAAAACAAAGAAGCTGGCGAACAGCGGTCTTTAGAATCGGCTTTGGATTCGGATTTGGCAAGACTCTGGGAGACTTGTTGTTAAACTTTTCTTTGAGAAAAGAACGGTACTGAAGTCATTCTTAAGAAAGGAAGATGTGTTCAGAGTTTTGCAGACCGGATACGGCGAAAGTTTAATCTGTCAACTAGCTCGGCTTCACCTTCTTCATTGCTCTGGTTGGTTGTAGCGCTATCCTATTGCGTGCAGGGGGAATGTGAAAGACAACCGTTTATCCCGCCTCACGGATTGAGCCCTGCCAACGGTGTGTTCCCAGACTCAACATCTTGATGTGGGTCTGGCTTGTCAGGCTAAGTGAAATGGCTTCTTGAGCAAGAAAAATGTAGGGCGGGACTTGATTTTGTTCATAGGGAATTCATTGGATGGTTGGATAATTGTGGTTTGCTATTGGTCGATCTCATATGAGTGACAGGTTGCCCCGCCCTCGCGCCAGTAAACCATCAGAGAAGAGATGTCACTGCAAGAGGGACGGGAAGTTATTTTAATTAAAGATTAAGAGATAATAATGATGATGGTGCACGGATAAATAATTTATAATAAACACTGAAATATTCCATAAAACATTATGATTGTCCATTTGGATTTTAAGGTGACTTAAAATATAACTAACTCCAGCATTCTTATAAAATCAAACAAAGTTTCAATCACCCTTTTCTATTGTACACACCTGAAATGAAAGATGCAATTGTGTTTCTGTTTTCTTTGGCCTGAGCAGCCTGAGCAGCTGTGTGCGCATGCTTGGTGATATTAAACCTTGGTGAGGTTTAAAAGAACTAATCTCACAGTACCTGATTGAAATTGTTCAGTATAAATGATGACCTCAGGAGACATGACATGACATCTGTAGTTTCAGGATCTTAGGTGATTTATCTAAGAAGTTTATTTTAGGTGAAGGTATTTATCACTGTCAGATGGTCATACATAGATTTGTTTTCACAAAAGGTCATTTTAGGACTGGATTATTCTTTTACTTTTTTTTATTTTTACTATATCCACATCCATATAAAAATATTTAAGATTTTGATCTTCTAGAGTAATATAGAATTTCAGTTCGCTTGCCAGCTTGTATCTTGTGTCATTGCATAAACGTTTTAATAATACCATGTGCTAAATCAAGCAATCTTTGACGAACAATTACTCTACTTTATGACTTGACCTTATAGTTGAGAGCTGATTTGTGATGCACTTAAAGTTACAGATGGCTTATATTAAATCTTATGTGAAGTATCTCTGCTTCTGTATGCAAGGCTTATGGGGCATAGACCTGCTTTGGCCAGTAGCACTGTTTAGTCATTTGACATGCAGCTGTTGTGATGCGTAAATTAGAGGCTCTTGGTCTAAATTAAGACACACTGTCTATGAACCAAGGATGGAGTTATAGTTCTTTATTTCATCCAACATGTACAGTACACGTGCACACTGTTTTACAAACACACACATGTTGGGTTTTCATGTTTTATAGGGAATTTTCTTAGACATAATGATTTTTATACTGTACAAACTGTATATTATATCCACTAACCCTAAACCTACTCATCACAGGAAACTTTTTAAATGTACAAAATAAAGAAAAAGAAAATTAACTTAGTATGATTTATAAGCTTTTTTCGTCGCGCATGCTTGGCGAGTTGTGATATTACTGAGGTTTAAAGGAACTAATCTCAGTTCCTGATTGAAATTGTTCAGTATAAATGATGACCTCATGAGGGATTACTCACAATTATCATGGCAGGTCTGTGAGTCTCAGATATGTTAACGTGTCCAATTTACTTTTCTTTGTCCCCATAACATAAGGTTTACCTGAACCACACACACACACACACAAACACAGACTAGTAACTAGTTCACCAGTATTGATGTTTCATTGTAAATACATTTATCTGTATTTTTTCCCCTGAAAATAATGTATTAATTTATTCTCAAATGTATTTCCTCTTCTTAATAATATGCATTAAGCTACTACTCAAGTAATTGTGTTTGTACTCAAATAACATTCTAAAAACACTTTTTTGTGTGCATTGCAGTGTCTACCCTGTTAAATTATAGTTTTAATTGCTAAAACTGCCCTTTAATAAATATGTGATCGTTATTTTCTTCTAGATAGAGGATGGTAGTCCTGCTGCCCTAGCTGGATTGTGTGAGAATGATGAACTGGTGTCAGTGAATGGAAAGCCTTGCTCTAACCTCAGTCTCTCAGATGCTATTGATCTCATTGAGGCCTCTGCTGACTGTCTACAGCTACTTGTCAAAAGGTATTTTATTGCTTGGGCAAATGTTCCTTGATGCACTGTGGTTGATTCTTTACTTGTTTCAATGCATTGCATCTTTTATTTGTGCAATGAGGTTTTTAGTCTAACAAAAGGTGTAGCATTACTAGAAGAATTAGAAGTTAATGCAATGTTTAAGCCTTTTTGCCACTCATACTAAACCAGATGCAACCTGCGTATTGTGATGCATTTAATTAGTATTTTGCATTTTATAGTATAGTTAAAGGCACAATATGTAAGATTTTTGGATTAAAATATCCAAAAGCCAGTAGAACAATGTTATATATTTTGTTGACTTGTGTACTTGCACTATCCTAAATGTTTCCATGAATGTTTAAATCCAGAGAAATCAGCAATTTTAACCAGGACACGGACAGTGTCCGTGCGTCACCTATCAATGACATCATACCCGCTTTATCCTCGATTTACGAAACCATGGAAACACCAAAGACACTTTAATATGTGTTTTATTAGACAGGTGAGCCACTGTTTGGATATATTCATTGGCAGAAAACAAATCATTGTTATATAGCTCAACACAGTTAGTCTTATTGTTTAAATCTCGTTTTCATGAATACCATATTTTACCATGTCTAATATCGATCTAGCTTACTGTAGTGTGCAACAAGTGTCTCATAGCAGCCGCAGAGTGAACACACAGAGAAGCATTATAACATAACTTTCAACACACTCAAATAATGCATCTAATATGATAAAACAGCACTGTGTATGCATGACTGGAAAAAGAGGAAACAGTCGCCTGCGGCATAATAAAAGCTCCACGAAATCCAGGCGTCATCAAGCTACGCCTTTGTTTTGAATAAGCAACCTCTAGCAGCAAAAAATTACATATTGTGGCTTTAATTAAAAGTCTTGTTTATGACTGTCTTGACCTTTGAAATACCAGACATACTAAATCACCCACTGTGTACTACAGAATCACTGACCTAGATTCATTTAGATTACTGGTAATAAAACACTAATACATTATTCACAGAAAAAATGAATGCTTCAATCTTGCTTTTCTTAATGTTAACTAAAAGTTAAGGTAATTTTCTTAGTTCCAATAAATTATTTTCTTTACAAAAAGTCTTGGGGTTTGAATGGACGGATTAACTGCAAATATCATGATTTTACTATAATCTCCCCCCTGCAGATGCTGTAGTCAACCTCAAGAGAGCTTTGAAGTGGTTAGTACCACTTTTCTGATCCCTTCTCCATCCAGGCTTCATCCAGACCCACAGGAAATATACATTTCTGAGTCCCAGGATGAAGCATATTATGGGGAAACAGACAGCGATGGAGAGTGTCCTGTGGGGACTCGATTGGTCCGGACGCAAGTTCAAATACCTCCTTCTAGGAATAAAGGTAGAGGCACCTATGCCCAGGGTGGTGGAGACACCAGTTTGGATGTAACCCCAGGATCTGTGGTTGAATTGCAACTCTCGCTCTCCAAGACCACCCTGAAAGAGCCAGATTGTACTGCATTAGGCAGTGCTTGTGGAGTTGTAGGAGACACCCATTATAGAAAGACGGATGAGAGTGTCAACTATACCACCACTGCATTTTCTTCAGAAAGCCCTCTATATATACCCCGACGAGACCGTCAGCCCCTTGGTCAGTGGGGTGTGTTGGTTAGCAAATCCCCTGCTTTGCCAAGACAGGTGGAGGTGACAGTGCAGCAGTTATCTGGAAGCAGTTCTGGAAAGGAGGGGGTAGAGGCCAGTGAACGGTTGGATTCTGGTGGGGAAGAAGGAGGGCACATTGAAGAAGCTCCCACCTCCTCTTCTGTGTCCTTTGGACTTCCCTCAGAGGAGTGGGACTCTGAATCAGAGAGAGAGGTCAACAAGCCCAACAAGCACCGGGCAAGGCACGCCAGTAAGTAACATCTGATTTTCAGTATGTTGCTTGTTATAGTGTGATATAGTATCTGTTTGCAAGAATAGCAATAATTTCTTATTTTAAAAGCTTAGGTTATAGATATAGCATCAGTGAACTGACGGAGTCAGCTGTGGATTGCTTCTGCTTGTAATTACTAAAGTTATGATGTTAAAAACGTTTCACAATTCATGTCCAATTTGTATGTTTCTTTTTAACCTCTGTTTAGTAAACATTTTTGTGTTACTTTATTATGATCTGTATTATGCATACTTTCAGTGATTTGTGAGCAAAAGCATGCATAAATGTTTTGCGATACTTTAGATAGATAGATAGATAGATAGATAGATAGATAGATAGATAGATAGATAGATAGATAGATAGATAGATAGATAGATAGATAGATAGATAGATAGATAGATAGATAGATAGATAGAACAAAAAAGAACATGGCACTGATTCACTGTTGCAGTGATGGGTGGGGGCTTGCAGGGTGACATGACTAGTAAAGTTAAGAATAAAACATGGGCATGCTAATGATGCTTGCAGAAGTGCCATTTGACAGACATCAACATGTGCAACTCTGGCCTGTTACCCGATCCTTTAAAATTGGCCATCTTAGCAGCACTGAAATGGAAGCACTCATCTATGGCTCTGTCCACCTTGAGATTGGAAAGACAAGAATCAGAAATGTGTCAAGTTTTACCAAACCTATTTTGAAAGAACTGACACAGTCTGGTGGGAATATGGGGCTTTGTGGTGCTTGTACGTATATTGACTAAAACAGGTTGACTGTAACTTTTTTTACAGCTTTTGGAGCTACACATATGGGCTTGTATTAGCTCTCTGGCACTAGCAAGTCCACACACGGCCCCAGGGCTATTTTTACTCTCTTTTCTCTCTCTGTTGGATCTGCTATTGGCTCAGTCTCACTAACGTGCTCTAGACACATTCACAGCTGTAAGTGGCTTATGTTAATATCTGGCTGTTATACATGGATCACAGATTTAGTTAATTGGTGATGGTGTTGTCAAATCTCTGTTTGGAGAATGAATTATTGGGTCTTTGGGGATAATGTGGGTCAGGGGATCGGTAAATTCTATTTAACACCTGCTAAATCTGGGATTCATTACTTGATTAGCGGAAAAGCCACAATTCTCTTAAAATACATTTTGATACACATGTTGATACACATTGTCATGCATTATTTCATTTTAAACAACAAAATCTCAATTACATGTATTCACATGCATATTTTAACAAACAATTATGTATTTGGTTTCACATTAGATAAAAATTAGTTTAGCTACATGGTTCTCAATTGATACTTGTATTTTCTCAGTTCAAGACCTCTCATATGAAATGACTTGTTGGCTGCTCATATAACAGTGCTATTTATATGCTTCATACACGTTCAGTGAATTAGGCCACCAGGACCAACCATGTGCAATATCCCTACTTTATGACCTCATCCGCCCATACCCTAAACTCCTGCTTTTTTTGTGTCATTCTTAGGGCTCCGGCGCAGTGAGAGCCTTTCAGAGAAGCAGGTGAAAGAGGCCAAGTCCAAATGCAAGCGCATTGCTCTTCTGCTGTCTGCCCCTGCCCCCAACCCTCATAACAAAGGGGTGTTGATGTTTAAGAAGCATAGACAGAGGGCCAAGAAGTATACACTTGTAAGCTACGGTACTGGTGAGGACGAGCCAGATTATAAGGACGACGAAGACGACAAAGAGGAGCACGCTGTTGAGTTCACTGTTCTAGCCACAAGTGAAACAGAAATTGATGAGGATTTCTTTGCCAATGCCTCAGTTCAGAAAAGCATTGTAAGCTTTGATTGGGATACCGGATTACTTGAGATAGAGCGCAAGCTTGACAACAAGCAGGATATGGAGGCACTTCCTGACACCAAGGGGAAAGGAGCTCTCATGTTTGCCCAGCGCAAACAGCGCATGGATGAGATAGTAGCTGAACATGAAGAGATGAGACGTAAGGGGATCCCTGTTGAAGCGACGCAGGAGCCTGAGACACATCAAACATACCAACACATGGAGGATCGTGCTTATATGAATGCACAAGAAACCCAAAATTACATGGATGTCAATCTACACCACAGCATATCAGCTCAAAAGCAGCAACAGCAACAACATCATCAGTACCAAGAACAGTACTATCAACAACAGCAGCTGCAGCAACAGCAGTATCAAGACTACCAGCAGCAGCTACAATACCAGCAACAGCAACAACAGTATCAACAACAGCAAGACTACCAGCAACAAAAAAATTATCAAAACGTCCAATCATACAATCAGCAACAACACTTCCAACAGCAGCAAGTGCAACAGTATTCACATCATATGAATGGCACATTTGATCAGCAAGTGCAGAATGAAATGCAGCCATCAGTCACAAACAGAAGTGCCAAACCATTTTCAATTCAAAATAGAGTGGCTGCTCCATTTTCCTCCCCTACAAGTGCAGATAATCAAGAACAATCTGGGTGTTCATTGGGACAAGGTGAACAGATTGCTTCCCGTGATGAGCGTATATCTGTGCCTGCTATCAAGACTGGTATCTTGCAAGATACAAGGAGGAGGAGTGCCAGTAAACCTATGTTCACTTTCAAAGAGTCTCCAAAGGTTTCACCTAATCCTGCTCTGTTGAATCTCCTCAACAGGAATGACAAGAAGGCAGGTTTTGAGTCATGCCCAGAAGAAGATTATTTAAGTTTAGGAGCTGAAGCCTGCAACTTTCTTCAGTCTCCTAAGATGAAACATAAAGTTCCACCACCAGTAGCTCCTAAACCTCACATTAACCCAGCTTCTCCCCCATGGTCAATTCAACAAGAAACTAGTGACCAACCCATCCCAGAGCAAACCGCAAACAGTGTCCCAGGACCTCCAGAAGCTCCAGTCACAGGGGTTGAGGCTGCTCCTGGCCCAGAAACAGGGGTCCCAACCATATCTGAAGAAGAACCTGCATTGGCCCCTGAATCCCAAAATATTGAACACTGTCCTGAACAACTTGCTCCAAGTAATGCCTGGAAACAACCAGAATCTCAGATGGAGCTGAACCAGCAACCAGAAACCTGGAATGAGAAACAACCAATCCAAATGAATTCTGCTCATCCTGTTGCTCCACCTGTTACGCAGTCAGATCCATCTGCCAGATCATGGGATCCAGCTCCAACTCAAGGTCATCAGCAGCTTCCAGTAAGTATTTGGGGTCCAAATGAGGTTCAATTGCAAGTCCCATCTCAAAACCAGTCTCAAACACAGCCACAATGGATGACACAGTCTCAGGGCCCTTCAGAAGTACAAATGCAAGTGCCTTCCAAAACACAATCCCAGCCTTCTTGGGTAACACAGCCTCAAACCTCACCCCCACCCAAGCATCAAGCAAAGCCTCAGTCTCAAATCAATTCATGGGTACCAAGTCCAAATCAGTCAACACCACAAGCCCCATGGTCTCAGCCCCTTGAGCCAGCACTGCCACCTATTAATGTTTGGCGACAAGATCAAAATCAAGCCCAGGAACAGCCACCCTGGACCCAACAACAACCGTTCCAAGAATCCCAGTTAATGCCACATTGGGCATCAGCCCCTCAGCAACAGCCACAGTCTTCTTGGGCTCAACCTCAGAGGCAGTCACAGCCACAACCACCTTGGGTCTCTCAGGCCAAACATCAAGAGCCAACACAGCCATTTGCAAATGCCTGGACTCAACCACAGAGTCCAGTTCAAGCACAGCCTCCATGGGCTCAACAGCCTCATTCACCACCTCAGCCCACAGCACCAGCGCAGCAACCCATGAATCCTTGGCCACCAATACCAGTCCAGTCCCAACCACATCCACAGTGGGGACAAGAACCTGCTTCTCAACAACATCCTCAACAAGTAATGAACTCTTGGACACCTGAACAGAATCAAATTCAGCCTCCCTGGGCTCAGCCAATGCCACCAACTCAGCCTCAGGTGCATCCTCCATGGGCACCAAAACCTCAACAGCAGGCATCACCACCACCTGTGAGCCAATGGATACCGCCACAATCTCAGTCTCAACCAGCTGTAAATGCTTGGGCACCCCAACACCAGCAAGGTTCAGTTGGAAACATAGCCCAAACTGCAACCCAGAAGTTGCCGTCTCAACCAATCAAGCCTTGGAGTCCATCTCAGACCACTCAGCCCACTCCTCCACGACGAATGAACTCATATACCCCTGGGACAAAGGTACCATCCCCTGTTCCAGCAAGTAGTATGTCAGCCTCTGGTTTTGGTTCAGCTTTCGAGATGCCAGCCTTGAAAGGGAAAGGAGCTGAACTTTTCGCCAAGAGGCAATCCAGAATGGAGAAGTACATTGTGGATTCTACCACAGTGCAGTCAAATAAGGCAAGACCATCTTCACCTTCTGCTTCTTTGTCAAATTCCTGGAAATATTCACCCAATTGCCGGGCTCCCCCGCCTTTGGCATATAATCCAATTCATTCACCGTCATATCCACCAGGTGCGATGAAGCAGCCTCCCCCCTCTAGCTCTTCAACAACAAACAAGAACAAAAGCAAAGACAAGGGAAAACCTGCCCCGAAACCTCTTCATGTTCTTGATGTCATGAAACATCAGCCCTATCAGCTGAAATCCTCCCTTTTCACCTATGGCCCAGCAGCAGAGAAACTTGCTGCAGAAAAGGAGACAGCTGAAAAGCTAGCTGCTCAAAAAGCATCTGAAGCCCAGGCTCAGGCCCAGGCCCAAATTGAAGCCCAAGCACTAGGTGCTCCAAATCAAAACCAGCAAATTACATATAACCAAGGCCCTCCCCCTTATGGTTTTATGCCACAACAGGCCCAGCAACCCTATGGAATGGCTGGTCAGTCACCTATGCATGATGGCCTTTACCACCAAGTCCCCCCTGACACATATCAGCCTGTCCTAAATGCTTATCAACATCCTCATCAAGTCCCATTTCAACAAGAATACAACCCCCAACAAACTTACCAACAACCTCCTTTAAATCCTTACCAACAAGCACCAAGTCCTCCCTACCAACAGCCCTCCCCACCCTCCTATCAGGCAGGTCCTAATCCAGTATATCAAGCTGGACCTGCACTGTCCTACCAACCAGCCCCTAGTTCTTATGTTGTGCCATCTTTCCCAGTAGCAGCAAGGGCTGAATCTGTCTCTGGAGGCAGTATTACTGCTGCCCCAAAGCCCAAATTTTCAGCCAAGAAGAGTGCGGCTCAGGTGTGGAAGCCAAGCACTGCTGAAAAATAGTTATAGTGATTTTTCCCCCAGTGCTTTTTACCTTAAGAACTAAGCTAAGATGCAGATACTTTTTGTAGAATATATACATCAAATTTCCAAACCAAAATATTGTTTGTTACAAATTACAGTTAAGATCTGACAAATGAGTAACAAAGAAGAGGGCATAGACATTTCAAAATGACATCACATGATGTTTATAGAATAATTATCTGATTTATACTGATATTTTATAGGCCTCTCTTGCTACAGGTAAAGCTTGTGTACTAGTCAACTCAAAAATGACTAATTGAATGTGTTAGACATCATTTTGGTCAAAGGGAATTTGTGTTGAGTGTGATTTTGAGAAGAGAAACATGGAATGGATGGTGGAAAAATTGTTGCAGGTGAAAAAGAGAGATAGACATAATGGTCTGTTATGAGGGCTACTGAGTAACTGATTTGCAATACAACTTAAGGATGTAATCCTTTTAAAACCGACTAATATGTAATCATATTTAAAATGTGTAATAGCTTAACACAGCTTCCAAAGGGATTTGCAGTATCAGCTTTCACACAAGCATATGCATATGTGATAATATTTTACAATACCTCAGTGGACAGACAGAAATAAATATATGAACAGTTCAATGATATTTGGAATATGCAAGTAAACAATGTATTAACTTCTGGCTAACAGTGCAAGGAGACACAGTATAACTGAGAGGGAATATATTATGGTGAATATTTTATAAGTGAAGTTCAGTCAGCTCTCACCTTCTGAGGAAAAAACATTTCATAAAAGAAGAAATGAATGTACTCAGTATGTGAGTTTTTTCAAGTAGGTTGAATAATGTCACTATTTCATTGTTTAACAGCTGGTACATAGTTGGAGAGCTATTAATTTTTACTTTTATGAATATAAGTAGACTTTTCTTGAGGGAGGAATTTAAGCTTTTTTTTTTGCTTTAATGTTTTTTTTCATCAGTTCAACCAGAACATCAAATAAATCAGATATAAGAAGTGGAAGAGTTCTAAAAATGTTCATTTTTAGTTTGACTGCTGTCTTCTGTTCTTTTTTGCTGTCTTCTGTTCATTTCTTTGTGTGATATTTTCTTCATAGTACACTATTTGTAACATGTACCACAGTGCCATTAAAATTACTGTTTCAGTTTTGTTTGTTTGATTTTGCATGCACCTCACTCACGTCCATCTTTTCAATCTGCATTATTTTTTCACCTCTCACTATTCTTTGCTTTCATAATCCTTTTCAACGTAATAGTTTACTTGTGATTTTATATAAGGTAAGTAAAGACTTAACATTACTATAGCAAATAAGTCAGTGGATATTTTAACGGAATAATGTTTATAAAACATTTACTCATTCAATTCAGTCCGGTCTGGAATGGTGTTCCTTCTCAGATGATGTCAGTTTGACGGCTTGGGTTTGAATATCCTTAACCACTCCCCTCCAACCGTTAGTCTGCTCTGAGCGAGAGATGGAGAGGAGGAGCGCTGAAGTGAAACCCTGCCCTCTATTCAATATTCCCTTTCACTTGAAAATACGCCACAGCACTGAAGAAAACTCACTTGCCACTTCCGGTTCACTGGGACTTTAACATAAGATCCTTTCAGATATGTAATTTTGGAAATTCATATTTAAAATTGGAAATTTATATTTTCTATTATTATTTACATCCTATTCAAAACTTCTTCCAAAAGTTTTATTTGCAGGAAAGGGATTTGTTTATGCATGGGGAAAAAATAATTTTTCATCCTAAAATAAGTATGCCTAAAAGCAAGCTGTGAGTATTGTTCTAAATTTGAACCTGTGTTGCATCATACTTTCAGGAGCTAAGACATATTTCATAATTGGGTAAAAGTGGAAATGATATGAATGAATGCCCTGCAAGGTCTGCTCCAGGAGCTATATTTGGAGAAATATGATCTCTGGTCCCATGACTTAAAAGCAGGGGAGGAGAGCACTTCGCTTTATGGCACCTGTCACTTTTATATCACTTTAGACTTATTCATTTATGGGGTTTTTATACAATGAAAATATGCAATAGCAACACCCAGGTGATATTATATTTGTCAACATTAAGCCAGTCATTACTGCCATTGAACATTCAACTAATGAAACTATTACTCATTTAACATTTTAGAAATACTGGCTTTTTAAAACAAAGCATTAAATTAATTGTACAAATTGTATAATTTTTAATCTGATTACATTTGATTTTTACGGAGACCCTAAAGGGACATGGTGATGAAAAAAAACATATATAATTCAATGCTTTTGCATCCGCTGGAAAAAGTTTTGCGTTCCCTCATGAAACCTTTGCGAGCAAAGGCAAATTTTCTCGGGGGAACGCAAATATTTTGCGCATGGACACAACGTTTCTCAGAGGAGCGCAAAACATTTGCGAAAGAATGCAAAAGCATCGACAAATAATTTTTCCCTTATATCCGGTTTGTGTAAAAAAACAGCCCAATTGTTTCAAAAACCGCGGAATAAAAAAAAGCCCGCGGCAATAGTGTGAAAGTAGCTAAATTCCGCGGGAAACACTCCCCGTAGTACGGAGCCCCTAAAGGGACGTGGTGGTGTTAAAAAAAAAAATGGAATTGGAGGAAAAAATATTTTTTGATTGCTTTTGTGTTCTTTCGCAAAAGTTTTGCAGTCCCCGAGAAACTTTGCATTCAATTGTTTCTCGGGGGAACGCAAAACAGTTGCAAGAGATTGCAAAAGCATTGACGTTATTTTTATTCCCATCTTTTTTTTTTTTCACCACCATGTCCCTTTAGGGGCTCCGTAGATTTTAACAACAGCATTTTTCATACTACAAACTCACTAAAATTAAGGTATCATTAATAGAATCCCATGTCTTCTAGTTCATAACCTCCTGTCCTTGTTTTTCTAAAAGCAAAAGAGCCTGGACAGGTTTTTTTTTTTTCTTTTTCAAAATGCTAATTTTGGAGAGTCTGGTTATCTGAATTGAAGTAATTACAGCCCTGCATGTTCACATCATAACCAGACGGAGGCAGCACAGTCTTTCTTGTTAAGCTTAGGTATCCGTTCAGTCCATGTGGAAACCTAGAGGAAAATTGTCTTTGTACGCATCCACATACACAGTAAAAAATAATTTTTCAAAGTTGTAAATAAAACAAAGATTATTAGAATATAGAAAATACTATTTCAGTCTTTCCACTTGCAAATTTCACATTACTCAAGGTAATCACAATTCAAGGTGTTACTTTCTGTTTCTTTGTATTTAATTGTAAAATGTACTAGTGAAAGTTGTTTTACACCAACGTTGTTTTCTGTGTCTTTACTATTGATATGAATCGGCAGCTACGATTTTATTGCCATGAAAATTGTTTTACACCTATTTGTTTGCTCTTTTTAGGGGCTTAGGAGCTCATCCTTGTCACCACCTGTTAGACTTTCAGCAGCAGGTCTCAGTCCCAGGTCGGTTTCATTTTCTCCATCACCCAGACCTGCATCACAGCCCGCTTCTGTTCAGCCAGCGGTGGGACAGACTGCCCGGCTAGACAGGGGTCACAAGCCACCCACCCCCTGGGAAGCTGCCTCACGCCACCCACTGGGGCTCGTGGATGAAGCTTTTACATTTCTGGACATTCAGCAGTCTATTGCCTCCAACCTGCGCTATGCTGCTCAGAGTAAGCTCTTACCCGAGCCCCCGGCCGAGTGGAAGGCAAAGGTTGCATATGAACCTCCACCGAAAAACCAAAAAGACAGTTTGAGTCACTCACCCCTGACTTTTCTGTCCCCAACCAAGAGCACAGCGTCAGCTCCAGCTGGTCCTGTCCCGTATGGGTCACCCTTTAGACAGTGTCAACCCCAAAGGTCAATGACAGAAGCTAATCTTGGGCCTTCACAGGCTGATCCGAAGGAAATGGGGCCTCATAGACTGAGGCTCTACAAAGCCAATAGCAGTTCTTGTAGACGTTAAAGGGATAGTTAACCAAAGAAATTAAAATTCTGTTGTTAAATACTCATCCTCATGTTGTTCCATAAGATTTTTGTTCATCTTCATCTTTCTGATGAAATCTGAAAGCCTAAATTCAATCTGCGTAGCTGTCAATGGAGGGACAGAAAGTGCTCAGATTTCACTAAAAAGATCTTCATTTGTGTTCTGAAGGTCTTACGAGTTTGGAACAACATGAGGGTGAGTGAGAAAAGTAATGAATTTTCATTTTTGGGTGAACTAACCCTTTAAAGGAGAGCCGGGAAACCCATTTTATGCAGGTTGTGAAAGTCAAATCAAATAGAGGGGAGTTTTATTTCTGGAAAGTGAGTAAAGTTAAATTCTTATGGCTACTACTGAACGATAAAAACAAAGATACTGAAAGACAGAGAAGTTGATGTTGCAGAATGAGGGTCTGTGAAAGTCAGAAGTCGGCACTAGAAGTTGTTTATAAAGATTATTTATATTAGTAGACATAATATAGACATATTAGTAGAGTGTTACAGTTGGCTTTTGAAACTTACACTTACAATACAACAATCACTTATTGTAATTATTCCCTTGTGAAAAAGAAGTACACTTTAGCATACATTTAAAATAGGAACTAATATACTTTAAATATATATACTTAAGTACACCTAACTGCAAGTTGATTGAAATTAAATTAAAACGTATTATAGTTTAAATATCTATTAAATGTAATTAGCTTAACTTTAGAGTGATTTTTGAACCATTTAAAGGATTAATTCACCCAAAAAATTTAATTCTGTCATTAATTACTGTCGTTCCAAACCCGTGAGACCTTCGTTCATCATCAGAACACAAATTAAGATATTTTGGATTAAATCCGAGAGCTCTCTGAGTCCAATCTTTTAAGTACGCTTAAGTGCCATTTTATTTAATTCATATTATATTATCTGCAAGTAGTAAAAAAAAAAAAAATAAATAAAGTCCCCATGTAGTCAATAATATTATTCCTTAAAGCTCCTCTTTGATCACCAAAATGACATATTTAAACGTTTTTACCAATGAATAAAAATTCTTCATGCCTTAAAATAGCTTGAATGTAACTCTACACCCTTGCTTCATTTAGTATGCACGGGCCATGAATATGCAAATTATCCCAGTCCAATATCTCAGAGATCCACTTGCTCAATTTTACTGTAGTAAACGCTGCACAATGGTGTCGCTCTTTACAACGTGGGACACATAACGCTAATTAATATGATTAACATTTTGCTTGACTACGTTATTAAACAGCTAATATTGTGTTGCTAATGTTACACAAACCATGTTCCCATTCGCCATCTCGGAGTCTAAAAATCAGTATCCTTAGAAATGCTTAGAACATCAGTGGAGAAAGGCATAGTTCATCATAACATTGTAATATACATCATATACATAATAAACCTGCTATATTGCTAAATGTAACCGATTATTCATATCAACAGAAAAATATACCGGGATAACCTGGCTTCTCTTGAGACTCCCCTGCTTTGCAGCATAGTTAATGATATGCTAAATCTCGCCCACACATTGATGTGATTGGTTACAAGGTAGTTTGTGATGTATTTCACATTTTCGCTTTGTCTTAAAGCATATTAAAAACACCACATTGACGTATAAACAACATTAAAAACTTGAAGATTTGAAGTACTCTTAAAGTGCTCATTCAATACTACGTGCACTTCTTATTCACAAGGGTCACACAATCAGTTTTAAAGTGTTGCACTAAGGAATGGGGCAAAGTGATTGTGCATGATACATGCTAAAGAAATAAAACATAATAGGTCTTCATAGTACGTAAATGCTTGTGTGAGACATTTCAGTGCTGTCTGTATTTAATTAGTTGCACATTTTAATAACTGAACTTTAATAACTTTAATAACTAATTCAGTAATGAGGTTGTTTCAGTGGTGATGACAGCTAGAACCAGTATCAGTTGTTTGTCATAAAATTAGAGAAAGAGAGAAAATAATTTTGTTTGTGTGCTACAAAGCAGAAACTGTTGAATCAGTAACAGTCAAACTTGTTACATAAGCTTCTCTTGAAAAGATTAAATCACTCTTTAGTGACCCGGTCTGACCCTTTAGCATATGCCCTGTTGCCCCGGACTCTGATTCACTTAAACAAATTCACTACTACTTGGTTAGTGAAGGTTATTTAATGAACATTCCTTAAATGCATTTTGCTGTGGATGTCTGTGGGTTCTCATGTGACAATGAGTTGTTCATGCTTATATTTCTTTATTCAATGACTGAATGTTTCTATGAGAAGGATTTCAGAAAGCTAAACTTAGATACGTTTTTGTAAAATGTTGATCAAGATACAAAATATATATTTGGATATTTGTTGAATTGTCAAGTGCGTCATCTGACACAGAGAGAAGCAAACAGCTCGCTTTATACTGTTTTGCCCAGTATAGCTCAGTATATTAAGTAGCTTGTTTGATTTACACTCTACAGCTTCACTTTTTGTGTGACTGACATATAACACCATGCTTGCACTTCTATTAAAGTAACATGTGTAGAAATCTCTCTGTTTTTGGAATCTTTGGGGAGTTATTTTGGAGGGGAAAAGTATGCTGCATAGCCTAAGGGAGAGTCTCTTTCAGCCCAATAGTCTGTAACAAGTTGCTGTCTTGTTATATAATGGCTTGGGAGGCTTGGCTCGACTCACGAGCTTGTACTTGTCATACAACCAAGCTACGTGGCAGCTGACATTGAAGACTGAACCGTGTTCAAAATAGGGTTCTGCAATTTATCTGGGATACATTTATTTGGGATATACACTGGAGGAAATTATTTATATAACAGTAAATGTAATTGATTCATATATTATTTGTAATATATTATTTATAGCCGTATATTAAAATATACTTGTAAAAGTACAAGGACATGAGTGATTACACTGTAAAAAAAAATGTCCTCACATCTGCGGTGCAATGATTGATTATGTAACATGTCTGGGAGTGACATTTTTATTTGTTGTTTATGGGAAGGATGAAGGGAATGAGAGTTTTAGAATGCTGGACAAAAACATGTAACTTCATATACACAATAAAATTAGTCATGACTTTTTCCTATGCTTTATGCACATATGGCTCAGTTTTGCTTAATAAGATCACAGATTATAAACGACTGGTTATTACTCTGGTCAAACTATTTGAGTGAGAGATAAAGTGCACTTAACTGTATTGAATGTACACTTGTAGTATATATATATATATATATATATATATATATATATATATATATATATATATATATATATATATATATATATATATATATATATGCATTCACCTAAAGGATAGGAACACCATACTAATACTGTGTTTGACCCCCTTTCACCTTCAGAACTGCCTTAATTCTATGTGGCATTGATTCAACAAGGTGCTGAAAGCATTCTTTAGAAATGTTGGCCCATATTGATAGGATAGCATCTTGCAGTTGATGGAGATTTGTGGGATGCACATCCAGGGCACGAAGCTCCCGTTCCACCACATCCCAAAGATGCTCTATTGGGTTGAGATCTGGTGACTGTGGGGGCCATTTTAGTACAGTGAACTCATTGTCATGTTCAAGAAACCAATTTGAAATGATTCGAGCTTTGTGACATGGTGCATTATAGCCATCAGAGAATGGGTACATGGTGGTCATAAAGGGATGGACATGGTCAGAAACAATGCTCAGGTAGGCCATGGAATTTAAACAATGCCCAATTGGCACTAAGGGGCCTAAAGTGTGCCAAGAAAACATCCCCCGCACCATTACACCACCACCACCAGCCTGCACAGTGGTAACAAGACATGATGGATCCATGTTCTCATTCTGTTTACGCCAAATTCTGACTCTACCATCTGAATGTCTCAACAGAAATCGAGACCCATCAGACCAGGCAACATTTTTCCAGTCTTCAACTGTCCAATTTTGGTAAGCTTGTGCGAATTGTAGCCTCTTTTTCCTATTTGTAGTGGAGATGAGTGGTACCCGATGGGGTCTTCTGCTGCTGTAGCCCATCCGCCTCAAGGTTGTGCGTGTTGTGGCTTCACAAATGCTTTGCTGCATACCTCGGTTGTAACGAGTGGTTATTTCAGTCAAAGTTGCTCTTCTATCAGCTTGAATCAGTCGGCCCATTCTCCTCTGACCTCTAGCATCAACAAGGCATTTTCGCCCACAGGACTGTCGCATACTGGATGTTTTTCCCTTTTCACACCATTCTTTGTAAACCCTAGAAATGGTTGTGCGTGAAAATCCCAGTAACTGAGCAGATTGTGAAATACTCAGACCGGCCCGTCTGGCACCAACAACCATGCCACGCTCAAAATTGCTTAAATCACCTTTCTTTCCCATTCTGACATTCAGTTTGGAGTTCAGGAGATTGTCTTGACCAGGACCACACCCCTAAATGCATTGAAGCAACTGCCATGTGATTGGTTGATTAGATAATTGCATTCATGAGAAATTGAACAGGTGTTCTTAATAATCCTGTGTGTATATATATATATATATATATATATATATATATATATATATATATATATATATATATATATATATATATATATATATATATAAAACCTCAGATAACAACACTTAAAAGAGTACACTTTCATGACTTAAGTACATTTTTAAAACTTTGTTATAATGTCAAATTAAAAGTTTTACTTTAAAGCGCATTTTACATAGTTTTAATAATCTTTTGTCATGCTTTAAAGAAGTGCATTATTTTTGATGTGTTGACTAACATACTAAAGCATATGTAGAGTACTTGATTATAATTTGAACTGTAGTGTGTTATTCAATATTATATTTAAAGTTAATACATTTTAATTGTGCTAAATGGAAAACTTCATCATTACATGAAATTGCAAATATATTTAAATTCATTCAAGTTCCACTTCAATATAAAATAAATTAAAGTAGTACCATAAATGCTTATCAATGCTGGTGTACATTTTAACCATATTAAAGACATTAGAAGCAATTATGAAATTACAAATAAAGATGTTAAATTCTAATGGCATTTTCATTTAATTGCAATTAAGTGTGTGTGTGTGTGTGTGTGTGTGTGTGTGTGTGTGTGTGTGTGTGTGTGTGTGTGTGTGTGTGTGTGTGTGTGTGTGTGTGTGTGTGTGATTACCTGTCTTTGGATGCATCTTTGAAGTTTATCAAAGCGTATTGAAACTTATCATCTTCTTTGTGTTTCTGTCCTCAACCCATGCTAACAGACCTAAAATTAAAGTGGAAAGTATTGATGTGGTGTTTCTGTTGTATTTCTGTTCCATTTCCAGTTTGTGTTTTGTTTTGTTTCTCCCATCGGTCATGGATATCCCTGCTGTCAGGCTGCTTTGCCTTGAGCATGGAGACCTGAGGAACACCTGGAGGTGTTCCTGGATCTGACATATCTCAGACTACTTTCCCGGACAACTGCCTCTGCACGTTTCTACGTGTGCGAGCGCAGTTGTTTGGGGTATCTCCTTGAGGGAGCTTCAACGACTATGTGGAGTGAGTGCGAGTATCTTCTGGATCATCCTTCACCATTGATGACTTCACCAGCCCCAATCCCAACCCAGTGCCTAGCCAGAACCCATCGGCCGGGATAATATAGTTTGAGCCCACCGCAGACATTGAGCCCTTCTCCGGTGCATGCTGCAAGCCCCAGTTATCGGTGGCGTGTGAGCACAACATCGCTGCGGAGCATGTGAAGCGCACGTCTGACCAGGTGTGCATGCTGGCTGCACCTTCCACCACCAAGGAAGCTGTCGTGAAATCGGAGGGCAAGGAGGAGAGCCCCGCCCACCCTCCCACTACTGAGAGTGTGATTCTGGCATTCAGACCTTTTATCTTTATTTTATTTCACTGCCACCCACTCGCCAACATCTCCCACTATTCCCTCTGTGTCTACTCCTCATCTCAGTGGCGCAGATCCACCTCGGGCCAGCTGGGAACCATCTCTACCTGGGCAAGAGGAGCCCGCGACTCTGCATACAACCTTGGTAGATCTTGACCCATTTCCCTGACTCCCTCACCTACGTTCCTGCTGCCCATGATTCCAGCATGGACCATCTGGTCAGTCAGTCAGTCGGCTCCACCTGGGACAGACCTTGCCACACCTGCTCTGCGGACTTGCGGGCTGTCCACTGCTCTTTGACCCTCCACCCCTACGGCTCAGCCGTCCCTCCTCCACCGCCCTTGGACGCCCCAGCTCACCCTCTGTCCTCTGGACCCACTCTGTCATTGTGTGAGGTCGTCACTGTGGTTCAGTCACCTACTCTAGGCTCCTCCCTGGCTTTCACCATCTTTAGCACTGCCCTGGATCCTTCAGTTTTGTCTCCTCCCGGTCAGCCATCCTCCTCCTGAACCTTCCCCAGTATCCTCTGCCAGTTCGATTACTCTTTGCCAGCCCTTCACCATCCCTTAGCCATCTCCTGTCTCCTTCCCTGTGTCATCACCTCAGCCACCTCCAAAGGCCCCTCCATCCCTCCCTCCCTCCCTCTCTTCTTCTATTATGGGGGCATTCTGTCAGGGATATTTGGTTCTGTTCGTTCTTAGTTTCACTTTCATGGACTTTCATGGACTTCTTGGACATGTTCCTTCCCTCAACCCTTGCTAACATATATATAGTAGCTATATATATATATATATATATATATATATATATGTGTGTGTGTGTGTGTGTGTGTAATATTATATTTTATATCCTATATTTATATTCATGCCACGGTTATAGGGTGTTTTATATTTTAGTTCCAAATCAAAATAAACTAGGCCATTGACCATGTTAACCAAAACTTGGTTGACCAAGCTGAAACTCAAGAATGGCCCCCTGATGAATGAACTGTACAAACACAGTGAAGTCATAACCTGAGCAGACACCTGCTCTGTCCATTACACTCAAAAGTGTTAACGTATGTCTGTTTGTGTGTGATCAGCGCTATTTATAACGCATGCTAGTTAAAACAGACAGACTTAACAGCTGGCCCTCCCTCTCACACCCCTCACCCCTGTAGTCCGCTCGACCAGAGTCCCTCAGTCCTGGTCAGAGAGGGAACAAGCACAGGTTGCACTGATCCAGACCGACCCCACTTACCTCTCTTAAAGGATACTGACACAACCTGACACATTGCAGGTAAGGAGCCCCTGCCTTAGGTGCTTATGCAGCAGGGATGTGTGGGTTGTGTGTACAGTGTGTTCAAAAATTGTCAACTTTTCTGACTGCCATCATCTACATATTATGATATACAATAATGTCTCAAAACAGTATGGTATGGTCTCAGTTGTCACCAGCCCTGATAGACAGCGTAAGGGGATAAACCGCATTAGCCTGTACTGATTAATCTGGTCATTTATGATATACACTGTGGTTTTACATATATCGATGTAATTTGTGTATTTAGCAAATTAAATTTATTGTGAGTACGATCTAAAATAGATTATTTTGGGGGTACGACGACATGGTCCCTTGTGAAAAATAAGTACACTTTAGAATACTTTGGTATTTTGTTTATTACATAAATAATATATTTTACAAGAATTTACATATGTGCGAACTGAGTGTAATGTTTTCTGGCACGTACAATAATTAGATGTTATTTGCAATAAAAAAATTACTATAGTTTAAATTTATATTAAATGACTTCACTTCTATGGAGTTAAAGTCTACTGCTGAATGTACTGCATTTATGGTAAATTAAAATATACTTTAATGTCTATTGAAATTTTATTGACATCTGTATTGAAATTATGTCATGTATTTAAATCTATTTGCAATTACACATTTGAAATTGCCATTTAGAATATATTAACTTGTAATATCAATGTAGTAACATGTAATATCAAATAACACACTACAGTTCAAATTATAATCAAGTATTTGACATGTGCTTTAGTATGTTAAGCCCTATTTGGACAGGATTAGTTTTACAAGGGTCGATGGAGTAATGTAATTTTACCACAGGACATCTTTAATATTAATGGCCAATTTGCATGGGATAAGAAATCTCAGTAAAAACTACCAGAAGTGGGAGGGTTAACTCGATTTACGCACTGCCATCACCTCCCTGTTGTCATGTGCGTATTACGTTGCTTCCTGATATCACGTATATAATCTATAGATACAAAAAAAAGATAAAAAATAAAACAGGTCTGGTGGATTAAATTAAATTAATTTAATTTATTTATTCTGACTAGATTCTGGTGGTAATAGGCACTTAACCTAAAGTTAAAAGAAGTTTTGTGCCTCTAACAAGTGCTTTCAACCTTCTTTTTGATCTCGATGGTGTGCGGAAAACACTTGAGGTTTGCCACAGACTTGTCCCATCACCTAGAACGCAACTTAATGCTTCTTCAAGCGCCTCCATACTTTAAAAACCTCAGAAAACTACTTTTAAACACGAAACAACGTTTATATTTATGTAAATATTTACGCACTGGTCTATTCGCACAGGATTAGCATTACCTGAGGTAATTTTTCCGCCCTATCATACACCGGGCACAATGTGACGGCAGACGGCAAGTGTTTTTTGCTAATTTCAGCCCGATGCAGTTATCATTTTCATGTCCTGCGCCACATTGTTTAAATAGCAAATGCACTTGCACCCATCTGTTCGCCCATGGGTGTGCTAGTCTGAAAACGAGGTGTGTTCAGGCGCATTGTTGGCCCGTTTCTATTTTGAGACAACTGAAATCGATTGCGCCATTGACCAACAAAAGCCTGGTCTATAGTGCAGTATTTTTTGTGTTATTTAAAGGGCACGTTAGTGGGGGGGGGGAAACAAACCAGCCGTCTCCATTGACTTTCTATTGCGTGAAGCAGCCTCCTTGTCATTTCATGTCTAAAAGCTCATATGTGACAAGGTGTACAGAAAACAAGATAAAAAACCCAGAACCAAAAACCCAGAATTTTTTATAAGCTGTTGACCCAACAAACGAACGTTTAAGGACATAAAAGTGGATACAGTGTAATCAGCGACAGGAAATATATAAAACTGACATTTGGATATTTGACAAAATGTTTACTGCAGATGTAGGCATACTGAGTGTCAGGATCCCAAAATGTACCCATTCTTCCTGCTGAAGCTTCATGTCTTATTGCCTGTATCCACTTTTGTCTCCTTAAATGCTCTTTTTTTTGGGTCAACAGCTTATAAAACTTAGTTCTGTGTTTTTTTAGCTTGTTTGCTGTACATCTTGGCACATATCAGCTTTTAGACTCTTTTAGTTCTGTTTTTTGTTACAAGAAATGACAAGGCGACCGCTTCATGCAATACAAAGTCACAGGCACAGGCTGATACAGTAGGTCCTTAATTCGATTTGTTAGCGATCTCATCTACATCCCATCCCATCTGTTATCTACATTGCGCAGCTGATTGGTTGTTATGGCATGAGCAGCCAATGAACTCGCTGCTCAACATTTAAATACTTGTCATTGTTTGCTGTTAGCAGCCTGCAGCGAACTTTCAGAAACCCTCCACCTTCCCCAGCTCCACCTGTGTAGATGTATGTTATATGTGCAGCAGCAGCATGTCTGTGAATGTACTGGCAGTAGCAAGTCTCTGTACTTGTTCTGCAGCAGCAATGTAGCAGATCTATTCCGCCAAGACCAAATACATTAATAGTGCCATATCCATTACAATGCCAACCTATCAGAGAGTTGCCATGACAGAAGTACAATTATCTGGACTGTTATGTCATAATTATATTATCTGCAAGTACTTTATATATATATATTCTTTTGAAGTACCATGTAAATATCATGGTACATGCATGATTAAATTTTTTAGTTTTAGTAATTTTAAAACTTAAACTCATTTCTTACTTTTTTTATCTAATATATTTAGTTTTAGTTAATGATAACAACTCTGGTGGGAATTCAGCCCAGTTAGAGAAGCTTTCCATTAGAGAGTACAGTCTTTAGGTCTTTAGTAACATGGTTAGCGAATAGCACAGCACAGTAATGGATGTGGACACAAACTACCACCTTTCCCATGGTCGACTCGCATGGTGTGACATCACACCCTTCGGCTGCGTGCCTGCGAAGTTCCTGTCCAGTCAGGTCTATATCAGGCATATCGATTCAGTCCCCTGCAGAACTACACAGGGAGCGCTGCCTTTGCTCGGACGTCATGTTTAATTGCTCCGGGTTATTTAAAGGGATGTGCTAGTGTCAGCCTTTCAGCAGGTGGAATAAATGTCACCCGCTGGACTATGAATGTGATTATGTGTTTCTTTGTTTGTTTGCTTGTTTGTTGTGTTGTGGTTGAAAAGGTGTGAGACTGCAAGGGGCAAAATGCTGGAGATTCACATTCCCTAACTTTGTTTTCCACAGACAGCATGTCTCAGCATACTCTGATGTCAACACAGGAGAGGAAAATGCAGGCAGCTGCTATTTGTAGAGAGATCCATGCCACTGACGGTACTAGCATTGATTTATTACTAACCTGTGTGTGTGTGTGTGTGTGTGTGTGTGTACATACACACACTTTACATTAGGGTCCAATTCTCACTATAAACTAACTATTAACTAATTACTGATTACTAATTCCTGTTTAAGGTAATTAAGGTATTTGTTAGGTTTAGTTATTGGGTAGAATTAAAGCTACAATGTAATTTGTCGCTGCTAGGGGTCGCTAAGCAAACAATAACAATAACAAAGACGTAGATTGATGACGCAGTGAATGAGCATGGAATCATGGAACTTGTCATCATATAGATGGATCTAAGGTCCCCAGGGATATAAAGAAATGAGGACATTTCATTGTACCAAATACCTGCAAGTGCTGAATTACTACTCATACAGGTCAGTTTATTTGACAAATTAAAATTCTGAGGAAACGCAATGCGTTTTTTGGAATTTTGTTCCAAAGTCTGCTTGCCATGGTCCATAATGTTTGAAAGAAACTACAGCAGTGTGCCGCTAGACGTTACGCAGTTATCCACGTCTGTTGCCATGGTTTCTACAGCAGTAAAAGCGGAAACCGAGGGTAACGTGGATATGATGCCATTGACAGGCGACTCCCTCACACGCAATTTTCTCACAATTTACAAATAGTTGGAAACATTTGGGATATTGTAAGTACTCAACTGAACTGGCCGAGTGGTTTTTGGATATTTTACTGCAAAAATCCTACATATTGCACCTTTAAGGGATGTAGAATTATGCAGAATAAGGCATTAATGTGTGCTTTATAAATACTAATAAACAGCCAATATCATAGTAATATGCATGCTAATAAGCAACTAGTTAATAGTGAGAATTGGACCCTAAACGAAGGTGTTACCATGCAAGATCATTACTCCAGTCTTCAGTGTCACATGATCAGAAATCATTCTAATATGCTGATTTGATGCTCAAGAAACATTTCTATTACTATCAATGTTGAAAACAGATGTGCTAATTAATATTTTCTGTGGAAACTGTGGTACATTTTTATATCTTTTAAATCTTTTATAGCATACTAAAAGTTTTTATTTGCACTTTTAATTGTAAAAGAATTTCTTTTAAAAAAGGCTTTCAAGTTAATATAAACCTTGTAATATAAACATACTGTAAACCCAAACAAGCTACAATAATTATAGTACATTTAGACATTAAAACACTGTTAAGATTTGTGTATTCACATTTGTAGTTATTAGATTAACCACACCCTGGACAGCTAAAAATACTAATCCGTAGAGATATATAACTACCGAGAGCAACTAATCCTTTTGTAGTTGTCTGTTTGAAATTCTATTTCTGGGAGCGGACAACTGATTGGCCAGGGGCTGACTGCAAGAGATGATGCTTGACAGCTGTAAGAACATACCAGTAGGATATATTTTCATCCTTTGATTTGCCTGTAAGAGCTCCCCGAGTGACCTGCATTACAGCCTTCAGTAGGCTAATAACTCAATTTGGGCCTCTGCTAAAGACAACTGACAACTAAATTGAATTGTTGATCTGTGATCAAGAACACTGCAGCATCACAGTTTAGAACAGGGGGTCAAACTCTTGGAGGTTGACAGTCCTACAGAGTTTAGATCCAACCTTGCCTCAACACACATAATGGCAGCAAAGCCACTGGAAGGCAAGCCTGCAACCTCAGCCAACAAAGCATAACGGCTAATGCTAACGCTCCAGCTGTGCCGGTACGCAGGGAAGGAGACAAGAGGCCGTGTATTTTTTTAAATGGATACCGGTGGAGGAGAGGTTTCACTACACTGAATAAACAGCTTTTGTGAGGAAATAGCTTGTCATTTAATGAATCAACAGCCTGTTTGCTAATCTTCAACGTTTTACACTAAACAATACTTTCATTGTGAACTATATGTATACCATTTTACCTTGATAAAATTTTTATTTTTTAAGAGAAGGCAGAGTTGGGAATGACGCGACAGGTAGGATTAATCTACAGCATTACCACCATGTAGTAGAATTTAATAATTGGGTTTCAGGTTTTACTAATTATAATAAGCCTTGAATGATTATGACTGCCATGCACTATGATGCTGATATAATGCATTTTAATGAATAAAGAGAAAATTAATATTTTAATTATAAATATTGTATCATATTGTTGTTTAATGACAAAGTTTAATAATGATGCATTCTCTCTACGGCTTCTAGGTTTCAACAAATGAATTAGACTTGAATTGTAATAATGTATGACTACTGTGTATGCCTAATAATGATAAAAACCTTTTAATGAATGAAAGTAAACAAAATATAGAGATTTGAATAAACAAATGGATTTGAGCTCAGTAAAGCACATTCCACAAAAATTGCAATCCTACTGTACATTTACTAGCGATATAACATCAAATATAGAACATTATTCACAAGACAAAAGTGCTAATCCACAAGAAACTGTGCTGTAACTGACTGTCATAAAACTCTGAACTCTGGCCACTGACGTCACTGCCATGATATGATAGGATGAGGTGCCTCACATGAAGTTAGCCGCTACGCCTTTTCCAATGGTAAGAGCCACAGACCCTCTCATCTCCTTATAAGACAATAGCCACGTTTCCACTGAAATTACCAGTAATAATTTGTCCCAGGAACTTTTTTTCCCCAGACCTGTTGCTTTCTGTGTTTCCATCGTGGTTTAAAGTACCGTGAAGATTAAGCTAAATAGTCGATGATGTAGGACTGTGTGCGACTATCCAGTTCCTCCACATATAAGCTTAATAAAGCCTGAAGCTCGTCGTAGGTTCATCTGTCATATTTTTTCAACTCCATTGTTGATTCGAATTGCCAATAACTCTTACTGCACACACAGCAAAAGACTTTTAAAAATGGTGGTTGATGCTGCATGGAGTCAACCAATCAAAATGCTGCATGAACTCAACCAGTCAGCATGTTCAGCATCCAAGTCCCACCCCTGAAAGTTCTTGAACTTTGAAAAAGTAATACCTCGAGAGCAGGGACTTTCTAGGGTGGAAAATTTTACCCGGAACTTCATTTAGACCCTGGTCCCTGCAGTCGAAACACAGAGTACCACCCCAAAGGAACTGAGGGTATGTTGGCACAACATTGAAGCATAGAAGATATGTTTTTTATTTGTGTATGTTTTTTTTATGTACAGACGACAAGGTTGTCAAAATAATCCCCTTTCACACCAATATGTGAAAACGACTAAAAACGCTGTATTATGCATGCCAGGCTAGTAGTTGTCTCTCTATAAGGACACACTATGCACCTATAGACTGAACACGTAGTACGCACATGCATGCCCTCACCATTCTGACAAATTCTTGTTTTTGTAGTTTACACAGAGACGATAACGGTATCATTTTAAAGTTTGCATTGCAAAGCAAATAAGTTTTCTGTTTTTGTTTGAAAATTGTGTAGTGTATTTGACAGTCCTGGTTTAGAATGTATTGACCTATCGGCAAGCCCCTCCCCTCGAACGCAGATGAGCCAATGACAGTTGAGTATCAGTTGCATGGGGACCGGAACTCAGACATCTATAGGTTTCAGCGCCATAGAGAAACATTGTAAAATCTGAAGCTCTCATCTGTTTGGTGTTTATGCTATAAAAATGGTAAAACGATGTGCCTGTGGTACTGTAACACCGATTCCAGGTATCCTGAGAGGATTTCCTGGTTGTTGAAGTTACGATTAAAGTTAGTGAGTCTATGCTAACGTACAAACCTCAATAGCTAACTCTTCTCACGCCATGTACAGTGTAGGTCAAAACACATAAACGAAGGTCTAGTGCCTCTCCATATTAAACTGGTTAGATGTAAATTAATTTAATATTACGCAGGGGTACATGACCAGTGTTGATCACGGATGTTGTCATCTGTGATCGTAACGACTGTAACATGAGACTTCTCCCGCTTGCATTGAGATCTGTAAACCCTCGCTTCCAAATTAATCTCCCACCATATTTATTTTAAAATCTTTTATATATCCCTCCATGGCATATTTATGTCCCACTTGAATGCTCCTCGACGAGAGGTGGTCCTTACAGATTTTATTGTGATTTATCATCTAATTTGTTTTTGTATACATTTTTGCCATTTCTATGAGTTTAGATATGTTTAAGGTCTGCATTATCTGTCTTACTAAGGAGGAACTCCTATTATTATGGGTATTATAGTCTACGGAGCAATGCAGGTAGTGAAAGGGAGAGCTCGCAGTTTATCGAAGTTGTTTTGCAGATACAAAGTTTATTAACACCTCCTGAAAAGGCATAAGGTCTGTATATGTTTGTTTACTGTTAGTTGTATGAGTGTTTTTGTGGAATTCAATACCGATAGGTCAGTTGCATACTTCATTTAAGTGACGTGAAGGTCAAGTATGGTAAACCATAGCCTACTCGGAATGTGTCCTCTTCATTTAACCCATCCAAGTTAGAGCACATAGATTAAGAGTAGTGAAGACAGACACACACTGCACTCGTGGACGCACATACACATAACAGTGGGCAGCCATTTTTTTGCTGTGCCGCCCAGGGAGCCTTTGAGGGTTAGGTACCTTGCATTTCCTGCCGGGATTGAGAATTAAAGCCGCAACCTTCGGGTTACCAGTCTGACTCTCTACCGATTAGGCCACGACTGCCCATTATCAACAATTAGGCCAACTACCCATTTTCACAATTTTATTGTGTAAACTTTTTACTGTTTTTCCACAGAAGCTGAGATGGATCTAGGGAGGAAAGTTAGCGCACCAAAGGAGATCATGTTGGAAGAACTTTCCTTAGCATCAAACAGGGGCTCCCGTCTCTTTAAGATGCGTCAGAAGCGCTCAGAGAAATACACCTTTGAAAGCATTCAGAATGAAGCCAACACACAGCACAGTGTAAGTGTCATAGTCTGTGGTCCAAAAGCACATGGTCAGTGTGTGGTTATATAAAATCCAAATAACCACAAATTCTCATTGTAGTGACCATTCCATTTTTCCTTTTTCAGATTGATGCCATTTCTCTGGGCCCAAGTGCTGAAATGACAAACATTTTAAATCATGAAAATTGTCTTGGAGTTGACCAGGCACACAATACACTCAACCCTGAGACTATGGCCCCAGGTTTGTCCAAAGTAATTTCTTTTTTTAAGGGTCCAAGGACCAAGGGTGTTGGACCCTACTGTACTTTACGGTTTTGCCAAATATATTTTTTTCTGACCCAAAGCAGACGTCTTCAACCCTGCTCCTGGAGACCCAGGCTGAATCCGAAATCGCCCCCTAAACCTCAAACACTATTCCCTACGGTAGTCCACTAATACAGTTTACTTGAAGGAGTGAGTGAAAACAAGTGAGCAAATTCAGATAGTCTTTGAACATACATCAACTGTACACTCGTTATTGCGGTGCATTGTGGGATTGAATGAGAGCACTCAATAACACCCACTATGGTTTCAGACACCACTACAAATGGCTGTCCCCTCAAATAATCCCCTATTTGAGGGTATAGGGGGTGATTTCAGATTCAGCCCCACTGTCCTGCAAAGTTTATATCCAACCTGCTTCAGCACACCTGAATTTCACACCAATGCGTCTTTCAAGTGATCCTGAACAGCCTGATTAGCTGATTCAGGTGTGGTTGAAGAACTCTGCCCTAAAGTGTCTGGGCATCAGTAGAGACATCAAGTCATAGAGAAATCAAACTTTGTTGGGATGGTTCCAAATCCCCCCCTCACTACTCAGGCACCCCCAACCAGTCATCCCAAAACCCTGATGAAAGTTGTCAAAAGAATTGTGATAAAGACACAACACAATTAAATGGTTCCAGTCGGAAAAGGGTGGATTGCCCACTTCAGGTTGGTGGAGAGATTTTGCCTCAGGTGGAGGAGTTCAGGTATCTTGGGGTCTTGTTCACGAGTGAGGGAAGGATGGAACGGGAGATTGACAGGCGGATCGGTGCAGCTTCTGCAGTAATGCGGTCGATGTACCGGTCTGTCGTGGTGAAGAAGGAGCTGAGCTGTAGGCGAAGCTCGATTTACCGGTCAATCTACGTTCCTACTCTCACCTATGGTCATGAGCTGTGGGTCATGACTGAAAGGACAAGATCCCGGATACAGGCGGCCGAAATGAGCTTTCTCCGCAGGGTTGCTGGGCGCTCCCTTAGAGATAGGGTGAGAAGCTCAGTTACTCGGGAGGAGCTCAGAGTAGAGCCGTTGCTCCTCCACATCGAGAGGAGCCAGTTGAGGTGGCTCGGGCATCTATTTCGGATGCCTCCTGGACGCCTTCCCGGGGAGGTGTTTCTGGCCTGGGAACGCCTCGGGGTTCCCCCGGAAGAGCTGGAGGAAGTGGCTAGGGAGAGGGAAGTCTGGGCGTCTCTGCTTAGACTGTTGCCCCCGCGACCCGGCCCCGGATAAGCGGAAGATAATGGATGGATGGATGGATGGATGGACAATTAAATGGTCTGGTGTTGCCCATGTTGACTATGACCTTCAATTGCTCAATGCAATGAACAAAACTTGATATTACGGAGCCCCTAAAGTAGGGGTGTCCAAACTTGGCCAAACTTATGGTTTATTATAAAGGAAATATTTATAACAAAACCATAAATTCAAGAGTTTTACAAAACAAGTTTTCAAATTTCAAGTGTAATTTCAAGTGTAATTTCTTTTTGTCATAATGATTTTTTTTTTCCTTAAACTCAATTGAAGTACTTAAAATGAAAACCAGCATGTTCCACTGTTTGTTTGTTTTTAATCATTGTTTAATTTTTTTCCTCTCTGTGGTCCACTTATTACATTACTTAATTTTTGGCACCAAAAGCAGATATAATATTATTTCTCATGGACTTCTATTTTAAAAAAATCTCTATACTAACAATCTAAATCTAACCTAGAAATAAAAGTATACAAGTGCCATGAATGCTACGTTGAATGTTGAGTAAATTGCACAACGAAGGAGTACAGGGAAAAAGCAGACTTTAATATAATCCACGAAGGAAAACTCAGGAGATAGCAATAATACTTAATAATAATAAGTAATTATTACTTACACTTACGATCACATCTGCAATAAATGACAAGTGATCAAACAGAACTGAGTATAAATATAGAAGGAACGTAATAAAGTATAAAACAGATGTAGAGCTAACCAAGGAAACTAACTAGGAACTCAGGTGGGTAAAACAGAAACAGAACACATAGAAACCAAAACAGACTACACATGACATTACACACCCTCCCGGAAGGCGCATCCTCTTGTTGTAAAAAACGGTCCAACTGAGGAGGGAGGGAGGGGGCTCTGGGGGATGATGTGGAACAGGGGAGTAATGTAACCAGTCTGGGGCAGGCAGAGCAGTCCATGGGTGAGTGGAGGAAGGGAGGAGCCGGCAACAGGAGTAGCCAGACAGAGATCAAGAGTGCAGCCAGGAAGATAGCCCGCAGAAGAGTCGACAAAGGGAGCAGCCATGGTGGAGACTTGGCTGACGACACCGGACGACACTGAGGGTCCTGGAGGCCGATATGTAGCCGAACGAGTGTCCAAGGTGGAGTCAGGGTGCCTGAGGTGGAGCTGGTGGGACCGAGGAACGAGGTGAAGCCGGAAGGTAAGATGGAGCCAGACAGAGATGTAGGGGTTGAAAGATGTGCAGTGGCTCAAAAGTGGCGCAGGCAGGGAGACGTCTGACTAAGGTAGAGTCAGAGGGATGAGGGAGCCCGGAAGTGCCGCAAGGATGATGGTATCTGGTGGAGCCAAGGGAGAGACGAGCCAAGGCACAGCTGACAGGTTGATGGACCAAGGTGAAGTGATGGGATCAACAGCTGTATGCAGTGTTAGAAGAGGAGTCAAGGGGCTGAAAAGAACCAACAGAGGCAGGGCTGATGAACTGGCTGAGTTTGGAAGAGAAGGCTGGTTGGGATTTCAGGAGACACAAGAGACTTTGTGCTGGACAGGACCAGCGGGGGCACAGGAGATTTCGTGTGGACAGAACAAACAGGAAAATCATCCTCTTCCAAATCAAAATAATTTCCAGAGGCCAGGCACAACCCTTTCACAGTGGTGAGGGTGTGAGAAGGGCTTCCCTCCATGCCCTTGAACTCCACAAGCGATCCTACAGGGATGGACATTGTAGCCGGCTCACACACCTGGTCAGACTTTCTGTGTGGCTCTGGCTCCAGGGCGATGATCCTGTTTCTTACTGGCTTGTGCGTCATGGCATGCTCAGTCTCACTGTCTGCAGTGGGCTTTAGCAACATCTCTGTGCAGCTCAGAGTTGGCTGGCTGGGCTCTGGATGAGGAGTGGGGCTGGTAATGTCCGCAAGGGCCGATGATAAACGCTGATCCATTGTTTACCAGGACCCACACCGGGCAGGTGTGTTTTTGTTTTCTCACTCAGGCTGGTGTAGTAGAAAGTGCACAGAGAATGGTCTGGAAAGTTGGTTAAACATGCCAGAGTTTAAAGTCCACAGGTGTGGGTCTCAAACTCTTACGATCACATTGACAGCAATGGACAACTGATCAAACAAAGAATAAATACACAGGTAACATAATGAAGGATACAACAGAACAGGTGTAGAGCTAATTAATAACCAAGGAAACTACTTTTTTTTACTCGGGGTAAAACAGTAACAGAACACAGAGAAACCGAAACCAAAACAGACTACACATGTATTTTTATTTATTTATTTTCAAATTTAAAAAAGTATACAGTATACAGCATTTACTGTTAAATGCTGCACACTACATCTTTTATGTCTTGAGCATGTAATTCTTGTGTGAACAGTGGCCATAGTGCTCCAACAGGAAGCTAAAGTGTTTCCTGTGTCCTTTAAGTGGTGGCACATCCGCAGCTGTCCACGATAACATCTTAAACAGATCCTATCCTTATAACTCCCATGGCCTGATCTAGCCTTGGGTCTTGGCCACCCTTCCTAGACTGGTGGATGAGCACACATTTACCGTACGTCCTGCTATTTTAGTGTCTTTGAGGCTTCATTTAGATGGGGAGGGGATGATATGAAGACCGGCAGATAAATTTTTGATTATAAATAAACAAGATTAATATCAATCCCAGGGCCAGATTTACTAACAGCTTGCACCAGCGCAAACCTGCAAACCAGCAAAACTCTTTTGCTGTTAAAAACCTACTGTCAGGATTTACTAAAGACAAAATTAGCACTGAAAAGGCTTGGAAAAGGTTATTTTTGTGGCTGACATTATTGCATATGCATTTGTAGGAGTTTTCCTTTCAGACGTCAAATTTATGGGAGGAAAGTATTTAAATGAATCATGCAAGGTGATTTACTAAGGTTTATGCTAGTCAATTTACTGGTGTTTTGCACCATTATTTGGCGCCTAAAAAAAGCATGTCTTAAAACCAGACGTTAATTGGTTGTAGATTGCGTTGGTCATTATGAAAATGTTACAGCTGCATCTGTGCTCTTTAATTTGCGCTTCGTTAGTAGATCAGGCATAGAAATTTCCACTTCCATCAGCACTTTTTTTGGAATTGCACTCTCGTGCTAATTTGCCCTGTTTAGTAAATCTAAAGTCTCACTGTGTGAGAAAGAGAGCCGCCACTAGTTTAACGATATGCAGTTTTATTATATATTATGTATATACACACAAACGTGATATCCAGAGGGGAAGATAAATACAGTAATTTTTATATTTTATATAGAACAAAACACTAATCTTGGTTAAGGTATTTATTTGACTAAATTATTTGGCAAAAAGAGCAAACTATGACTACAGGGTTTTTTTACCATGCAAAAAAAAAAAATGCATAGAAAAACAAAAAGCTCACAGGAAAAAAATATACATTGACTACAACATAAGCAGTTATTCATATTTTTTTGGTTCTCTCTTGTTTTTGCATGCGTTTATAGTTTCTTTGTACAGCCTGACCAAAAATTATGTCTGCACAATTTGGCATGTTTCATTGCGTTATCACAAAACAAACAATCGTCTCCAAGGATAACTATGCAATATGCTTGCAAAATCTTTAACACATTTTTTAAATAATATTTAAATAAATGGTAAAGATGTTAATTTGCCTAGGCTGGACCTCACTTTTGGCACCTAATGTTTATGTATTGTTAGTTGATATATTTTACTGTTAATCCAAATCAGATTTTTTAAATTTGATTTAGGATGGCATATTTGGCCAGTTACAAGAAAGCAATTTTATCTCAAATATTTTTCACAAATATCATCTTTCAACATTTTTGAGTGAATTACTTTTTCTGAGCCACTAGCCAGCAAGCATAAATTGCCTCCTAATGAGAAATGGTTCATATCTCATCAGTGTCTTGATGTGTCAGTGCACTGCCCCATGAAAACAGTGTCTAAAAACGAACCCCCTCCTGCTGTTATTATCATTTCTCTGAGGCCCGCTGAACTGCCCAGACCCTCAGCGCTGAAATATACAGGGATTTTTTTGCTGCTTCCTTGAGGCCAGTAAACTCAGGAAGGAGATTGTCCACAGTATGAGGGTGATACGTGACAGAACACCCACATTACATAACTGTTTTGGGCTTGCTGGCCCTGCCAGTGAACAGCAATTTGAGGTATACTCTTTTTGAAGGGTCCCCCTCCGCCCCTCCACAGCATGCTTTAGAACTTTGTGAAGCCTTTTACTGCAGATTAAATGATGACCAGACTGTAATATATCACTGTAGAATCTGACAATACACTAGCAGTAGCTAACAGAGTGTGCTAGCAGTCCATACAGCATAACAATAACCTAAAGCTACTGTAGCGTAACAATAAGCTAAAGCGATAAACCCTCAGAAAATGTAGTAATATTCCCTTTTTCATTTCCCTTGTGAAAAAAAGAAGTATACTTTTTTTATTTGAAGTGTACTGAAGTGTAAAAAAACAAAAAAACAAAAAACTGTACTTGAACTCATACTGTCTGAGGTGCAGTTGTGTCTCGATGTCCATGTGCTGCCCACAAGGCTATGGCTCTGACAGAGGTTTCTCTAAGCTCAGGATACCAAGTGCTGATTCTCTTAAATGTCTTATTTGGGTATCAGTTTTGTCTTCAGATGTCTTCAATTTTATTTTAGGAGAAACGTAAAATGTTAGTGTTGTTGACATTATATCAAGTGTATAGCGTCAGTTCTGGCAGGTCACGTCAGTCAAGCTCGCATCAGCTGACTGTCATCTGATCACGTCTGCCTATAGGAATATGACGTCTATCACAGCACACATATATACAAGCTCCTCAGTACTATCAGCAGCTGTCACGTTTCTCCAGAGCTCGTTTACCCTCCTCCATCCCCAGCTCCTCTCGTCCAGTCAGGATTTGGTATTCTAATTCCCCTTGAATCAGACTAAATTCCTGAATTATTTTGTACATTTAATATCAACATTAATGATATCTGCAATGCATTATGTTGGTTCTGTTCTGTTTACCCTAAGGGGGTTATCGCTGCTCTCCCTGCTCTTATCCATGCTAGGCTGCATGGATGTGCAGGGAGTTCTTGCCCAGAACAGAACCATACCGGCAAACCAGACTAATAGTCAATCAATCATCTTTGATGATAGTGGTCATCACCTACCGGCAGACCCTCCGTATAATTTATATTATTATAAATAATAATAATAAAGGAATTTAATAATTAAAGGATTAAAAAGGATTCAAGGGAATAAAAATAAGTTCTAGGTCTAATTGTAGTAATGAAGTCATCAGTTTAAACTATTTGCACTCTAACTCGTATGTCTAATATGTAGAAAATGCAAACGTTTTTTGCCTCGTCGTCACAATCATTTATGAATTACATGAATCATGGTCACATTTTTTTCAATTTGAAAAGG
The DNA here is from genome assembly GCA_018749465.1 of Paracanthobrama guichenoti. Taxonomy (NCBI): domain Eukaryota; kingdom Metazoa; phylum Chordata; class Actinopteri; order Cypriniformes; family Gobionidae; genus Paracanthobrama; species Paracanthobrama guichenoti. Next base: position 51,084,487 of record CM031949.1, read on the forward strand.
CAAAATTTCATAAAAAGTTGAGTAGTTTGCATCACTAGATAGTCTATTACTGTCGGTAGCTGAACATTTCTATCATAAAGCAGTTGTCTAAAGACCTGTACACACCGGGACGATTATTGCGCGCTCTTAACGGCAGTGTTTTTCGAGACGTTTTTCAGGCACGTCTGTGTGTTCGCACCCAAGAGATTTTCACTGGTGCAAATTCAGTAGATGGCACACAAGGTGGTGCTGCGCCACTTCACGCTTCTGACACTCGCCTGTCACACAGAAGAAGAAGAGAGACAGTATTTACGTGCTTGCCAAAACCATTCACACACTTTATGTTAACTGGCAAGCAGCATTAGCAGCTCATCTTCTTCTTTGTCTACTTACTTCTTCTAGGCTGTAGGTTATTTGGGAAGCTGAACAAGGTTATCTTTCCCTCACAACCAGAAACACTCTTCCTTAATGACATTGTTGATTTTGTGGTCTAAAAACAAAATGACAGCGCTGCCGACGGCTCCCGTAACCCGAACAAAGCTCGCTGCTGACGCTCTTGCTCTAGTTCTGGTTGATGTGCGCTCGTGCATATCCGAGAGAAGCGCACATACAAGGAATTCCACCCTTTATGATGTTATACAGGGCCATATTAAAAAAAAACTTTCCGAAACGTGTTTGAATCCTGAAAGGGTGTATTTGGCACAGAAATACTCCATCATACATCCACCTCATTTTTTGAAACTTTGGCCATGTTTACCATGAGAATCCAACTCTTTAACAGTGTAAATAAATCAGAATGCATGAAATAGCATTAACCCCCCCCCCTCCCACACACATGTTTGTGCTGTTTTAACTGAAAGCAACATGAAAGCAAATGCACACCGGTAATGTTTTTTTTCTAAGACACATTTATAAAAGCTACTTAAATTGCCTAATTGAAGCCCTAATCCTGGCTTAGTTTAAACCCAGTCTGTGAAACCAGGCCATAATGGTTAATGGTTAAAACTATGGTTACAATTAATCGTGAGATCATAGGTGCATTATGAGGCATAATTAATGCATTATTTAAAAAAAATAATAATTAATTCAAACTCCTTTAATTATGCATTATATATAAATGCTGTAAGTGTTACCATGTTTTTCTTTATCAGCAGTTTTTTGTCATTCAGCATGTCTTGTAAATGTTTTTTGGTTCATGGACTGCCTTATGGTCAAATAAAGTTTTTCTATGCTTTCAATAGGCTATGGTGGTCCCTTGAAGGATGTTCCAGCAGAGAAGTTCAACTGTACAGCAATGCCCAGATCCTACCAGTCCCCCTGGGAGCAGGCCCTCATTAGTGACCCCTCTCTGGCCGAAACGCTGGTCGCCCGCATGCCCGAACCTGAAAGCAGACATGAGATACCTCAATACAAGAGCTTTAACAGGTTTGTGTTAAAAAAAAAATGTAAATAACCATACATGCAATGTTTAGTAGATTTTTAATTATATGGTTTCAACATTTAGTTCCTTTATTCAAATTCTTGGACTAAATGTGTTTCATTCATCTGCGCATAATATACAGTACACTGATCAGGCATAACAATATGACCACCTTCCTAATATTGTGTTGGTCCCCCTTTTGCTGCCAAAACAGCACTGACCTGTCAAGGCATGGTCACCACTAGACCCTGAAGGTGTGCTGTGGTATCTGGCACCAAGATGTTAGCAGCAGATCCTTTAAGTCCTGTAAGTTGCGAGGTGGGGCCTCCATGGATCGGACTTGTTTGTTCAGCACATCCCACATATGCTCGACTGGATTGAGAACACCTCAAACTCGTTGTTGTGCTCCTCAAACCATTCCTGAACCATTTTTGCTTTGTGGCAGGGTGCATTATCCTGCTGAAAGAGGCCACAACCACCAGGGAATACCGTTTCCATGAAAGGGTGTACATGGTCTGCAACAATGCTTAGGTAGGTGGTGTGTGTCAAAGTAACATCCACATGAATGGCAGGACCCAAGGTTTCCCAGCAGAACACTGCCCAAAGCATCACACTGCCTCCGCTGGCCCTTCTTCCCATAGTGCATCCTGGTGCCATGTGTTCCCCAGGTAATCCACGTGATGTAGAAGAAAATGTGATTACTCAGACCAGGCCCCCTTCTTCCATTGCTCCGTGGTCCAGTTCTGATGCTCACATGCCCACTGTTGGCGCTTTTGGCGGTGGACAGGGGTCAGCATGGGCACCCTGACTGGTCCGTGGCTATGCAGCCCCATATGCAAAAAAACTGTGATGCACTGTGTATTCTGACACCTTTCTATCAGAACCAGCATTAACTTCTTGAGCAATCTGAGCTACAGTAGCTCGTCTGTTTGATCAGACCACACAGGCCAGCCTTCACTCCCCACGTGCATCAATGAGCCTTGGCCGGCCATGCCCCTGTCGCCGGTTCACCACTGTTCCTTCCTTGGAGCACTTTTGATAGATACTGACCACTGCAGACCGGGAACACCCCACAAGAGCTGCAGTTTTGGAGATACTCTGACAAAATGTTCACTTGCTGCCTAATATACAGGTGCTGGTCATATAATTAGAATATCATCAAAAAGTTGATTTATTTCACTAATTCCATTCAAAAAGTGAAACTTGTATATTATATTCATTCATTACACACAGACTGCTACATTTCAAATGTTTATTTCTTTTAATTTTGATGATTATAACTGACAACTAAGGAAAATCCCAAATTCAGTATCTCAGAAAATTAAAATATTACTGACATCGCCAACTACTGGCCTGACATGAATAATACAGCCTTTTAGTTGTTTTCACAGATCCATGTGAACAGGGATTCTTTTTTCAGTGTTTTCATCTGTATGTGAAAAACCATAGTTACCAATAACATTAGATGATGCTCAGCTTATTGCACTGGTCCATTCTGATATGTAATGCCCAGTTTTCACAATCCAATAAATTCCTAATTCCCAGGCCCTTTTTCTCTTTGAATATCCGCTCGTATATGTAAATGTTAAATTACAAAAATAAAATGGTTTACAAATGCTGTGCTATGTTGACTTAAGTATATATGTTGGAAACCTGCCTGAACTGTACATAGGAACGCGTTTAAAGAGCGGAAAGATGCCATCCAGCAGTTTCTGAATTAGAGTCAGTTGGCAAGATAATCTGATGAAGTGAGTTAAATCATCTCAAATGTTGCAGGGTTGGTACAGTATATGCTACACTTTTTGCTGTAACACTGTTGTGTTGTCTAACAAAACCACAAAGCTCTCATTAACTGTCACTTTTTCTAATCAAAGGGTGGCTATTCCATTTGGTGGCTTCGGCAAGGCACCCAAAGTCCCTGTTAAACCTCTTGATGTGGAACCCGGCGTCGCCATTCCAAGTCCCATGGTCGCAGCTCCTGCCGTGGTCAAACGGCCCACCTTCAACAGAACAGCCTCAGGCTGGGTTGCTGACAGTGCTCCTCTGATACTTCCCAGCATCCCCCTTGAGCCCATATCATCCAAGTCTTCGACATTTATCCCAGAGTCAGATGACCTCTGAGCATTATCCTTGTTTTTGTGATCTTCATTTTCACTGGAATACACACTACTGGTAAAAAGTTTGGACAAATTATTAATATTTATAAATGTTTCTGAAAGAAGTCTCTTATGTCACCAAGCCTGCATTTTTTTGAAGAAAAAAAAACACACAAAAAAACAGTAATATTGTGAAATTGTGTTGAAATTCTATTTTAATATATTGTAAAATTAATGTATTCCTTTGATGCAAAGCTGTATTTTCAGCATCATGACTCCAGTCTTCGGTCACATGATCCTTCAGAAATCATTCTATGCTGATTTACCGCTCAAGAAACATTTCTTATTATTATCAGTGTCGAAAAGGTTGTGCTTCTTAATATTTTTGTGGAAACCATGATATTTTACCATTCCAAAGTTTGGGTTAAGTAAGACTAAAAAAAAAGATGAATGATGAAGAAATTAATACTTATATTCAGCAAGGATCGTTAAACTGATCAAAAGTGACAGTAAAGACATTTATATTGTTACAAGACTGTTTCAAATAAATACTGTTCTTTTGTACTTTATAAGAATCCTAACTGCATCAGTTTCCACAAAAATATGTAGCAGCACAACTGTTGATTTTGACAAATTGATTGATTATAATTAGAGTCATTATTAATAACTGAGTACCAATGATAATTGAGCAGCAAATCATCATATTAGAGTGATTTCTGAAGGATCATGTGACACTGAAGACTGGAGTAATTATGCTGAAAATTCAGCTTTGCATAACAGGAATAAATTACATTTTAAAATATATTGCAATCGAAAACAGTTATTTTAAATTGTAATAATACTTCATAATATGGTACTGTTTTCACTGTATGTTTGATCAAATAAATGCAGCCTTGGTGAGCATAAGAGATTTCTTAAAACATAAAAAAATCTTAATTATTCCAAACTTTTAGCCGGTAGTGTGAAACAACTGAAATATATGTAGACAAAAACATACTGAAAACATAAGACACTGAAGTAAGGCTATTATATGGCATGCAGTGACTGATTTCTGATGGATTATTGAAAATGTCTGCTAATGTTGATCTATACCATTTCACTAAGCTACGATAACCCAAAGACTAGAAGGGCTTGCCAATCTGCCCATATAGACCTGTAAATATGTATTTATCAACATTTATTTAAATGATCGAATAAACAAAGCATTCAATGAACTTGTGTTTTCAAAAGTAGCTTTTTGGTATTAACACAACATATTTTCATTATGCACTAGTAGTAAATTAGAATCCAGTAGTGCATGTCTACTGTATGCACTGTATGCTTGTGTCATTTTTTTCACCAAGGTTAGAGTCTCCGGGGCCGACAAATTAAATCTGTTGTCCTGACGCAGCTGAGATGAGCGATGAGTCTCTTGCCTTTTGTAAGGCTGCTGTCTCTTGCATTCGGTCAGATAGCCGCTGATGGGCACAGCACACGTCCATCACAGCTCAACTTCAGCCCGTTTACCCTCAGCTGGGTCTGTGCTTAATATAAAATAGATGTAATGGCATAAAAGGGAAAACGAGAAGCAGCTTTGCCATTTCATCACCTACAACATTCCCTGGGGTACTTGATTCTGATTGGATGATCACGACCTTCAGCCATCAAATATTTTTGAATAACTGACCTTAAAAAACGATTTGTGTGGTGCTAGTTTAATGTTTCTCACATCACTCTGTGGTCTCTTTCATCTCATAAAGGAAAATAATCTGAACTCAAATTAATATTTCATGAGTATTTATTCATTTATTAAGCTGTGTAAAAAGAGGGATAGCATACAGTCAGCTTATCATTATGACAAAATAAACCCTTTCCGAGTTTGCTTTGCATTAGACCCTAAAGCAAAGCAAACTCGGAAGGGTTTTATTATATGTACATTACAGACTATCTACTTTGCTGTTTCAAACCCTGAAAAATTATAGGTTTGTTTCACAAGTTTTTTGCTGTCTGTGTGTTACAGATTTTCTATTTGGTGAGAAAGCATCTGCTAAGAACATGTCTGTTAGAAAAAAAAAGTTCAATCTGGTTCTATATAGAACCCTAGGTTTCTTGACTTAATTTTAAAGGTACATTATGTAATGTAGGAAAGTTAAATGAAAAAAATCATCCCTTACATCCCAAAAACACAAACACAGTTCTCATGAACAACTCGACAGCATGAGCACAAACATATTACAATTATGACAAGATTAGAGGGTTATATCGATCACTAAAAGAGGAAGCAAAGGAAACAAACATATATTAGGAGTATATTATCTTACTGTTTGGACACATTTTGGGAGCTGACGCTTGAAACAGACAGTGGAGGAGGTTTAGACGCTCCAGGCTTATGAAGTGAACGACGATACGATTGCAAATGGACAAACAAGCGAACACTACACACGAACATTCAAGCAAAAGCCAGCAGATATTAGTTCTGTGAAACAAAACAAAATCAATGTTACTCGCCTATTGAGAAGAAATAAAGCAACCTTGGCGTCCGATTGCAGTCCTTCCCGCTCCTTGAGTTCTCTCCAGCACTGGAAAGCTGATACTTCTTGCCTGATCGTAAGCCTTCTTTTGTTCCATAGACATTTTCCACTTTTGTTTTTTTATCTGCCATCTCCCGACCCTCGGTTAATGTCCATCCTGTGTCGTGTGTTTTGAATAATGAGCGATCTCTTCTCTCTATCATTAGTAGACACGCCCCTTACTGCTGATTGGCTACAAGTTTGTTTTGGGACTCGGCCCGAGACACTTTTACTAAAGCATTTTTGAAACAGCACTTACCCCACCTTTAATTCTTCTTCCCAAACGTGTTTTTGTCTTACTCTGATTCGCTATGGTAGGCCTATTATAAAGGCCCCGAAATACTTAAAGCAAAGTTTTTTTCGTTCTTTGATTAGGGGGAAAACGAAGTTCGAAATACACGAGCAGTGATATACAGTACTGTTAGCGAACATCCGGCGCCGCCCACACTGCTGAGAGCGGAGTTGAGATGAATATGTAAATATGTGCTGCGTGCTTTCCTCTCAATAACAAAATAAACACACAATAAAACTGAGAAAACTGCAAGCATTTTAATAAAGCATAAGAAAAGCATCTGATCATAGCAACGTGGATATGTTTGTTTCCACAAGCGCTGCTGTGGCGAGGCGAGGGACCGTGAGAGCGGGCCGGTGGCGAATGTTAATGAGCGTCAGCTGTGCGCCACACCGGTCTCGTCTCATGGAGGAGTGACGGGAGCATAAAAGGAGGAGCGACGACAGTGTAAGACGAGAGAGGACCAGGCCTGGACTTTATGTTGTGTTTTGTTTTGTATGTAGGCGGCAGTCGGCCGTGAGGGGCTGCCGCCGTTATTGTGTTTTGGTTTTGTTTTGTTTTTAGGCAGCAGTCGTCCGTGAGGGGCTGCCGCCGACATTATATTTTGTTTGTTTATTTTTGATTAAAGTTTTTAAATGTTCGCCGGTTCCTGCCTCCTTCTTCCCTGATCATTCATTACGTTACAGCTGCAATTCGGCACTCCAGTAAAGTCACATCAAGTGACACTTTATACAATTGATTGCTTAAAATCAAGCAGCTTTACCATATTAAATATGAAAAACAGTGTCATTGTCTTGTTTCATCTGAAGTACAACTTTGTTTTCTACTATAAAGCAGCTCTCCAGTGTGTTCGTGTTTTCATCCACGGATGTCTGACTTCCACTTCAACGGGAAAAGATTATGTGAAAGAAGGCGGCGCCTCTGCATGCACACCTACCTATTATGTAATGGCCACGGACCGATGGTAGTACAAAGGTTTACCAGCCGAGGCGAACTTTTTGGCAAGCTGTTTCTAACTTCCAAAACGAAATTGAAATGAAAATGAACTTCGTCTCGGCCTGATTTTGTTCGTAATGACGTCACATCAGTTCGTTCTTCAATTTCATTTGAAGTATATCGGGGGCTGATGTGTTTATATTTTAGAACTATTGGGATGGTATTTTCGCACATACATCACTTGCCCGTGCGCGTCTTGTCATATCCGTACATAGAGAAAAGTTGCTCCGGCTACTTTGACGCGTGTATGGCGTGTGAGTGGCAGGAGTACTGACAGGAGTACTGGCTGCAAGCGCCGGCAAAGTTTAATTAACTTAAATCCCTTTTATTCCTTAGCTATCAATGTATTCACAACTTTAACTTTACAGAACAACAATTACTGGTTTCTCTGTAACACAACATTATTCTATTAATGAAAATTACATTTCAATAAAGGGCTTTTTCATAAGTTATTTTTGTCTAAGTTCTGTAACACATCAGAATCAAACAATACATTCACCTGCTACCATGTTTTCACATGTTCACATCATCATAAACATTAATTACATTGTCACACAGCCACATAAATGAATCTAGCATTTGGCTTCACACTAATCTCATGTTTTACATGAGTCGCCATTTTGGCCCTAGTTCACGCATACATGCGCCGCCATTTTGGCTCGAGATTACTCCAGTAACAAATGTACATTTAACTCGCATAAACTTTCTCATCCAATTACAATCCACACAAAAATTAAATAAACATTTATGTACTTTTTTACTTCAAATGCGTGACTTCTGTGTTATTCTTCTTCATGACGTATGACGTCATCTCGTCAGAAAGATCACACACATGACATACGTGGAAGTACCATCCAGTATTGAAACAAACGTGCAAAGACTAAATCAAATGCCCTTTACAAAAATAAAGGTAAAACAACGTCGGACAATTTGAAAATTGGATGAGAACATGAGATTTTGCGTGAAACGTGACCTTTCCAACATGATGGCGTCATACGTTGTGAAGAACAACAACACCGAAGTTGTGCATTTGAGGTTAAAAAGTATATAAATGTTGTTGTTTTTTTTGAAAATGGCCGATGGTTTTGCTAGATTAGAACCTATTCCTCGGCTAGGACCGTGCAGAGCCCTTTGAAGCCCTTCAAAGCCCTTTGAAACTGCATTGATTTGGACCGTCAACCATTGGTTGCCACTGAAATCCATTATGTGGAGAAAAAATCTGGAATGTTTTCCTCAAAAAAATTACAGTAATTCTGTGTTTCCCCTATGATTTTTTTTAGGTGGGGTGGTAAACGTCCCGAAACTACTAATGTCATGGAGCGGGCATGTTAGGGATACGAGGTGTTGTCATAGACGCGGCGCAGGCAGCTGCTTGTATAGGTGCATTGGTGTGAGCTAATGACAAGAATATATTACAAGAAAAAAACTTTTTTTTTTTTTTTTTTTTTTTTTTTTTGAAGAGCTTATTTGCAAAAACAGATTTTCATAAATCATGTTAATTTATTGTGCATGTTAATTTATTGCCCAAATAATATCAATCAAACTGCAGTTGAATTGTTTTGATTAAATGATAGCTAAAAATACAGAGTAACTTACAAAATTAAAATTAATGAAAGTTTTCATTATTAATGATAATATTATTATCTTTTACATATATTAAGTTTTTTTTTTTAAGCAAAAGCAGAAAACTCCACATTTAACACACACACACACACAGACAAGTGCTCTCACACACACAAATTCAACGCATGGACAAACAAGCGTTCAGCATGTAAGACGTGTACGGCGTACAAGGAGTTGTAGGAGTCGAAAATGATAAATTCTCGACAACTTTTTAGTCAGCTTTAACGAACACCTCAGCCAGCTAAATTTTTGACTTAACAGCCCTATTGTCACCTGACTCGAATACTGCGCACTGACTCGCTAAAACGGACTCATCGGCTTGTGTTCACAAACAGCAAGGGTGCTTGTCGGTTTCTGCTTTGACAAAACCGCTGCGCATGCGCTTTGGTCGACACAGCAACAAACCAACCTTGCGCGGCGCAAGCCATTGAAATTAATGGATTTGTTGTCATGTTCTGTGTGAAAGGCCCACCATTCTTACAGGAGGGGCGGGGGATCGTTATGGTAGGAGAAACACTGGTAATTTATTTTTGACTAAAGAAAGAAAGACATGAACATTGCTACTGCTATTTCATGCTATTTCATGCATTGTAACTTATTTACACTGTTAAAGAGTTGGGTTCTCATGCTAAACATGGCCAAAATTTCAAGTGCCAAATACACTCAGAAAGTTTCAGAAAGTTTTTTTTTTTTTTTTTTTTTAAGTATGGCCCTGTATGGCATCATAAAGGGTGGAATTACATCAGGAGAGCTGCCGGGCCAGATGGGATGAGTCCCTCGCTACATCTGTGGTCCCCACCTTCTTCAAAAAATCCACCATCATCCCTGTCATCCCTGTCCCTAAGAACAGTAAACCCTCTTGCCTAAATGACTATCGTCCAGTGGCTCTCACATCTATAGTCATGAAGGTCTTTGAGAGACTCATTAAAAACACCATTTGCGCCTTCATTCCTGGCACTTTGGACCCTCTTCAGTTTGCCTATCGTCCCAATAGATCGACTGAAGATGCCATCTCTCATGTCCTCCACTCCTCCCTCACTCACATCGACAGCAAAAGTGGGAACTACGTAAGGCTGCTATTCATTGACTATAGCTCAGCCTTTAACACCATAGTTCCCATCAAGCTAACCGCCAAACTCCTGGATCTCGGCCTGAATTCTTCTCTCTGCCACTGGATTGAAGACTTCCTTACTCCTCAGGTGGTGAGAGTAGGCCAGTTCACCTCCACCTCCATCACCCTGAGTGTGGGAGCTCCACAGGGCTGTGTCCTGAGCCCCCTGCTCTACTCTCTCTACACGCATGACTGTTTGTCCACACACAGCTCCACCTCTATCATCAAATTTGCTGATGATACTGTTGTCCTGGGCCTCATTTCCAACAACAATGAGACGGCATACTTGGACGAGGTGGAGCATCTAACATCATGGTGCCAGGACAACTGTCTCTCTCTGAATGTTGGCAAGACCAAAGAAATGATTGTGGACTTCAGGAAGAGACAGCAACGGACATACTCCCCTCTCATGATCAGCGGGTCACCAGTAGAGAGAGTGAGCAGCTTCAAGTACCTGGGAGTAAACATCTCCGAGGACCTGACCTGGACTGCTCACATTCAGACACAGGTGAAAAAGCCAGGCAAAGACTGTACCACCTGCGCCAGCTGAGGAAATTCAGGGTTTCACCAGCTATCCTGAAAACTTTCTATTTAGGGGCGATAGAAAGTGTATTAACTCAGTGCATCACAGCGTGGTATGGGAACAGCACCAGTCATGACCGCAAAGCCCTGCAAAGAGTCGTGCGCTTATCCGAGCGTATCTCAGGGTCAGCTCTCCCGTCTCTGCAGGACGTCTACACCAAACGCTGCAAAGGTAGAGCTACTAAGATCATCAAGGACTCTAATCACCCTGCAAACCCTCATTTCACGCTGCTGCCATCTGTAAGCGCTTCAAGCCTGAGGGCCAAAACTGAGAGACTCAGGAGGATCTTCTTCCCCCAGGCCATCAGACTCCTGAACTCAGTCACTTAACATCACGTGACTTCACTTCAGGATAAACATCGACATACTGACATTGCACTGCACTTTCTGTTCTCGTTGTTACTGTGTAACAACCTGTTATAAACCTGTTTGCACATTATACTTCTTTGTACATTTCTGTTAACCGCATATTTATAAGTCTACAGTTTATTCACTGCACAGTTTATTTCACTTATTTTATTCCACTTCTTTATTTATGTTTATTTTTTTTCTACTTGATTTATTTATAATTCTACATTTTATATATATATATATATGGACACTTCTCCCGGATGAGCGTGTGCGCACATCAGCCAGAGCGAGAGCAAGAGCACGTCCATCAACAAGCTTTGTTTGGGTTACGGGTGTCATTTAGCCTAGTTTTTAGACCACAAAATGTCACTAAAGAAGTGTGTTTTTGGTTTTGAGGGAAAGATAACCTTGTTCAGCTTCCCAAATAATCTAGCGTTAAGGAAACAGCAACAGAGTTCTGCAAGTGTGTTTGTTTGTTCATGAGCTGAAACCGCAGACGGTGAGTGAAACTGCATCAAATGTCTGTGTTTTGTTGGCAATCGGCGCTTGAGTGCATATAATGTCAACAACACGTACGTATAGTGAATCGAAAGCTATCCAGGGATAATGCGATAATGTATTTTTAACAAATTCTTCAGGTTTTCAGCATTTGAACCCTTTCCAGCAGTGACTGTATGATTGAGATCCATCTCAATCAATTGACAATCCAGGACAATTGAAGGACTCAAACACAACTATTAAAAAAGTTTCAAACATTCACTGATGCATTAAGAGCTGGGGGGTGAAAACTTTTTGAATTTGAAGATCAAGGTAAATTTTACTTAATTTGTCTTCTGGGAAACATGTAAGTATCTTCTGTTGCTTCTGAAGGGCAGTACTAAATGAAAAAATATATATATATTTAAACAAAATAAGAAAAATTTGGACGACATCATCCGGTTCAAAAGTTTTCACGCCCGGGCACTTAATGCACCGGGTTTCCTTCTGGAGCATCAGTGAATGTTTGAACTTTTTTAATAGTTGTGTTTGAGTCCCTCAGTCATCCTCAGTGTGAAAAGATGGATCTCATAATCATACAGTCACAGCTGGAGAGGGTTCAAATATGCAAAAGATGCTGGAAAACTGAAGAATGTGCAGGACCTGGAGGATTTTTCTGAACTGCTCAGGACAAACAAGAGACTCAAGAACAACCATCACAAAACAAAACAAAAAAAACAGCCGTGGCTCATCCAGGGAAAGGATGCATTCACATACTTTTTCTTGCAACTGTATATGAAGTGTCTGACAGAAATCTTTAAAATTTTAGAATCTTTTCTTCAAAGAGTGTAGAGTAAATGTGTAGTTGGTGACTAATATTACAGTATGTAGTATTTTAAATGAAAGTAAAGTTGTGTTTCTTTTAGAAAGCCAGGTCAATGGGATGCACAGGACTATGCCATGTCATATCTGCTTAATTATAAGACACTGAGCAGTTGAAATCCTTGACCGCAGCAAAACACTGAGTAAAGTCCTTATAGCTAACGGAGTGTGTAGGCAAATAGAAGCTGCTGGAGAAAAGCCAAACAATTAGCCTCAGCCTGAGTCAGAAGAAAACATGCTGATGTTCAGTTGCTTGCCTTTGTGAGTTTGTTGTGTAGATTGCAGATTCAGATGATCTAACTGGATAATAAATGATGCACTGTGAGTCTATAGTAATTATAAAGGACCACCCCTAAATATACCTATCACTGGGGTGTAAACAGGTTGCATGAAAACATACAAATGAGATTGTACGAATTCATATGACTAAGACAAATTAAAATAGTTATGAATTGCCATGAGATTGTGTTGTGGCAAAAATATAATAAAAGACCAATATTAATTTTTTTTGTGTGTGTGGTTGGTTATTAAATATTTTAGTTTTTGTTTTCCCAGTACTAAACAAAAAAATAAAGGCAATTTTACCTTTAGGATTTTCAAGAACTCATTTCCATAATGCAATAATACAAATCTTGTTAAAAATCTCATTACCGTAATGTTAAAAAACGAGCTCATTCACATTTTTGTAATGCTAGAAAAACGGCATTCTCATTACCGTAATGAAATACTAATGCAAATGAAATAGCCTAATTTCAATCATCTTTCAATCGGTCTGTCTTTCGATGCAGGCCACAACAACTTCGCCAGGCTTTTCGGTCCCTGTCCAGACCCATCCAGTCACTGCCGATGTCTTGTCTGAGCGAGTCCCACCATCGGGTTGCGGTGCCGGCTGAGCGGTCTTTTGATGTTGAGAGGCAGCCATTCGTCCGACATCCTAGCCACGTGTCCGGCCCAGTGCTTCTTGGCCTGTTCGGCCTGGTTGACGGCCTCCTTGACCTTGCTCATCTTCCTCAGTAGCTCGTTGCTGATGTGGTCCGTCCTCTTGACGCCGACCATCCACCACTTTAGGGCACATTCGGTCACTGCCAGCTTCTGCCTGTCTGCTGCGGTCAGCGACCAGGTCTCGGCCATGACGGTAGGCCTCTGCTATGGATGCATTACTGACCCAGGCAGCCCTCCGTTGGCCCTGCCAGCTTGCGGTTGTTCTTGTGCCCAGCAGTCAGTTCCTGGCCGAGGTAGATGTAGCTGTTAACCTGCTCGATCTTCTTCTGTCCAATCTGGATGTTGTTGTTGGCGGCCTGGGGGTTGCGCATCCAATTTGTCTTGGCCAGTTAATGTTAATGCCAGTGACAGCAGTTAATGAAATACTAATGCAAATAAAATACTAATGCAAGTGAGGACCTTTTTTTGTTGTAATAATTTTCACAACTGTCATAAAAATACCACCATTCAAGAAATCAGGTATAAAAGTATTTTTGGGAATTTAATCATATTTCATATTCAGGGATTTTTGTTTAGAGTGGGTAGTTTTTTTTAGAAACATGCTGTCATCAAATTATGCAGCAGACTCTTGCTATAATAGGAAATACCCAATGTCCCATTCACAGTGGACATGGCTTTATTCCTAAACACTGTCTGTTTGATTGCTGTTGGAAAGACTCAAGGCGTCCCCCTCTGACAGGCTTTTTTAAATTCCTACACTGGCCCTCAACGAACCGTAACCCCGGGTTTCTTTTGAAACTGTTTATCAAGGGTTGGGCAGAGCGGTATCTTTATAACATATTAAAGCTGTGATAATAAATATATTTTAAACATACCTGTTTGCACCATGGGGGTGTATCTTTTGGCCAACAATAAATCACTGAACTCAGTAGCCTATGGTGTAAAGAAAAGTTGGGCGTTTCAAGTTCCAGTACTTCTTTGATCAGCCAGAGCAGCGAGAGCCACCTCCCTAACGTCAGATCTAAAACTACACTGGACTACTTCCTCTTAAAGGATTAGTTCACTTTTAAATAAACGTTTGCTGATAATTTACTCACCCCCATGTCATCCAAGATGTCCATGTCTTTCTTCAGTCAAAGAGAAATTAAGGTTTTTGATGAAAACTTTCCAGGATTTTTCTCCATATAATGGACTTTGGGCACCAAACGGTTCAAGGTCCAAATGACAGGTTCAGTGCAGCTTTAAACGATACCAGACGATGAATAAGACCCTTCTAGCGACACTAGAACACTAGGTCATTTAAAAATAAAAAAGTTTAAGTTAAGGTTTAAGCACAAATGCTCGCCTTGCTCTGTTCTGTGATGCGCGTTCGTGACGTCACATAATACGCAATTACGTTGAAAAGGTCATGCTTGAAAATTTTATTTTAGGCTTTCTAATATTAAAACACCCAGGATACGCACATGAAATGGGCATTTTAAACGATAAACGGACACAAAGACATCTGAATATGTGTATATGGTCCTTCCGCACATTTGTAAACACTGACTCGGTACTTCCGCCTACGTCAAGCGTGACCTTTTCACCGTAATTGCGTATTACGTGACGTCACGAACGCGCATCACAGAACAGAGCAAGGCGAGCATTTGTGCTTATAAATCTTTTAATGGCCTATCGTTTCGCTAGATAAGACCCTTATTCATCGTCTGGTATCGTTTAAAGCTGCACTGAACCTGTCATTTGGACCTTGAACCGTTTGGTGCCCATTGAAGTCCATTATATGGAGAAAAATCCTGGAATGTTTTCATCAAAAACCTTAATTTCTCTTCGACTGAAGAAAGAAAGACATGGACATCTTGGATGACATGGGGGTGAGTAAATTATCAGCAAAAGTTTATTTAAAAGTGAACTAATCCTTTACCTTCTTTACTTTGGGCACAGTCTTGCAGTAAATGCAGTAAAAATACAAGACGTTCCTGGCGGTGTACAGTACATCATGCTGTCGTTGCTATTGCTCTTTTCTTTGTATATGCATGCACTGCAAATTTTTAAAGTCATCATAAAAAACAGAAATTGTGATCAACATTTCTCCCCTATAGTGATGTTTCCCAAGTGAGAAAAATGGTTGGGCGGGATTTGAGGGGAATTCAAGAATTGTCCGTTTTGATTTAATGGTGACAGCAGTTATGTTTACACTAGTGTGTTCAGGTTTTAATAAGTAATTCAGGGGATAAGTAATACATATACACAAATAACACCCGAGGGAAGGACTAGGCTACAAACAATAGCCTAGTCAAACAAAAGCCTTCAAGTGCTATTGGAAATTTCCCACTTCCCATTCTCGTGCTTTCTTGTTGGAAAGAACAGGAATCATGGAGGACACCGTGTTTATTCTTGCCTATTT
Organism: Paracanthobrama guichenoti; assembly: GCA_018749465.1. Taxonomy (NCBI): domain Eukaryota; kingdom Metazoa; phylum Chordata; class Actinopteri; order Cypriniformes; family Gobionidae; genus Paracanthobrama; species Paracanthobrama guichenoti. Next base: position 51,100,191 of record CM031949.1, read on the forward strand.
ATTGGGAAAATCTTATTAAAGCAAAAATAATATTTAGCATCTCATTCATTGACAACCATATAAACATTCACCATGTTATTTAGATCGTAAGCTTGCAGACGATTCTGTAATTTTAAATAAAGGCTATTTTCGCTGTGTATAAAACATACAATATGCTTCAAATGGCTATCCATATATGTAAATACGCACTACTTTAATGATGAGACAAGGTGATGTAGCTGTTGTGGAAAAACGAATAAAGATTAGCAGTCACAGCATCAACCGTTCTCCTCTCCACCATGTTTAAAACTCGGGAACTTGGGTATCAAAATGATCCCCGAGCATCCCAGTGGTAAATACGACTTGAGAAGGCATTTTTAACTAGGAAACATTTAACTAGGCAGCATATATGACTATTATGTTGAGAATACTGTGCAGTATACACTAAATATTTAAAATAATAATAATAATAATGATAGTAATAGTAATGATATATCAAAGAGTACATACAATTTCAAGCAATGCATTGCATATTGTTGTCACAGGATCTCAATACTGTGTGATCTGTTTAATTCAGCATGGTATCAACTCATTTTTAGAAATAAAAACAATATTTTCCATTTTAATAATTTTTAATAGTCATGCAGTGCATTGTGGGGTTTAGTACCACTGTGTACGTTTTTGTATACTTCACAAATGTAATTGGTTATTTAGGTATTCTACTCAGAAAATGTGCACAGTATACATGCAGAATCGGTCACACCAGGTCGTCAAATAACATAAGAACCAAATGCAAGATCCAGTGTGCCCAACTGTAAGTGCATTAAGTTGTTTAGGAAGAACCACACACCAGGTGGTCAAATAACATAAGCGTGATCTACAGACACAAGGCCAGTGCACTGTTGAGCCAGAATGGAATTAAATAACTGGTCCAAAAATAACTAAAGGTCAAGAGCAGGTTGCCGGAACATGGTAGAAATGTGTAAAGGTCCCTACTGAGCATTAATGAAAACGACACATGCCGGTGCACCTGTAAATCCTGTGTTTAAGTCATCAGAGTCAGCATTGATCTCTGGCATGCTGCCATTACATAAACTGACACAATGTGATTATGACTAACATGCAGCAGCCATTCAAGACTGAATGTAATGTAATTAGTGGTGCTTGCTAAAGCAAGCTTACTATACTTATTGCTCATACTTAGAGATTTGAACTAACTTTGATGTGTAACTTGACAAGTTTGGTGCAAAAAAAACAAAACAAAAAAAAGGTGAGCATCAGATTTTCAGTATCTCATAGGTGGTGCGGTGCAAATTTGAGACGTACTGCAATCCGATTACTCAGCCCACCTCTGGAGGTGGATGCAAGATCCAGTGTGACCAACTGTAAGTGCATGAAGTTGTTTAGGCCACATTGATATACTTTACTCCTGTACAGGACACAGAAGATTGGGAGCTTCGCAAATCACAAAATCTCTCGTCTTCCCGCCGTCTCGTTAACTGGATGTACGTTGCACTAGTGCCCACTACTGGCGTAACCCTTGTAATGTGTTTAAATGGAGCGCCCTGAGCCCTTAATCACTTGGAATCTGATATGGAGCTGATTTATTTACTGTTTTTTCCTTATAAATTAGGTCCATAGACCTGTATGTATGCTTGGGCTGTTGGAAAACTAAATATAAACAAATATTAAATATTAATATAATTATATAAAATATAAAAAAATACACAAATGAAAATAACAATACAACAAACTATAACTGTGTAAAACAATAGTCAGTTTAAGGTACAAGTATTAAATGTGGTTAAATATTAAAAAAATAACTCCAATATCATACACTAGAGTTGTGTGAGGTAGGGATAAATTAAGTACGATATGCGGTTACATCACAATTGTGTTGCATTGTGGTATATGGATCTGCCTCAACTGTACATATTGAGTAGAGTCACTTCCTCAGTTAAAATCAAGAGGTCGATGGTCTGTCCAAATAAACTTCTCTCGCTCACTTGATGAAGATGAAAGCACTTCAAAATGGTGGCAGGGATACACCGGTCAGGCATAACATTATGACCACCTTCCTAATATTGTGTTGGTCCCCTTTTGCTGCCAAAACAGCCCTGACCCGTCAAGGCATGGCCTCCACTAGACCCCCTGAATGTGTGCTGTGGTATCTGGCACCAAGATGTTAGCAGCAGATCCTTTAAGTCCTGTAAGTTGCGAGGTGGGGCCTCCATGGATCGGACTTGTTTGTTCAGCACATCCCACAGATGTTGATTGGATTGGACAGTCTCAAAATGGCGCGACAGTCTCAAAATGGCGCCGCTGTGTTTGGTCGCCGTTCAGGTCGCTCCGCGAAGACTGTGCTTTTATTTACTATTTTACTTTCTTTTACTCTCAGTTTTTACAAACTTATCATCTGCATTGATCTACTACGACAGCAAAACTCTTTTGGACATTGGTTACCTCTACACTGGACTGTTTCAGGACACTTTCGCTGATCCTCTGTGGCCATCTGAGATTCTTCGGAACGCCGAGTTGAACAATGGACAGAGCCAGCGGCGTAGAACAAAGAAACACCGTGGGAAACGTGCTGGTATCCGTAACAGACTGAGGAAAAGGGCATTCAGACCTCCTCTCCCGAGCATTCTTCTAGCAAATGTTCAATCCTTGGATAATAAGATGGACGATCTTAGAGCCAGGATAAGTTTTCAACGGGACATGAGAGACTGTAATATCTATTGTTTGTCTGAAACATGGCTCACGCCCGGTCCCGGACACCGCTGTGGACGCCGTCGGAGAACTTCTCTGTTTTTCGGATGGACAGAACAGCCGAGGCCGGTAAATCCAAAGGCGGTGGAGTGTGTTTCATGATCAACAAGAAATGGTGCGATCCCAGGAACATCACCATTCTCTCGCGGTCCTGCTCACCTCATCTGGAACATTTAACAATCATCTGCCGCCCATTCTATCTGCCTAGGGAGTTTTCTGCGGTTGTCGCGACCGCCGTTTACATCCCACCGCAGGCAGACACAGCGCTGGCTTTATCTGGCCTTCATGATGTTGCCAGCGGCGTCATAAACCAACATCCCGGACGCGGCATTCATTGTCGCTGGCGATTTTAACAAAGCAAACCTAAAGAAAGTCCTGCCAAACTTTCACCAGCACGTCTCCTGCCCCACACGAGGAGCAAACACACTGGATCACTGCTACTCCGTTTAAGAACGCCTATAAAGCGCGGTCACTTCCAGCGTTGGCAAATCGGATCATGCCGCCATTTTCCTCACTCCCGAATACAAACAAAAGCTCCTCCAGGAACCCCGGTGAGGCGGGAAGTTAAGCGTTGGTCACCCCACTCAGAGACCGCGCTACAGGCAGCTCTGGGCGATGTGGATTGGGACATGTTCGAAAGCGAGTTCAGCTGGCGTAAGCGAGTTCACAGACGTGGCGCTTTGCTTCATCAACACGCTTACAGAGCAAGCCACGCAAACAATAACAATAACGTCCTTCTCAAATCAGAAACCGTGGGTGGACAATTCAATCCAGCGGCAGTGAACGCACGCACTGCTGCTTACAACGCCGGTCTCCATTCAGGGAATATGAATGAATACAGATCGTCCTGCTATGCTCTCAGACGAGCAGTTAAAGCCGCAAAACTCCGTTATAAAGACCGAGTGGAGTCTCATTTCCAACTCAACGACTCGCGGCGCATGTGGCAAGGTCTGAGGTCCATCTGCTCCTTTGGATCTAAATCCTCTGCAGAGGTGAGCGCTGATCCGTTGCTCGTGAACGAGTTAAACTCTTTCTATGCTCGCTTTGACTGTAACCGCGGCAACGCGACTCCGCCAAGTGGCGCGTTAGAGGAAATTACTCAGAGCAGCAACAATCACGTGATCTCTGTCTCGGAGGATGAAGTTCGGAGAGCACTCAAAGCGTGTGGACGTCAGGAAAGCTGCTGGGCGGATGGTATTTCAGGTCGTGTTCTGCGGTCCTGTGCTGATCAGCTCACCGGGTTGTTTACATCTATCTTTAATGAGTCCCTCGCTACATCTGTGGTCCCCACCTCCTTCAAAAATCCACCATCATCCCTGTCCCCAAGAACAGTAAACCCTCTTGCCTAAATGACTATCGTCCAGTGGCTCTCACGTCTATAGTCATGAAGGTCTTTGAGAGACTCATTAAAAACACCATTTGCGCCTTCATTCCTGACACTTTGGACCCTCTTCAGTTTGCCTATCGTCCCAATAGATCGACTGAAGATGCCATCTCTCATGTCCTCCACTCCTCCTCACTCACATCGACAGCAAAAGTGGGAACTACGTAATACTGCTATTTATTGACTATAGCTCAGCCTTTAACACCATAGTTCCCACCAAGCTAACCTCCAAACTCCTGGATCTCGGCCTGAATCCTTCTCTCTGCCACTGGATTGAGGACTTCCTCACTGGCAGGCCTCAGGTGGTGAGAATAGGCCAGTCCACCTCCACCTCCATCACCCTGAGTGTGGAGCTCCACAGGGCTTTGTCCTGAGCCCCTGCTCTACTCTCTCTACACGCATGACTGTTTGTCCACACACAGCTCCACCTCTATCATCAAATTTGCTGATGATACTGTTGTCCTGGGCCTCATTTCCAACAACAATGAGACGGCATACTTGGACGAGGTGGAGCATCTAACATCATGGTGCCAGGACAACTGTCTCTCTCTGAATGTTGGCAAGACCAAAGAAATGATTGTGGACTTCAGGAAGAGACAGCAACGGACATACTCCCCCTCATGATCAGCGGGTCACCAGTAGAGAGAGTGAGCAGCTTCAAGTACCTGGGAGTAAACATCTCCGAGGACCTGACCTGGACTGCTCACATTCAGACACAGGTGAAAAAAGCCAGGCAAAGACTGTACCACCTGCGCCAGCTGAGGAAATTCAGGGTTTCACCAGCTATCCTGAAAACTTTCTATTTAGGGGCGATAGAAAGTGTTTTAACTCAGTGCATCACAGCGTGGTATGGGAACAGCACCAGTCATGACCGCAAAGCCCTGCAAAGAGTAGTGCGCTTATCCGGCGTATCTCAGGGTCAGCTCTCCGTCTCTGCAGGGCGTCTACACCAAACGCTGCAAAGGTAGAGCTACCAAGATCATCAAGGACTCTAATCACCCTGCAAACCCTCATTTCACGCTGCTACCATCTGGTAGCGCTTCCAAGCCTGATGGCCAAAACTGAGAGACTCAGGAGGAGCTTCTTCCCCAGGCCATCAGACTCCTGAACTCAGTCACTTAACATCACGTGACTTCACGTCAGGATAAACATCGATACACTGACATTGCACTGCACTTTCTGTTCTCGTTGTTACTGTGTAACAACCTGTCATAAACCTGTTTGCACATTATACTCTTTATACATTTGTTAACCACATATTTATAAGTCTACAGTTTACTCACTGCAAAGTCTACTTCAATTATTTTATTCCACTTTATCCTTATTTGTTACCTTTTTTTCTCTTGACTTGATTATTTATAATTCTACAGATATAGACATATATATATATATATATATATATATATATATATATATATATATATATATAGATAGTACTTTTTTTATATCCTATTTCTATTATAATTTCCTCCTTGTGTTTTTAACTGTGAATTTGCACTGTCCATGGAGCGGACCTGTTTACATTTCACTGCCGGTTGTATATTCTGTATATAACTGTGTATGTGACAAATAAAACTCTTGAATCTCTTGAATCTTGAATCTTGAATCTTGGATTGAGATCTGGGGAATTTGGAGGCCAAGTCAACACCTCAAACTCGTCGTTGTGCTCCTCAAACCATTCCTGAACCATTTTTGCTTTGTGGCAGGGTGCATTATCCTGCTGTAAGAGGCCACAGCCACCAGAGAATACCATTTCCATGAAAGAGTGTACATGGTCTGCAACAATGCTTAGGTAGGTGGTACGCATCAAAGTAACATCCACATGGATGGCAGGGCACAAGGTTCCTTACAATTGTCCATGTTTCCTGCTTCTAACACATCAACTTTGAGGACAAAATGTTCACTTGCTGTCTAATATATCCCACCCACTAACAGGTGCCGTGATGAAGAGATAATCAGTGTTATTCACTTCATCGGTCATAATGTTATGCCTGATCAGTGTATATACACTCACCTAAAGGATTATTAGGAACACCATACTAATACTGTGTTTGACCCCCTTTCGCTTTCAGAACTGCCTTAATTCTACGTGGCATTGATTCAATAAGGTGCTGAAAGCATTCTTTAGAAATGTTGGCCCATATTGATAGGATAGCATCTTGCAGTTGATGGAGATTTGTGGGATGCACATCCAGGGCACGAAGCTCCCGTTCCACCACATCCCAAAGATGCTCTATTGGGTTGAGATCTGGTGACTGTGGGGGCCATTTTAGTACAGTGAACTCACTGTCATGTTCAAGAAACCAGTTTGAAGTGATTCAAGCTTTGTGACATGGTGCATTATCCTGCTGGAAGTAGCCATCAGAGAATGGGTATATGGTGGTCATAAAGGGATGGACATGGTCAGAAACAATGCTCAGATAGGCCGTGGCATTTAAATGATGCCCAATTGGCACTAAGCGGCCTAAAGTGTGCCAAGAAAACATCCCCCACACCATTACACCACCACCACCAGCCTGCACAGTGGTAACAAGGCATGATGGATCCATGTTCTCATTCTGTTTACGCCAAATTCTGACTCTACCATCTGAATGTCTCAACAGAAATCGAGACCAGGCAACATTTTTCCAGTCTTCAACTGTCCAGTTTTGGTGAGCTTGTGCAAATTGTAGCCTCTTTTTCCTATTTGTAGTGGAGATGAGTGGTACCCGGTGGGGTCGTCTGCTGTTGTAGCCCATCCGCCTCAAGGTTGTGCATGTTGTGGCTTCACAAATGCTTTGCTGCATACCTTGGTTGTAACGAGTGGTTATCTCAGTCAAAGTTACTCTTCTATCAGCTTGAATCAGTTGGCCCATTCTCCTCTGACCTCTAGCATCAACAAGGCATTTTCGCCACAGGACTGCCGCATACTGGATGTTTTTCCCTTTTCACACCATTCTTTGTAAACCCTAGAAATGGTTGTGTGTGAAAATCCCAGTAACTGAGCAGATTGTGAAATACTCAGACCAGCCCGTCTGGCACCAACAACCATGCCACGCTCAAAATTGCTTAAATCACCTTTCTTTCCCATTCTGACATTCAGTTTGGAGTTCAGGAGATTGTCTTGACCAGGACCACACCCCTAAATGCATTGAAGCAACTGCCATGTTATTGGTTGATTAGATAATTGCATTAATGAGAAATTGAACAGGTGTTCCTAATAATCCTTTAGGTGAGTGTATAGGGAATATACAGAGTGCAGATGCAGGATAAGGTTCTTTATTTTGTTTTAGTATAATGGCATTCTCAGGAGTCCAATTAAATCACATGTAACCATAAGTTACTAGAGTGTGACCAGTACACTTGGGGTTAATGTAGTCGATGTAAGAATCTCATAATAGAGCTCTACATTTTGCATTGATGCATTATGCAAACTTTCCATATATTTCCACTAAATATCATAAGAAACAGTTGTGTGGAAAGAGAGACACTGTAGTGAGACTGTAGCTGAATATGTTTCAGGCAACAACACCCCTAGTTTTTCTCAGTGATGTGTCAATGGAAAAAATTGTTTCTTATCCTAATCGTCAGAGCCAGTTTGTCTGCTCTAACTGCCAGTACCAAGACAGCCGGTGATATCTACAGCAAGTGCTAGTGCTACCATGACTACAGTAAACATACAAGCAAAATATATCACAGTCATCCCCTGGTAAACAGGGGTGAATTTACTAAAGAGTTGCATCCAACAGAGTCATTAAAAACCTGCCTCTTATTCACTAACCACGCAATCTAGTTTAACCAGGTGCTAAATGCACTGAAATAACACTCACTGTACTTCCAATTTCAACAGAAACTATTAGGCTCATTATAGACTGCATCTTACTAAAGTCAGGGTTATTTGTCTGGTGCAAATAATGTTGCATTATTAACAACCACAGATGACAGGCGGGTTTGTTTGAATTACATTTAAAAGACATCTTGAGTATTTTCTAGCAATCACATCAGAAGTAATTTATTACGTGATAAAAGAGCAGGCATATATCAAACATGCAGTGTAGATGATTAAAATAATTTGAGAAAAGAACATATTTGTTTTATTGGTCACAGTTTAGATTATGGTCTAATTCACACTATTAACAAACAAATAACTACAACTTCAATAAGTTGCTTCAATAAACCTAATTACTGCTTATTACTACTTAGAAAGGTTGTTGTTAAGTTTAGGTATTGGGTAGGATTAAGGGATGAATATGAATATAGAATATGGTCATGCAGAATAAGGCATTAATATGTGCTTTATACTAATAAACAGCCAATATCCTAGTAATACGCATTCTAATGAGCAACTAGTGAGAAATGAAGCCTAAACTAAAGTGTTACTCTCAGTGGCCACTTTATTAGGTACGCCTTGCTAGTACCAGGTTGGACCCTCTTTTGCCTTAGAACTGCCTTAATTCTTAATGCTTAATTCTAAATTCTTAAAACATTCCTCAGAGATTTTGGTCCATACTTACATGATAGCACCACACAGTTGCTGCAGATGTCGGCTGCACATCCCAAAGCTGCTCTACTGGATTGAGATCTGGTGACTGTAGAGGCCATTTGAGTTTAGTGAACTCACTGTCATGCTCAAGAAAACAGTTTGAGGTGATTTGAGCTTTGTGACATGATGTGCTATCCTGCTGGAAGTAGCCATCAGAAGATGGTACACTATGGTCATAAAGGGATGGACATGGTCAGCAACAAGGCTGTGGTCTTTAAATGATGCTCAATTGGTATTAAGTGTGGCAAGAAAATATCCCCCAAACCATTACACTGAACAGACTGAACCGTAAATACAAGGCAGGATGGATCCACACTTTCATGTTGTTTATGCCAAATTCTGACCCTACCATCTGAATGTTGCAGCAGAAATCGAGACCCATCAGACCAGGCAATGCTTTTCTAGTCTCCTGTTGTCCAGTTTTGGTGAGCCCGTGTGAACTGTAGCCTCAGTTTTCTGTTCTTAGCTGACAGGAGTGGCACCGGTGTGTCTTCTGCTGCTGTAGTCCATCTGCTTCAAGGTTAGACGTGTGGTGCATTCAGAGATGCTCTTCTGCAGACCTCGGTTGTAACAAGTGGTTATTTGAGTTACTGTTGCCTTTGTATCAGCTAGAACCAGTCTGGCTCACTGGATATTTTTTTCTTTTTTGGACCATTCTCTGTAAACCCTAGAGATGGTTGTGCATGGAAATCCCAGTAGATCAGCAGTTTCTGAAATACTCAGACCAGCCCGTCTGGCACCAATAACCAAGCCACATTAATGAACCCTAATAAAATGGCTGGTGAGTTAGTGTAGGTTCTTATAGATCTTATATTGGTCTTATTGATTTTTTCTTTTAATCAAAATATAAAATCTTGCATGTTAATCATCCCACTTCTGAAATTACTTTTTTTGGCCAATGTCGCCCACTTTCAGTTAATGCAAACGTGAAATATAATTAAGCCATAATTCTAACATGAGAACTGAGTAATGAAACTAACACAATTAATGCTCATAAGCCATGGGGTTTAAACGCAGCTGGTAAAATTGAAAATGTACGCTCCATTTAGCCACTAATGATCTTCTATAATCTTCTCTGTCCTTATTATCATTAAACCCTTGGTCCTCCAAAGTGGAAAAACTGCTAGTTCTTTGAATCCCATCAAAAAACTATAAACTCACAGCCCCCTTTTTATATAATCAAACTTTGCACCACACTGAAAGGAATAATTCACACAAAATAAGATATTTTGAAGAATGTTGATAACCAAACCGTTACTTCTCCCCACTGACTTCCATAGTAAAAAAATATTTTTATACTATGGAAGTCAATGGGGACTAACAACTGTTTGGTTACCAACATTCTTCAAAATATCTTAATTTGTGTTCAACAGAAAAAAAAGAAAAAAAAAGTGATTGTGCAATCACTAGCACATCGCAGAGCAGCGCAAGATGAGCAATTTAGGTTAAAAAAATCTATTAATTTAAAAAAATATATATATATTTTAATGACAGATTGACAGATTTAATTTGCTAGATAAGACCCTATTCCTTGTCTGGGATCACGCAGAGCCTCTGAAGCCCTTTGAAACCTTCAACCCTTTTTGGACCTTCAACATTTTGGTTACAATTGAAAACCATTATGAGAAGAAAAATCCTGGAATGTTTTCCTCAAAAAAACTTAATTTCTTTTTGACTGAACAAAAGAAAGATATGAACATCTTGGATGAGATGGGGGGTGAGTAAAATTTTCATTTTGAAGTGAACTAATCCTTTAAATGCAAGTCATTTCAAGACCTTGAATATCAGAAAAGGAAATATTATATGTTCCTAGGGGAAAAGATTTGCAGAAGGAAAATGCATTGTCTCTTAAATGAGCTTTCCAAGTACTTCCTTGGGAAAGGAGTGTCCCGTTCCGATACACTATGACCTCTCTAAGAGCACTCAAATAATGTGCCTGATTTCCCTTTCCACTGGTCCAATCGAGTGCAGCACAATGGTCAAGCACTGAATGGATTTCTGCTTGTCAAACCACAGGGCATATTTGCAAAAGTACTTACTGTACCTCCTATTAAAGAGCTATTTGATTAAATGGATATATGACTCAAATGTGAAACAGCATTCCACATTGTAATGGACTACATGGTTCAAACACAGTTAAATATTTTCCCCCATCTTTTTATGTAACAGGATTGGACAGATGGTGTCCAGATAACAGCAGTCTTACATCACATCGCACCAGACTACTGCTTTCACCAGATAGAAGAGTATAAATAATACAAAGCCACTAAAGGTCCAAAGATGGCAATACATGAGCATCGATCAAACTATATGATGATGGGAACCCTTCAGATAGGTAGGGTGTACTGCTTACTGCCCGGAATATAATGCATCTCTGTAACCATTTCAGTCCTATCCAACTCTATGGTCATCTCTTGCCATATGCAAGAGACTGTCCATGAATTTTCTTGGCAATGATTTTTTCAGGGTATATTGGCAGGTCTTTCTACAACACTCTCCATTACATGGCTTGGGACTCACACACACACGCATTCACACCTACGGACAATTTAGCGTCTCCGATTCACCCATACTGCATGTTTTTGGATTCTGGGTGAAACCGGAGTACCCAAAGGAAACCCACGCAGACACAGGCAGAACATGCAAACTCCACACAGAAAGGACTCTGGGACTCGAAGTGGGGATCTTTATGGTGTGAGGCGACAGTGCTACCTACTGAATGTAAAACACGCTATAGTCCAGTTAGTCTAAATAAATACGCCAAGTTTCACAAGATTTTAATTGAAAGGTTGAAGTGTATTCTGTTTTGTTTTTTTTCTGTTTTGTCAGGTCAGGGCATGTGTCTTAAAGCGTTTAACTACAATATTTATTGGCCAAAACGTAATTTTTTTTTAAACTTTTTTTTAATTTTTTTATTACTTTTATTCATATCACCTACTTTTTTACTGTTAATTTTGCTGAAAAGTCTGTTTTAATCCCAGACTCCATTGTGACATTTTACCCCATATACTGTACTGACACACCCCACTACAGCTGAGTAGAACTGTACAATAACTGTATTTATTTTCCCCTGAGAGTTTAAGGTGCCTGACTTTCAAAAATAAACCTACCGTGGTAAATATTAACTTAAGTAAGTTTAACTGCTCTTCCCTACAGATAACTAGCAATACAGTAGTAGTATATTAGTATACTATTCTGTACATGGAACTTGTTCTAGGTCATTACTATTAACGCCTCTTGTGAAAAAGAAGTACACTTTAGAATACCTTTAAAAAGAGTAGGTAATACTTTATTTTGCATTATCATTGTTACATGTTACTATAGTAATAACTATAAATTGTTCATAATTACATGCAACTAACCTAAACCAAACCAAACCAAACAAAATCCTAATCCTAACCCAATAGTAAGTATGTGTAGTTACTTAATATTACTCAGTACTTAATTGTTTAATTACAGTGTAACAAATACCTTAAATAAACTGTAACCAAAGAGTTTTCTTTTATTTTTATTATTGGATGTAGTTTTTTATAGTGTGGTAGGCTAAATTAAATTACTTTAAAGTGCATTCTGGCCCACTTAACACTCTAAAAAATGCTGGATCAAATATGGACAAACCCAAATTTAAACTAATGGTTGGGTTTGTCCATATTTGAACCAAACATGGGATGAAACAACCTGTTACAAACACCGGTGGAGATTCCACCGGAGGTCTCACTCAACGGAATACTAACATTCATTTGGACTTCATTTCCCAAGCACCCACAGTCTGGTACTGATTACTGCACACCTGATCCCGATCACACTGAATATATATTCCCTCTACACACACACGCTCATTGCGAAGTCTTGTTTGCCCCGGCTGTATTTCTGAGTGTTTGTACCGTTATTGTTCTGCCTGTGTTTGACTCAGCCTTGGACTCTCGTTTCTGAACCTGTGCTGCCTGCCCTTTGATCTGTGTTTGCCTGGACTTTGTATATCGACTGTTTGCTGCCTGCACCGACCTTTGCCTGTTATGACCACATTTTCTGCTCTGCCTTTGATATTGCTGTTCACCCTGGTTTACCGATCCACGCCTGTTAATACTGTGAGTTTGAAGTCTTTTACTAAACTGCACATGGATCCCAATCAGCCTTTGTTACAGAAGACTTCGCCACACACGATCCAGCGGTTTTCATGCTCCTCACCAACGAACTCTCAGCACAAGCAAATCAATTAATGGTACATCAACAGCAGCTCAGTCGTTTGACCAACATGATTGAAGAACTGGTCAAGGCGGTGCAAAGCCTTCATCTACCACCAATGACCGCCAGTGCACCAGTGCCTCAACTAAGCCAAGTTTCTCAACATGCACCTGTTACCACGCCTACGAGCAACCCATGCTTAGTGTTTCCTGAGAAATTCGACAGCACTCCAATCAAGTGTAAAGGCTTTCTCATGCAGTGTTCTATCTTCCTAGCTCAACAACTCGCACTATACTCGACTGACACTGGTAAGATCTCACTGGTGTGTTCGCTTCTCACTGGCAAGGCACTTGAATGGGCAACAGCGATCTGGGACAACCAAACCCTGGAGAGACTCACTTAGGTGAGTTTCATCCAACGACTGTGCACAGTGTTTGAACATGCCGAAGGGGGATGGAATGCAGGTGAACAACTGCTCGCACTTCAACAAGGGGGAAAAGCACGGCTGCTGAGCTTGCTCTCACTTTCCGCACGGGCGGAAGACACTTTAAAGACACTATTCCATCAAGCCCTCAACGATGATCTACAGTCTGAACTCGCCGTGACGAAAATAAAAACCTTGGTCAATTCATTGAACTATCAATTCGTATTGACAACCTCCTCCACTCTCGAAGAAATCAGTGAGCCAGTGATAATCTTCAACTCACCTGTCCACCCAACATAAACGAGGAACCCATGCAAATTGGACATCCTCACATCTCCATGGAGGAACAGGATCATTGAGTAAAGAACCATCTGTGTCTCTACTGTGGTCTCGCTGGAGATTTAAGAGCTGAGTGTCTGACCCGTTCTCCACAAACACAATCCCACAGGGTGAGTCTACTAGTTTCAGCTATTTCCCACAGCAACTGCTTTGATTTGCCTGTCACGTTAAAACACCAGTCTAAAGTGATTACTACCAAGGCATTAACTGACTCTGGGGCAGCAGGCAAACTTCATTGAAGAATTAGTCCAGCAATATGACATACCACTAATCCCTTGTAACTCTCCTTTGGCAGTGACCATGCTCGACGGGCATCCCCTGGGGACTGGTCAGGTGCAACACACTAACACCGAATTAAAACTGCAAGTGGGCTTACTACACCTCAAACTCATCTGTCTGTACATTATTCATTCTTCACATAATCCAGTTATTCTGGGCTTCCCTTGGCTGCAGAACCACAACCCACAAATTTGCTGGCAAGACCAATAAATCACTCAATGGGGTTCCACTTGTCATTCCCGATGCCTACACTTGACCAAGCTACTGTCTATACGAACCACCGTCATGAACAATACCGTTGACACCACACCAGGGGTGCCTCCTGAGTATTCAGACCTCAGCGAGGCGTTCAGTAAAACCACCACATCGCAACAACGACTGTGCCATAGACCTCTTACCGGACACCACACCACCTAGAGGACAGATCTTTCCTCTGTCTGAACCCGAAGATCGAACAGTGAAAGAATACCTCAAGGAGGAGCTGGCTAAACGGTTCATTCGAACATCCACTTCACCTGCTGCAGCCGGTTTGATCTTCATGGGGGAAAAAGGATGGAGGTCTTTGTCCCTGCATTGACTATCGTGTCCTAAACGACATCACGGTTAAGTTCAGGTATCCGCTACCTTACAGTGGTCTGCTGACGCCACCCAAGCTTTCATTGACCTGAAGAACCGGTTCATGTCCACTCCCATCCTTGCATCACTCTGACCCTCAAGTGCCATTTGTGGTGGAAGTAGATGCCTCCAACACCGGGATTGGTGCCATCCTCTCTCAACGACAAGGTAACCTGCCTAAGTTATTCCCCTGTGCTTACTATTCCAGAAAACTCAACTGCTGAGCAGAACTATTCGCTGGGTACACTCTGCCACAAGCTGCAGCCACCCAGGAATTATGACCACCACATGACTGATAAGGAAACGATTCTGGTGGGATGCATTACAAGCAGACGTCATCAACTTCGTGAACGCATGTCACACGTGCCGTAGCAAAGACCCCAAGACCACTGCCAGCAGGGCTGTTACAACCACTACCCATCCCACAACGACCATGGTCCCATTGACCATCACAGATCTGCTGGTTATCATCCTCAGTCTAATGGGCAAACCGAACGATTTAACCAAGAGATCTCCAAGTTTCTCAGGATGTACTGTCAGCAGAATCAAGCCGACTGGAGCCGCTTTCTCCCCTGGGCAGAATATGCACAACTCCATTATCAAGCCAGCCACTAAATTAACCCCCTTCCAGTGCATCCTGCGGGTCCAACCTCCACTGTTTCCTTGGTCTGGTGAACCATCTGACGTTCCTGCAGTAAACGACTGGTTCCAACGCAGTTATCTGGAACCAAACCCATGTCCATCTACAACGAGTAGTAAACCGGGCTAAAGGAACAAGCTGATCATCACCGTTGTCCCCATACGAACTATACACTGGGACAGTGGGTGTGGCCTTCAACTCTGTCTACGACTACCCTGCAAGAAACTCAGTTCCAGGTATGCGGGTCCTTTTCAAAATTATTTTGCCTTGAATTACCTGCCACTTACCGTATATCTCCCACTTTTCATGTGTCTCTTCTGAAACTGGCCGGTGGTCCAAGGGTGGAGCAAGAGGACTGTGAACCAGGCCCCCCACCCATGATCATGGAAGGCGAGGAGGTGTTTTCTGTGCGACATTTGCTAGATTCCAGACGTCGGGGGCACTAGATCCAATATCTGGATAATTGGGAGGGGTACAGTCTGGAGGAGAGGTTCTGGGTCAGTGTGGATAATATCCTGGACCCCAATCTTATCAACAACTTTCATAGGACTCACCTGTAAAAACCGGCCCCACGACCTCGAGGAAGACCCTGACTTTGGATGTGCTCTCATGTCAGGAGCCGCTCGCAGGAGGGGGGCTCTGTGTTACAACCACCGGTGGAGATTCCACCGTCGGCCTCCGGAGGTCTCACTCACCGCAATACTAACATTCATTTGGACTTCATTTCCCAAGAACCCACAGTCTGCGATCACACTGACTATATTCCCTCTATACACGCACACACTGACTATATTCCCTCTATACACGCACACACTCATTGCGAAGTCTTGTTTGCCCCGGCTGCATTTCTGAGTGTTTATCCCGTTATTCTGCCTGTGTTTGACTCAGCCTTGGACTCTCGTTTCTGAACCTGTGCTGCCTGCCCTTTGATCTGTGTTTGCCTGGACTTTGTATATCGACTGTTTGCTGCCTGCCCCGACCTTTGCCTGTTATGACCACATTTTCTGCTCTGCCTTTATTGCTGTTCGCCCTGGTTTACCGATTCACACCTGTTAATACTGTGAGTTTGAAGTCTTTTAATAAACTGCACATGGATCCCAATCAGAGCCCATTATTTTTAGAGTTAAGTACATGTAATTTCATTATTACTTCTATTGTCTTTGAAATATGGTTAAAGTGTACTGTTGACTGTACTAGCATCCATTTATGGTGACCTACAATATACTTTAAAGTCGTTTCTATTGAAACTTGTGTCGTATTTAGATCTATTTTAATTAGTTTTGTAATGATGCATTTAAAATGTATTAGCATTAAATATTGACTATCACACTGGAGTTGGATATTATAATCAAGTACTCTGTGCTTAGTATGTTAGTCAACACATCAAAATAAGTGTAATACACTAACCCTTAAATGCGCACTTCGGGTCTTTAGTGACCCGGGACGTCATTCACTACCCTCTTCCTCATTCAGAGTTAGACCTCAACCTTCTTAGTATTCCTAAATCAATTTATTATAGGCTAAATTATATAACAAGAAAATAAAAATACAATTATAAAAGAATACCTGTTTTTACCATTCTTTTCTTGTAAAAATTGTATAGGGTCGCTAACGACTCAACGTGTAAGTATTTTTTTTTTTTTCTGCACAGCAATTAATAGAATCTTTGACTAAAGTGCAGTCCACCTTTATTCCACATGGTGGCAATGTCTAATACACACTGATGAAGTGATGTTTCATTGCAAGCAGAAAACAAAAGAATAGGAAGAATCATCAGCAAAACTCAGAGATTTACTGCAGAGCAAGTACTGAACGCAATCAAAAATTAGTGTCACTGTCACTTGATGGTGGATCTGGAGAAGCAGCTGTCAGCGATCAAAATATTGATTTTGAAGAGGTTGAAAATGATAGTTCAGGGTTGCCAACTCTCACACATTCGGCGTTCAAGAGTTTTATTTGTCACATACAGTTATATACAGAATATACAACCGGCAGTGAAATGTAAACGGTGACACATGCTTTCAGGCTCTGTCTCACGCTCTCACTCTGCCCAAGTAAATCTCACGCCAAATTGACTATTACGTCAACCACATTTACAGTATCATTTTATTATGGAGAGTGATAGAGATGCAACATTGTTAACATTAATGTTAATGTTTTTCTTGTATTTAGCCCTCAGGTATTCCTTACTAATTGCTCACACTCATACTCAAAATGTGACCATACGCCTTAACTATTTTTCAATTAAATAAATGTTCTATATTTTACTTCAAAAATATTTATTGAATATTTTGAGGATATCTGTTGGTACTAAATACTATTTGTGCAATAATCAAGATCCATTAATGACCACTTAAAATATTTTTCTTCTAATGTTTTTATTATTTATATTATTATTAGTGTAGTAATTAAGGTTAAAATAGAGAATTCCAATGCAAAGAGGCAAATTAGAGTCATTTTGTGGCTGGAAAAATATTTGTTTTCATTTGTAATGCCATTACCCACTAGGTGTCTATATGGCTCTTTAATAATACATGTATAGTCTGGTTGCTCACAAAAGTATTGCAGATCATAACTGCTTACTTATTTTTAGGTTTTGCATTTGAATAAATATTTAGACATGATCAAACACTAGATTTCTTTAAATGTGAAATTTTAAAACGTTAATAACTTACATCCTAATATTTTTAAATACTTATTTTATACGATACTTATGATGGTATAAAACATCTGCTCAAACTGAACCCTTCCAAGCTCCAAAAGGTAACAAAATATGCTTAATTTTATTATTCTGTAATTGTTACTTTAATATCAGGAGAGTTTTATATTGTCGTGACAGATTTAGATCTGGGTCGCTAAAGACCCGCATGTAATAATGATTGGTGACACATTCATGCATTTAAGGGTTAAAGCACGAAACAAGATTAAAGCGTGATGACTTTTATTTAGACATTATTACAAAGTGCACTTAAAAAAAAACGTGTAGCCTACATAAGCATGTTAAGAAACATAAACAGGCTATACTCTTTTAGTATGCATAAGTGACAATTTCATTAATATATTATCTTCAGTACACGTTTTTTTTTTTATTATTTACTTTTAAAATTTGACGTAGCCTACTACTACAAGTGCTCTTTCAATATTGTTCGTGCACATCACTTTGTACAGCTGAACAGTACAAATTTCTGCAGCTCCGGTTTGAAACTGAGCCACAAAAATAAGTAGCTGCTCTGTGTCGACACAGCAGAGGAAAGTGTGAGAAAGCAGGAGAAACTCCTCCCTTCGCCGCGCTGCACTGGGACAGACTGCAGCACATACTGTAGTGTAGAAGAGCAGAGGCGGAGTTTCACCTCAGCACTGAAACCAGCTGGAAATTCAGGTGCCCGCAGTCCGTCAGTCAGTTAACTCACATCAGTAATGCACACAGGACTTCTGCAGGGACCTTTCACTTCACACTACAGGATTTTAACTAACTAACTAAAGAAAGAAAGAGAAAAAACAATAAGAAGATATAAGAGCGAAGGCGCTTATGGAGCTATGTATGTAGTGTAGTGTACATCTTTACCGGTGCGTTTTCCTGCGTCGTCTGTCGCTTCCGCTTTTCAGTCCAGCAGTTTAACGCCGAAATTCAGCAGGAGTCAATGGGATTCTTTGATCCTCAGTAAACCATTTCACTGGACACTTAAAGAAGGAGAGGAGTATCAGTCATTTGCTGTCCACGCGGTGAGTAGATACGTCTCTTGTCATGTCAGTACATTTTGTTTTGGTCAAACTTTTCTACGCCATGTTTCATTCTTTACTGCGCATGTGGCGGAAATGCACCTGAATCAGGTAGACGCGCCTCAGCGTTTCACTGCAAAACTAGCTTTGCTACTTAGCTGCTGTACATTTACAGCCTTTACGTGACAAATCCCTTAATTGTCTTTTTTTTAAAAAAAAAAAATAAAATAAAAAAATTGTTTTACTTTGTACTTTGTACAAAGCTCGTGTATGTTGCGACATACGTGTGTGTAAAGCAACGTCAATATTTCCAATATAAGCACCACTTGATGTCACTACTGCTGAGTACGAATCCGCTTTGATACGTGGTAATACTATGCAAAGCTGAATTGAATATTTGAAACTCATCCCTTCTATTGCGTTATCCTCATGAAATTGGGAAACTTGTCTTACTGACAGCAGTGTTTGTGCTTGTCTTGCTTTCATTGAATGGTGTTTATGTTAATAAAGACACTGTCAAACATTAAAACTAGAAATTTATTTAAATAGAGTTCAATAGAGGTATTTAAGACAAGATTCATGTGGGACACCTACACCAGCTTAAAAATCTGTAAAAATATCTAAACGATCTAAACAATATTAGGCTTGTGTAGAGAAGTTATTTTACATTTATAATTTTCTTTTTCAAATAAATCATATTTAATAGTATAACTAAATAAACCCCACTGAATTTATGTTCTTGCTTAGATCAAGATAACAACTAGCTTTTTGCCTCTCAAGTAAATATAAAATTTAAAAAAAAAATAGGCTTAGACTGGAAAGCGATACATGCATGCTGATAAATGAATAGTGTAAATGAAAATGACTCGTTAAGTTGAAGTTATGAAAATAATTAGATTTTCAGGTTTTGAGGATTTTTTTTTTTCTTTCCTGAGCAGACTTTTTCTAGCGGTAGAGGTATTGCATCTAGGGATGCAATGAAATGTATTAATTTGTTTCTTTGCCACAAACATTGCAGCTGATTAAATTGGCTCTACACACCTGCCAAAGCACTCTTCTCATTAAAGTTTGCTGCTCATGCATTTAATTTAAACCATGCGAGTGCAGAAGTTCAACATTTATTTATGCACGAGGATAGTCAGTGTTTCTTTAACTCATTTAGTAAGACTAGAAAACTTTCCATACACGTTTGTATTTTCTCTGATCCCTCAGAATGTTTAAATGCCACATTAGTGTTTTTAAATATCTTAATTTTAGTGTGGTGACTCCTTTTAAACAAATTATGCATATTTGTAGTGACCAAAGAAAGTTGAGACTTGAGTATTGTGAGGCTGATCAACATTTCTTTAGCTTCTAGCATGTTGCCATTTTCAGCATATATGAGACGGCATGCTGCAGAACCGGCTGTGTCTTCCACTGTGGCCCGTCTCGTCTGGTATCGGCTCATTCAGATCTGTATAAAACACTGACTTCAGATCAGTTCACTGCTGTACCCTGTCGAGGTGTTTCCTGGTGGAAATAAGTGGAATTGCTTAGGGTGGAGTTTCGTGGAAAGCAAGTTATGCTGATCAAGTTTGATGATTTTACATGTAGTAGGCTTAGACATTCTGTAACTAGCGCAGTGCAATGCACTTATAGTTTTTGCATAGGCGTGTGCATGTTTGTGCGTGGAAGTGCATGTGTGTGCGGGCGTCTTTTGAAATGACTCTTTGTGCAAGCTTAACAATGATGTCATATTTATGAACCATACAGGAAGGACAACATTGCCAAATGAACATTGTGTTTAAGGCTGTGTGGTGGATTGTCTTATTTTGACATACACAGATTTAAATGGTTAGCTTATTTATTTATTTATCTTTTTATGAGTGTTTTGAACCGTCAGAATTTTGGGTGAATAGACTTTCAGTTGAGGGCCAGAAATAGCTCAGATTTCGTTAAAGATATCTTAATTTGTGTTTTGAGGATGATGGTTTGGAATGACGTGAGGGTGAGTAAATGATGATTGAATTTTCATTTTTGAATGAACTAACACTTTAATAAGCCAGATTGAAATTAAATGAAAGTCATGCATTTGTTATTATGAGAGTATCTTCTCCTCAAACCTATTGCAACTTATTTTTAGTTGCTTCCTTAAAGGCACAATATGTATAATTTTTTGGATTAAAATATCCAAAAACCACTACAATACTGTTATATATTTTTTTGACTTGTGTACTTGCATTATCCCAAATGTTTCCAAGAATGTTTAAAGGGGTCATGAATTGAGAAATCAGCTTTTCATTCAGCCTTTGATATATAAAAGGTAATTGTGATAAGAATATCCTGTAAGTTTCGGAGCTGAAAACTTCCAACGTCAAAGAAAAGCTTTTATTGACACCAGGCCCAGCAAACGCTTGATCTCAGAATGTGCCAGCCCGTGATGTCAGAGTGTGGTGAAACACCGCCTCAACAGAAGTATGCCTGTTTCTGTAGCCCCGCCCACCGACTCGTGCAATATATGTAACATAAATAACATGGGCCTTCGTAGAGCTGAACGGATCGGGCTACCAAGCAATAAACATGCCGAAGATGGAAAGATATTGCGCTGTGCCCGGTTGTGGAAGAACACAGTCACTGCATAAGCTTCTTTCTGATTCCAATATAATGAATGTATGGCTGAACTTTATTTTTAGTGAATATCCAGCTCATGTGGGTAAGACATTGCGTTTGTTCCTTCATTTCACCACGGATTCATTTGTAAACGAGACTGGATTTGCAGACAGGATAAGACTACATGAATGAAGGAAGCAACACACTTGAGTAAAAAATGTTTTTTTTTTTTTTTTTATATGTGATAGTATTGCATTGTTACAGATCGTTTTATATAGATCTATTGATTATGTGTACGTGTCTAACTGAACATACCTTAGCACGCTGTCAAAGTGCTGGAGAATCCTTTATTTGAGGTGTTGTTGGTTCATTGTGCTGCGATTCGGGATCAGACTAGAACATGTATGGACCAGGGCTCTAGCAAAGCCCATCGTCCCAGGGCTATGTGTTTTCCAGACAGGCTACCGAAACGTAAGCCCGTCGGCAGGCCGGTGAATCTTAAATAATGAAAAAACATTTCTTTCTTGATGTGCGTTGTTCACTCTCTTGACTTGCTATTTGAAGGAAAAATACAATCAAAACAATCGCGGAAGTTTTGATCCTGCTGATTTGTCCGACTCTGCAGTGAGGCGTGTGTGTGTGTTAGTGATGCACGGTTTGCAGTTATATCCACTGATCAGGTGGGCCAAGTAATAAAAAAATATATAAAAAAACATGATAAAAACACTTTGCGAGCACTGTGGGTGAATCATCATTCCGGTTGCCGTTTTCCCACACACTTTCAAAACAATTCCTCACGGGGGAGACGGAGCTCATTATAATATGCAAAGCTTATCCAACCATAGCAGTGAACGTTTACTTCCAAGTCTTCAGTGCGGCACCCCCATAGAAACCGAGCGTTCCATGAGAGAGGCTCAAAACCAGGTAAATGGCTTATTCATTATGATGTTTTCGAATGTAAAAACCACGCAAACATCATAAGCTGACCTCAGACAACAGTATAAAACAATAAAAAAGCCAGTTCATGACCCCTTTAAATCCAGAGAAATAAGCAACTTTAACTAGGACACGGACCGTGCGTCGCTTATCAGTGCTGTCATACCTGCCTTGCCCTCGATTTATTTTGTAGAAACCATGGAAACACCAAAGACGCATTAACGTGACTCTGGACCACAAAACCAGTCATAAGGGTCATTCTTTTTTTATTTATTTTTTATTGACATTTATACATCATCTGAAAGCTGAATAAATAAGCTTTACATTGATGTATCATTGATGTATTGATTGTTAGGATAGGGCATTATTTGGCCAAGATATAACTATTTGAAAATCTGATCTAAATATTGATACAATTGCCTTTAAAGTCCTTAGCAACACATTACTACTAATAATACATTTTTGATATATTTACGGTTGGAAATTTACAAAATATCTTAATGGAACATGATCTTTATAAAAGAGAAATGGATAATTTTGACTCATACAATGTGTTGTTGGCTATTGCCACAAATATACAATTTTCTCCATCATACAATATCTTTTAAAAAATTTTTTTAGCAACACAAGACTTTAGTGCCACAAGTCAGTACTGAAATTTAAAAAATGTGACATTTTGAGCGCTGTTGAATGGAAGCATAATCACCTCTGATTGGCCATTGTGTTTACGTGCTCATCCAATATGTCTGTGATTGGCGCACGGGAGCGTTTGAAAGCACACAGAAGTTTTGAAAGCTGGAGTGTTTGAAAGCACACAGAAGATAGATGCCTGCTTGTCAGCCGTGTGTCCCGCTTGTTCTCATTAGCAATCGCTCCAGTGGCCTCGTTCAGCTCCCACAGCACTCGGTCCTGCTCTGCTTCATACTACAGTAACGTTAATAATCTCATCCATGAACATGATTTCTGTCTTTGTCCCATCCTGATTATTTTCCACATGCTGTGAGGTGAAGACGACAACTCCCAGGATTCTACGCTCAATCTTTGCGTCATCAATCTATGCCTTTGTTTTGAATAAACAACCTCTAGCGGCGAAAAAATACATATTGTGTCTTTACATTTTTAAAGTCCTCATGAAATCAAAATTGACCCTATTTACTTTGTTAGCTCACATTACAGGTCTTAGGCGTGAACAATTAATCCATGCAAGTTAATAGACAGAAAAATTGTTTGTCGCGGTAATCTTTAATCAAAATTTGAAAAGTAACTTACGGTCTGGAATGACGTTCCCTTTCCGATGACGTCAGTTTGACGGCTTGGGTTTGAATATCCTTAACCATTCCCTCCAACCGTTAGTCTGCTCTGAGCGAGAGATGGAGAGGAGGAGCGCTGAAGTGAAACCCCGCCCTCTATTCAATATTCCGTTTCACTGAGGGGGGTTAATGCTATTTCATGCATTCTGATTTATTTACAGTTAAAGAGTTGGATTCTCATGCTAAGCATGGCCAAAATGTAAAAAAGTTAGTTGGACACATGACAGATTATTTCTGTGCCAAATACACTCCTTCAGGATTCGAACAAGTTTCTGAAAGTTTTCTTGAGTATGTCATTGAGTATTTACAAAGTCATAAAGAGCAGAATTCCTTGTATGTGCACTTCTCCCGGATGAGCGTGTGCGCACATCAACCAGAACTAGAGCAAAGAGTGTCAACGGCAAGCTTTGTTCGGGTTACGTGGGCCGTCGGCAGCGCTGTCATTTTGTTTTTAGACCACGAAATCAACAATGTCATTAAAGAAGTGTGTTTCTGGTTGTGAGGGAAAGATAACCTTGTTCAGCTTCCCAAATAACCTAGCGTTAAGGAAACTGGATGCTGTTTGTTTTTCCGGAGCAGCAACGGAGTTCTGCAAGTGTGTTTGTTTGTTCCCAGGCGGTGAGTGAAACTGCATCAAATGTCTGTGTTTTGTTGGCAATCAGCGCGTAAGTGCATTATAATATCAACAACATGAATGTATAGTGAATCGAAGGTTATCCAGGCAGTGGGTGTGTGTGTGTGTGTGTGTGTGTGCTTGACTCTTTAGCGCCGCCCACTGCACGCCTTCACAAGCTCGGCTTGACAAGCTTTGGAAAGAATCGTTACAGCCAGCGTATCTGTTTTACGTGATAAAACTAAAGAATCTTCGAAAATATGAAGGATGCAGTACTACTCTATATATCTGTAGTACTCTATACTCAAGATTAACATGGGATTGGCAAAAACTGTGTTAGGCCCCCTTTAAGTGTAATCAACTTGGCTGTACTTGTAATTTCAACTTACATTTATATTAAACTGACTTGAATCATCATTTATCTTGTATAAAAAAAGTTGAAATTGCTTAATTTTAATGAGTTAAAGTAATGTAACAACATATGTTGGCATGATGACTCATTGATCATACTATGAAAATAACTGACAGCCGCTAATAGGTAAATGTACCCAAAGCGGTGGATGTTTTTGCTGATCTCTGAATCAGAGTAGACCCCTTCTCAGCATAGCAGCCAGCTGCTTCATTTGTTATTGTTTAGTAGGAATCCTCCTCTGAATATCTGGAAGTGACTGACTAAGCACTCCACTAATAATGCATGAAGCCACTGAAACTGAATAAATGTTTTAAACCTTGTTGGAGGAAGCCATTTTTCAGTTGAAAAATGAAAGGAAAGCGAGTTGGTGGCGCATTGTGAATTTGACATTTATTGGCAAGCCGTTTGGGAAGTGAGGAAACGTTTAGGAAGTCGAGTATGTTTCAGAGGATATTGTACTTCAGTCACTGATAAAAATTAATGTCTCCTATACATCTGTTTTTGTTTGTTCTGGAGTTGTTTTATCACTTCCATGCAAATGTATTGTGTATTTAATAGCCGTGACCTGCCGGTGTCTGGACTCAAAGTGCTGACCGTGTGCTGGAACGCAAGGCATGACCAACAGGAAGCCCACACAGGAAACGGCCGCAGCATTGTTGCTTGAAGCCAAAACTGCCTTCTCCATTCCTCCGGGATTTCTGCCGCTCCCTCAGTGTTGTTTCAGGGTTTCGGGAGCGTGTCATGTTTCGCCTCAGCAGTGTGTCCCACCAGGGCAAAACTGGTCTTTTTGTGTAGCAATTGTTGTGGGTTTGCTGTCAGAAAAGGATGTTATTCTTCATAGAGTGACAATGTTTTTAGTGCTGTGGCGTGTGGCTGTCCCATATCCCTCACAGTGGTTATTTGTCCATTTTCAATATGACTTGTACTCAGTCTTTCCCAAATGTTTCTGACCTCAACCTACTATATGAGATTTTTTTAAATTAACATTTAATTTATGTGTAATTTATTTGGGCTGGGCATTGTAGTAATAACTTATTCAAACATTAAGTATTGAAGAACAGGTTAAGTAAAAATATAGATATGAATAATGTAATGAATATTTTATTTTATTTTATTAGAGTTTATGGACATCTGCTTTTCTGAGGTAAAAGTAATGTTAAAATCTGCTTTATTGACGTCTTTCCACAATGTTAGGGAACGCTACTTTTAAAAGTAATGTGTTACAAACAATATTGCGTTACTCCCTAAAAAAGGAAGAGAGTATACTTTTTTTATGGAAAATAATGCATTACGTTACTTTTGCATTCCTGTTTCTCATGTGGGCTGGGCTTGATTTGTTTTTTAATAACAAAAAAAGTTATTTTTGGCAAATTTAAAGGCCCTTTCACACCAAATGTGAAATGTATAAGCCTCAGTCTGAAGAAAATGCAAATTCACGGCTGTACAGTAGAGGGATTGCAGAAGAATAGGATGCATGAAGAAAGTAATGGTACAGTACAGTACGATTCATGACAGTACACGCTGATCCAGCTTGCGTTTCTACCGCGGCGCAAACAGTACCCTTACTTGATAGGCGTGGTGTAGCAACGTCATTCTCACACAAAGAAAACAACACCATAAACAACAATGGGGGACACACAGCAGATCTTGTTCTTGCTTCTCGCCATGTGGCTGTTTGTCACAATAAGAAGACATGCTTTGTTTGAGCAAAGGCTGCAGTAATGATTCTCTGTCAACTCTGTCAATGTTCTGCAGTGAGTCTAGCTTTAGGTACCAGATTTTGGTACCATTCACAACTTCTGACAATCAAAATGGAATTGAGTACTGTGTGTAGCACTCTGTGGAAGTGAGCCATAAATGTGATGGTTATCAAGTCATTTTTGCTTATTAATATGGTTGAATTGGATCATCGAAGGTCAGCAGCAAAGACGCTGGCTAATAAAATGAGATTAAATACATAAAGTATATTTGTGTATGTATTGTAGGTTTGTGTAATATTCTAAGTTTGCATTTCACTGTTTTTATTCATTTTGATGAATACTGAATCTGTTTTTGTGCAAGTGAGATGAGTAAATGCTTGCTCAATTTTAGTCTAGAACTACAATAACCATCACACACACATCACGCACAATGTCTAGATCTCTCAACATGTGGACAGGAGAGTGATCAATAAATGTGAAAACAAAGCAACTTGCGTTACTTGTTTGAAAAAGTAATCCAGATATTTTGTTGTAAATTTAAAAGTACTGTGTCTAGTTACTTGAAAAAAAGTAATCTGATTGCGTTACTTGTAATGTTACCCCAACACTGTCTTTCCGCAGTTGTAACACTGATTGAACATTTAGCAAGTTGTACTGTTTTTTTCAACATGCCTTCTGTTTTTCATTCATGTTTATTTCATGCTATAACTAGTAGTAAAGAGGAAGGGATGATTGTTCGCGGCTACAATGATCTGTCACGCCACAGAACGGCATAAGAACATTTATTGTTTGATTTTCATAATTGACAGAAGATGAAATTTGTTTCATATCAATAGTAACAAAGCACAAAGCTTATTGTGATTTTATTGTATGTTAGGAGCATTACAAATGTTCTCATCAACTGACCTGCATAGACTAAAAGATTGATTTATTGGGAATTTGGGATTTAAGAATCCATATCGGTTCATCAAAATGGGAATCATCAGTTAAAACTGAGAAATCAATATTTCCAACCCAGCCCTATAATTTATGAATGTAATAATCACTGTTTCATTGCGTAACTATTCATTCTGCAAGTGTTCTCATACAAATTATTTTCAGACTCCTCCCTCAGTTGGTTATTTTTATCATGCTTGTATTGCAACATTGATACATTTCAATCAAACGCATCATTACATTGCTGTTTAGGAGTCTATAGACCAGATTACTGTTGACGTGTGAGTTTGCATAATCTGTCAGTGTGCAGTGACTCCGACATTTTGTCATTGCTCAAACACAAGAATGTGGAGTTCATGCATTTATTTCACAACATTACATATGTCATTTATATAAATTTGTAAATACTAAATACCCTGATATTTTGTTGCTTCAAATAAGTTTGGTATGTAGCTAGAATGTAATAAAGTTTGGTCGCATTTCTTTGTCAAGTCAAACCATGAGTTATGTGGAAAAACAAAGTAGGAGTTGAAGAATGAGTCAGTGAATTAAAAGCAGAAAAGCTCATTAAACTTTTGGACTTTGTAAAGGGCAGTGCGTGATAGAGAATTTTTCTTTTTAAATTAACATTTTTATTGATGTAAATGTTCTATATTATATAATGGTGTTGTGAAATGATCTTTTGAGTGATTTACACCTATTGTCATTCTCCTCTGTCAGTCATGGGGATCTTTACTTTAGCTTAGGAAAGATATTAAACCATTTGTGATTAGACTTGAATTTTGAACATTACAGAACCTTGAGCTCCATATTCAGATAAATTATAATCTTAGCACTGTAGTTGTGGTAGGTCATTTTTAATAGGTAGGTAATATAAAACTAATGGATAATATAAGTAGGAGAAAGAGCCATTTGTTATTTTTACTTGGTCTTGAATATTCAATTACAATCCAATTGAATGTAAGAAGATTAAATTGGGTGGTGGATGATAGTGTATACTTTACTGAGATGACTTCATTTCTTCTGTTGAACATACAAAAAAGATGTTTTGAGAAATGTAGAATTTTTTTCCTGTTCAATGTCAATTGTAACCAAAATAATATTTTTCACAATATATATATTTTTTTGTGTGTGTGCGCGTGTTCCACAGAACATATTTGGAATGACAGAATTTAAATTTTTTTTTTGTTGCATATTTTTGTTTTCAAGACTAAGAATGATCAGGATTTTACTTCACATATATTCTTAGCACAAAAATGTCACAGTTTAAGTGAGTCATTGTAAATTAGGAAGCTGATCGAAGGCGTAATGAAAGCACAGGAAATGATCTCATCTGCAGTTCAGGAATTTCAGCTCTTTATAGAAAGGGTGGGGGTATATCCGGAACGTACATTAGGTAAGAAGTGAAATAGTCACAGTCATCATTACTATATGTTTTGAAAAGTCTGGTTTAGTAGCTATGATGTTCTGGTGTCTAGATATGGCTATAGGGCCGCCTTGTGCTTGGAGTCTAAACAATAATATGGGATTTGGTTTTACTTTGTTGTATCAAGGATCATAAGTCTGATCACTTAGCACACCTCTTTTCAACAAGCCGTGCAATAGAGCGCTTTAGGGGTGACATTTTTGTAGGCTAAAACATAGAAACAAGTTAGCATTTTAGCATTCATTGTCCTGAAGTCAGTGGGTTTTTTGAATGGGTTTCTGGTTAAATGCTTGAAAGTCTGTGGTGAACACAAGCTCAAGATATTTTAATGTTTTATTCTACATCATAAAATACACCAGTAAAAGAATAGTTTTGCATACTTCATATCTCCAAAGAGTCTTTAGTTTTATCAGATTTATAACAGACAGATGTACCGATTCTTTCCAAAAACGATTGAGCTCCTGGAGGCGTGCCATGGGCGGAGCTAAAGAGTCACGAGCACACACACAATAGATCATTGCATTATCCCTGGATAATGTTCGATTCACTATACATTCATGTTGTTTACATTATATGTAGGGCTGAACGATTTTGGATTTTGTACTTTTTTAAATAATTACACAAATGTAATTAAAACAATTGCATGTTAAGAATTTTAAATGTATAAATGAGTATAGCTTCAAAACATAAAAACTAGTAAATAATAAAGAGGAACAAAAAACATATCACAAGCAGTGAACAAACATTATGCGTCATAAAGGCATTTTGAGACGTGCACAGCTGCATGAGCGAGCGCACTTTACAAAGCGACGCGCGAGCATTTGAAACTGAAAGCCTTCTGTCAGTGAGTTTCATATTTTTAATATACAAGCACACTGCATTCCAAATGACATAATGAAACCTTCATGGAGCATTTGTAAGGAAAATATCAGCGGGCGAGAACACGCACTTCAAGTGTAACATAAAGCAAAGCGCACGTTTCTCACAGCGCATATCCTGTACAATGAAGCCCGTGATAGTCATTGTGATTCGCTTCAACCTTTCCAAACGTTATGGAATATTATTTTATGGTGTTTGTGTGTGTGTGTGTGTGTGTGTGTGTGTGTGTGTGTGTGTGTGTGTGTGTGTGTGTGTGTGTGTGTGTGTGTGTGTGAGGAAATGGAAGCAAGCAGAATATGGGTGCAAGCAGAACACATGCGCACCTGCAGTTAAAATCTAAGCTCAGAATCAATCCAGAATCATTGGAGAGAGAATCTTTTCTCCCACTCCTATTGTTATTATGTCTGACCTATACAATATTAGATCGATTAAACACAAACTGTTCTTTCCTTTAGGACAGGCCTGTAGGCGTAACGTGCCAAAGACTGCTTTACTCTCGCGTCACGTAACCTGTGTGTAAATCGCAGCCAGTCGGTTAAAAAATTGTGTTTTATCATATCGCGATATTATCGCAAATGCAATTAATCGTTCAGCCCTAATTATATGCACTCAAATGTACGCTCCATCTTTCTGTAGAAGTTCTGTGGAACACGATTTGCAAAACCAGTGTCGAACTGGGCCTTGTTTATAAAACATTTGTCACCAAAATACTGGAAACAAACACACTTGCAGAACTCCGTTGCTGCTCTGGAAAAACAAACTGCATCCACTGTTTCCTTAACGCTAGGTTATTTGGGAAGCTGAACAAGGTGATCTTTCCCTCACAACCAAAAACACACTTCTTTAGTGACCTTGTTGATTTCGTGGTCTCAAAACAAAATGATAGCGCTGCCGACGGCTTCC
Organism: Paracanthobrama guichenoti; assembly: GCA_018749465.1. Classification (NCBI taxonomy): domain Eukaryota; kingdom Metazoa; phylum Chordata; class Actinopteri; order Cypriniformes; family Gobionidae; genus Paracanthobrama; species Paracanthobrama guichenoti. Next base: position 51,130,751 of record CM031949.1, read on the forward strand.
AAAACCTGAATGAAGCTCCGGGAGAAGTGCCCATACAAGGCATTTCGCCCTTTATGATGTCATACAGGGCCATACTCAGGAAAAAAAAACTGTCCGAAAATTATTTGAATCCTGAAGGAGTGTATTTGGCCCAGAAATACTCTGTCATGTGTCCAACTCGTATTTTTATATTTTGGCCATGTTTAGCATGAGAATCCAACTCTTTAACAGTGTAAAGTCAGAATGCATAGTTTGCTTTCACAGCCTCGTTGGGTTTATAATCCAAATGGCAATGGAAAAGTCTTA